>JAJEJO010001090.1:338037-632452 GCA_020662805.1 Glaucomys volans
CCCATCACCACCAGCCCCATCACCACCATCACCATCACCACCCACCCACCACCACCATCCCCATCACCACCGTCACTATCACCACTGTCACCATCACCACCATCCCCATCACCACCATCTCCATCACCCCTGTCACTATCACCACCCACCCATTATCACCATCCCCATAACCACCATCCCATCACCACCATCCCCATCACCACCAGCATGTATTGAAGGTGCCTGCAGGCTAAGCACTTTGTGTGTATCTGGATTAGTCAGTGATGCAGTGTCCAAGGCCCCCCTCTGATCCCCGCTTATGGATGAGGGCACTGAGGATTGGAGAGGTTACCCAGAGCAGAAATTCCAGCCCGTGCAACTTGACCCTTCAGCCTGGCCATCTGCCACACACCAAACTGCCTCCTTCTGAACTTCAGACTCTCTAGTTGATGCTGGTTTTCCTTCCTTCCTTCCTTCCTTCCTTCCTTCCTTCCTTCCTTCCTTCCTTCCTTCCTTCCTTCCTTCCTTCTTTCCTTCCTTTCCGAACGAGGGATTGAATCCAGGAGTGCTTTACCACTGAACTACTTCTCCAGCCCTGTTTAAAAATTTTTTATTTTAAGACAGGGTCTCACTAAGTTGCTCTTAGGGCTTTAATAAGTTGCTGAGGCTGGCCTCAAACTTGGGATCCTCCTGCTTCAGCATACTAAGTGACTGGAAGTACAGGTATGCACCACTGTGTCTGGCGTGGGTACTGGTTCTTGAAGATTTGACCTGGGAAGATGGATCTTTTGAGCAATCACTGTAGGTCATAGGCAAGCTGCAAGTGTAGCAAGAGAGATGAGATTGCCACATCCATTTATTCTGTGTATTATGCATGCATTCCCTGCTGATCAGGGTGGAGATGGTATCAGGAGCAGAAGGAAGTCCCCCATGGAGGAGCTCGTCCGTGGCCCTCAGGGATCATGTGTGGCCACTGGCTGCCCTTGCCTGGAAGGAACATGCACGTTTAAGGAACATGCAAGTTTCCCTTCTTTCTCTGAGAATCTCATGAAGCCAAGTGGCAGGAAGTCCTTCATCCTTCACTTTGAGTGTCCTCCCACCAATCTGATCATGTTACGTGCACACACACACACACACACACACACACCACAAGACAAAATCCCAATCCATTTTGCCAAAGACATTTACTCTGAGTTAAAATCCTGGATAATTTAAAAGATATGTAATTCATGTGCCTTCATTTAAACCATCAAAGAGCTTTCAAAAGAGCTACTTGAAATCTTTGGAGCTTTTTGAACCTTTAAAGTTCTTTCTTTGAAACATGGGAATCACACACTGCCAAGGATAAAGATAGTCAAATACCAAAAGGCTAGGAGTGGGTTTGAGACTCTAAATCTCTGACATTTCATTTTACAAAACTGAATTTCTCATCTTTAACACCCACTTCCAATTAGACGGCAGGCTGCTTGAAACCCTGACACCTTCACGAGCCCCTCCGAGGCCAGCTGGGGAAGCACCTCCAGGTCAGAGGCCTTGGACACCATCGCTCAGCCCACGCCAGACGCAGGGACCCATCGGGATGCCAGCGACCGCCACCAGGTGGGGCAGGACATGCCCTCCTCCACCGTGGGCACTGCCAAGGAGAGCGCTGGAGTCCAGGAAGGGGCGCGGCCAAATGTCAAGGCCGGGGTGGTTCGAAATGAGGGTGCAGGGTCCCTCCTGGCCCAGAGGGCGGGCTCCGTGGGCCGGGCGGGCAGCGAGTCTGCACTTGACCACAAGCTCTCTCCCGCCACACTCGGTGCACAGGCCCAGAGGGGACGCCGGGGGCGCTCAGGGTTGCGGAGCCCGACCCCATATGGCTCAGTCGCCCCCACTCCACGTGCGCAGTCCCCCGCTGCATTTCGGGGTCCCTACCGAGCTGGCCGCTCCGGAACAAAGTGGGGTGCCGGGGCGCGGGTGGTCCCCCCCTAGCGGTGTTCACCTGGTGGGCTGGGGACCGCTCCTTCGGGCGGTGACCTGCGGTGACGGACCCGGGCGCGGGAGGTCTGACATCTGCGGTGGTGCAGATCCTTCCCCAGCCCGGGAGGCGACGTCCGCCCGGACACCTGCTCTCCCTGGGAGGTCGGACTGTCGGGAGGGAAGGCTTGCGAGCGCGCCCGCAGCCCACCAGCCACCCTCCTCCAGCCTCCGCTCGGGACAGCGGCCCAGAGGGTCCCGGCGACACCCGAGGCGGCGCCTGACTCCTCGTCCTGCCCAGGACCGCCCAGGCCGCCCCGCGCCGCACCCGATTGCCGCCATTCCCTTCCTGGCCCAGCGGTTGTGAGCGGCGCTGCGGCGCAGGCTACTGCGCCCAAGGGAACCGGGCACTGGCGGCCACGCCCAACGTCTTGGCAGAGCCCTATTTTCTTCAGGTACCTAAAGGCGTGGGACTGTGGCCGGCGCGCTCTCAGCCACCACCTGCCTGGCACAGTTCTGCACACCCCAGCTGGCCTCGTGGCTCCACCCACCAAAGCCATCAGCTTGGAAGTTCCAAATGCTAAGAAATGCCTTATGAATGAATGAATGAATGAAGAATGAATGAATGATGAATGAATGAATGACTATGAAGAGTCCTGTGGCTTCAGATGCCCTTCCAGAGCAGGTTAAAGTCTCCAGGGGAGAGGGAACCTGACCCATATGGCTCCCTGGTGGCCTCCCAACCAGCCTGGTCTGCTTTGTCTTCTGCCAGGCTGACCCTGACCCTGACTCTCCCTCTCTGGCCCACATCTGACTACCAGCAATCCAGTGACTTCTGTGTCACCACCGCCAAACCTGCCTGGGTTCTCACCATGTCCCTCCCTGGTAACTTCAGCCACCTTCAGTGACAGTAGCACTGACAGAAGAGGTCTGCCCTGTCAGAAGGAAGGTGAGCACTGATTGCACATGGTAGCCCTGCCTGGACCGGCCCTTGGGTTTCTGGGGTGTATCCCTGGTCCTGGTCCCCAGGGAGCTGGCCACTTGCAAGGAAAACACAGTCCAAAAATATTGTTTGTCTTGACTCCAGAGAGAAACCACACTAACTGTTATTACAGCATATTATTACAATTGTTCCATTTTATGGTTGGCTATGGTTGTTAATCTCTTACTGTGCCAAATTTATAAACTTCATCCTAGGTATGTATGTGTAGGGAAAACGTGTGCATCTCGGGTTCTGCACTGTGGTTCCGGCATCCCCTGGGGTCTCGGAACATGCCTTTCATGTGTCAGGGGGCCGGCTGCTCTACAACCCCCAGGACTTCAATAATAAAGAAACCCTTGGACCTGTCTTGACATCTTTCTCTCCCTTTTAACACCAAATGCAGTCTGATCCAAATCCTGCCAATCTTCTTGAAATGTCATGTTACTCAGACCCTCAAGATGGTGTGATACTTGAAGGCAGAGTGAGAGGAAGGGCATTTGAGGGGAGGGAACTGCATATCCAAAAGCCACAACTTTGGGAACCAGCCAGTGGCCAGGAGGCCCCTACTGGAAGGCCCAGCACTTGGCATTGTTTCAGAGGTCTGGTGGCCCAAACCCCTTCTAACCCTGACCCTTCAGAAGCCCTCTCCTCTTGGCTCTTAATGCTACCGAAGAGCCTGAGGAGTCCAGTAATACTTCTGAACCCGCCATTGCTCCCGGAGCAATGAGCTTCTGAGGTCCGTTGCCCAGGCGATGCAGGACTTTCTGTGCTGACAGCAGAACAAACTCCAGTTCTCCCTGACTCCATGTGGTAAGCCAGCCGTGTCCCTCTTAGCCTCTGAAGATTGGAGCCAGGCTACTGCCTTTCACCACAGAAGAGGCCCAACCAAACTTTCCACTTTAGTTTTTCTTCAAAGTCCCATAAGGGCTGAACCTTGACTCTGGAGATTTTGCTCATGGAGTAATGACAGGGTATTAGTGTAGTGTGACTGGGTTGTTTGGGACACTGGCCAGGTAGGAGAGGAACGATCTCTTGGCCTCTTCATGGAGGACGTTTATGTTAGTTTCAAAACATAAAGCAATTGCACTGTGCGCAGGTGACTGACCACACCCGGCCACGCCCCTGCTTGGAGCCAGCCTGGGAAAGGCCTAGCTGGGGTATGTCCAAACCTAGGTCTGGGTTCATGGGTATTCATGCAAATCTTCAAATGCAAAATGCCACATTGTGAGGACTTGAGATCTAAGAATTCCCATGAGCCTGGAATTCTTCACTATTTGCTTGTTAATAGTTTCTAGTTAAATACAGAGATTTTGGGCTGGGGTTGTGGCTCAGTGGTGGAGCACTTGCCTACCATGTGTGAGACACTGGGCTCCATCCTTGGCACCACATAAAAATCAAGTGAATAAAATAAAGGTCTGTGTCCATCTACACTAAAATAATATTTTAAAAAATCACAGAGATTTTGGTAGCTGCCACCAGCCTTCGACAATATCACCTGGAGATGGAGAGATTTGACCTGGGACCTTGGGTCTTCTGGTCGCCATGGAAACTGATTGCAACCATAAGCATGAAGTGGGTTGTTGACCAGATCAAAGTGTTCCGAGAGACCCAGTTCCTAGGTGGGCTTCTATCTGCCAGTCTGTGCCAGCCCTGTCAGGCTTTGTTCCTTCTGCCCAGGTCTGTGACGTATGTGAAGCCCACGGTTCTATAAAGCTTCCTCTGGGGTCTCCCAAGGGATCTCCTGCCCCCCAGCCAGGGGAGGAGGTGCAGGAGGAGGGATGGGGGATTCAGACTGGAACCAGCATTCTGCTGGAGAATCACACTCCCTCTGAACCTCAGTTTCCTCAGTGAAGAGAAGAGTAGCACCCACAAGCCTGGCCTACACTGCCGTCTGTTTAAAGGCGATCAGACGCAGGGGAGTGACTTGTGAATTATAAAGCACCCTACAAATATCAATTACCATTATGGTCCTTGACTTCCCAACAGTCCCCAGGGGCAGGAATAAGAGCCAGTAACTTACAGAATAATGAGAATAATGACTAACAATTATGCAGTGCTTACGGCTCTGAGGAACCATACTTCATGTGAAGGGTTTAATTTCACGACCCCTAGAGTATAGATTGTACCAGGGCCTCTGGTTACAGATAAGGACTGGAGGTGTGCAGGGCTTGCGGTCAGGAGTTCAAGGTTTCCCCTCAGCAGACACAAGCTCAGAGAGAGTCCAATTTTCAGTAGCTCTGGTTTGGATGGAGGTGTCCCTCAAAAACTCCTGTTAATGAAGGAATAGTCAGAGGTGAGGTGATTGGACTGTGAGAGCCGCGACCTGACCAGTCTCTCCTCCCCTGAATGGGCTGGCTGGTGGTTACTGTGGGCAGGTGGGTGTGGCTGGCCAAGGTGAGTCACTGGGGGCGTGTCCCTGGAGGGCACATCTTCCCTCAGGTCACTGCTCCCCACCTCAGTTCTCTGATCCCACCCCTGTCCGCTGAGCAGCATCCTGGGCTTGGCCCCTCGGCCATGATGTGCTGGCCACCTGGGTCCCAGAGGAGCTGTGGAGTTGAGTTCGGAGCCCGTGGACTGAAACAGGGAGCCCCAAATGCGCTTTCCCTCCCCAAGTTGTTCCTGCAGGTATTTTGGTCCCAGCCCTATAGGGCGACTGAAACAGGTGTCCTTGTGCTGACAGTCTCAGGGACACACGCCAGGCCCCCTTGGAGCTCAGCGCCCTCACACACTTCTCTGGGCCCTCCTTCCATCTCTTGCTCCTTGGGTCCCCACCTCTGAGGGTCACAGTTAAAATCCTGCTCCAGGCCCTGTCCTCAGAGGCTAGGGTATGTCTCTGGGCAGGTGTCCCGACTGCAGTCCCAGAGAAACTTCCCAGACCTTTGGAATGTGAACTCACCAGTTCTGCCTTGGGCAGGGACACTCCCTGGGGTCTGGCTGTGCCCCTGGGGGTCTGAGGGAGGGCTGGTGGCAAAGCAGCTCCTCCATATAGGCCCTGTCCCCGTGCTGGCTCCTGCCATCTCATCCCTGTCTTCTAGTCCTTCCTTTCTCGTGTCTCCTGGTCACCCTCTGGGGCCTGTCAATGAATGCCCCCTTCCATTTCATCAGGAAAAGGTTTGGTTTCCTCCCAACTCCAGTCGGGATATCTGGGTCAGGAGAAGATCCCAGCTCCAGCCCTCACCCGGGGCCTGGAAATGCCCCTTGGCCCCAGGGCAGCACAGATCAAGCAGCCACGGAGTGCACCGAGTAACGCAAAGCCTGCTGTCACTCGGGTAGTCTGAGTCAAAGGCAGGGTCGGGGTGTCTCACAGGAAGCCGATTGGCTGTGTTAATATCAACAATGTGCTCGTAATGCTCTTTTCAATTTGAATTAATTTTTGCAGCTAATTCTAGATGCTGAATGTCTGCATTTAAAATACACGTACACATGTATTTTGTTCAGTATTTTAATTAGGCCCAAAGGAATATACTTTCAAATTTGGCACACTTCATTTGTTATATTAATGAAAGGGTGCTTTAAATCAAGTTTCGCGTTGCAGTTCCATCATGCCCGCTGCAGCCAGACTCCTCTAAAAGAGATTTACAGCACAGGTGGCAGCCACAAATACCGGCGGTGGACATGCTGTTAATTTAAAATGGAAAGTTTTCTTTTGAGCAGCAACAAGAAAAAAAATAAGGTCCTGCTAACTTCTCTGGATAGTGAGCATCCCTGAAGGCCGTGCCCCTCCCAGGATCCGATCAGACCCCACACTGCAGGCCTGAGCAGCTGCTGTTGACTTCCTGGTCTCAGTGACATGTTGGGGTGACTTCACTGTTTAACTGCTTGTGATGGAAAACAGAGATTTCAGATCGTGTTGCATCTTTTTAAAGAAAACTTTTAAATATGTTATTCTTGGCCGGATGATATTCCGTATGCAGAGCACTGAAATGGCCTCTTCAGAGAAAGTTCACATAAAATACAGCAGTTTCGTATGCTGAAGCATTCCACGGAACACCTGGGGTTCTCATTTGGCCTGACTTTAAGAATCATACTTATTAACAAGAATACATGACAACAGCAATCTGTTGAGCGCTTACTCATTGTGGCCAGTTTCATTATGCCGTCAACGGCCTGCTGCCCTCTCTAGTCACACCAGCCTGGTTGACTGAGGACCACATCAAATTCTTTCCTACCTCAGGGCCTTTGCATGTGCTCACCATCTGCCTAGAATGCTCTCCCCGGGTTCAGTGTGTGTAGGATCTTTCCTGTGCTGTAGGACTCCAGGAGAGCATCGCTAAGATCCCGTCAGCCCCCTAGAATGCCCTCACAGAGCATTGCTGGGGTTTTCCCTTCTTTCTACCAATGGCCCCAATCCTGGAGTTATTTTTGTATTTACTTATTTTATTTCTCTCCTCCTTAGAGTTGTTGGATAAAATACAGGATGCTCAGTCAAGTCTGAATTTCAAATAAACAATGAATGCACTATTGACAGGTATGTTTTTAAAAAATCACTGTTTACTGAAACTCAAGCTCAACTGGACATCTCATCTGTTCATTTGTTAAATGTGACCATCCTGCTGCCCTGAGCATATTCCCAGGGCCCACCTCACTGGGTGCTCGGTAATTATTCACTGAGAACCCCTGACGAGCCTCCAAGCTGGCCTGGCTGACCCCACAGCTGGTGCCCCTTCCAGACACCACCCAGAGCAGGCTGTCACCGACCAGGCCACTGTGCCCCACGTCCCTGCACACGTCAGCACCCCGTCATCCCAGTCCCCACTGTCAAAGCACGAATCCAGAGCAGGTCGGCAGGGCTCAAGAAGCCCAGCTGAACAGGAGGACTGGGGCGCGTCGGGCAGGAGAAGCTGGGCCCTCAGGGTGCAGGGTCATGTAGGGAGGGGGAGGCAGGCGGGAGGGGACAAGTCACAGTGAAGAGGCAGCAGGCATGACCTCATAGAAAGCACATCCATTAGAGGTGCTCGTCGCCATGGAGACCAGACAAATGGGCAGGGCGGCTGGGGAGGCAGGAGCACGGCAGCTGTAGGGACCTTGCTCAGGGTAGCCCTGCCTGCCTGGCACAGAGGGTCACTGAGCAAGAGCACCCAGACATGGGAAGGAGGTAGGGCTGTGACTCCAATGGATCCGAGATATTCCGGAAAGTTCCAGAAAGATGCTGGTGAATCTGAGGCAGATCTTCAGGAGACAGCATCTCCCGCCAGATGGAACCCTCCAGAGCAAGCACACTTCCCTCCACTGGGGTCCACAGAGACCTGGCTGGGAGTGCTCGGTTCCCCTCCCTAGGACCCCTGCTGCCAGGGGGTCTCAGGGAGTCCACACCCCCACCCCACAGCCTCCTCTTCCCCAAATCACCAGCACACACAGAGGCCCCTGCAGACCTCAGAGCCGTGCCACACCAGGTCTCCCTTGATCTATCTCCCTCACCCCAGGCAGGGCGACCCAAGGATGCTGGCGGGTTGGGAGCTGCCCTCTCCTGGTGGGAAGCAGGGGGCCAGGGTCAGAGGGCCCCGCACACAGTTCCCAGGCCCAGATGCGGGGTTGCCAGTCTTGCCGCCTCCTCTGCCCTTCCCAGTCTGGGCTGCTGTGGTGGGTTAGCCCGAGATGCCTGGCAGACTTCCAAGAACAACAGCCTCCGTGGTAAAACCAATGGGGCTGAGTCAGCCCCCAGCCCCCCGCTTCTTGCTCTGGATGCTATGAAGGCCACAGGGCCTCTAGCTTGGGCTGCCATTTTGCAACCTGAGGGCAGAAGCCAACCTGAAGAGTTGGGGAGGGGGGAGGCTGGAAAGGGCCAGTCCTCGCCACATAGCCTCCCTGTGCTGGGGAACCCTCCTGGACACCTGTGAGCCTCTGAGCCTCTGTTCTGGGGCTCAGTGCCTCTAGCCTATCAGGCCTGAGACCATGCCTGCTGCGTCTGCCTGGCACTCCAAGTCCCCCCGGTGCAGACCTCAGACCCTTGTCCAGGGCCACCCCAGCAGCTCCGGGCCTGAGCTCCACCTGGGGGGGCTCCTTGTCCTTCACCATGATGCCCCAGTGGTGTTCATCTTGAGGACGGCCTCCAGGACGGTCTGTGCCCGGGAACCCGGGGCTCTGGCGCCTTCCAGATGCACCTGGGGGAGGCTCTCGGGGTCCAGTTGAGCACCAGCGAGCTCAGCCTGACACGGTCCCTCCAGCTTCCCCAGCCTCAGGGCTCTTCTGCTTCTCCAAAGCCACAGCTTTCCCACCTCAGGGTTCCCCACCGGCCACTCTGGTCTCAACTTACTCCACCTCCTCAGGAAAGCCCCCAGAGATCCGCCTGGGAACTTTTCCATCGTCTCTCATGTCACTTTGATTTTTCCCTCTATGACATGAATTCCCACCTCTACTGTTCATCTGTTGGTTTAGTTCCCTGTCTGTCCCTTCACTTCTTTGGGGGCAGCATCCAAGTTGATTGACTCACACTACATGTATAGCTCCTGGGATGTAGTGGACCTCTCTCTCATGTTATGTATGTAATGTTATTGTAATGTGTACATCTTAAATACACAAATATTAAATTGTTCAGTCGTCCCTTCCTTGGACTCCCTGTGTCACTTCACCTGTGATTCTATGAACGTAGTTTGCCATGATTATAATGATTTAACCAACTGCCCTATTTCTTACTGAACATGAATCCTGCAGGACCAGCATATTAGTTTGTCGTTACTGTAACAAAGTACCTGAGGCAGGGTACTTTATAAAGAAATGAGGCTTATTTTGGTCCATGGTTCTGGAGGTCTGGATCAAAGGTCTGCATCTAGTGATGACTACTGCACAAGGTCCCAAGGTAGCACAGGGCATCACATGACCAGAGACAGGGAGCACAAGCATGAATGCACGTGTGTGTGTCTCCTCTGGTCTCTCCCAGCACCTGGCCTATTGGGTGTTCACCTAGCAGTACTCAGCCACATCCTGTTGACCTGAACTGTTTCCTGGTTCATGGGCACCGGGAGAAGGAGACAGGATTTCCTACCTGCCCATAGATCCAGGGCTCCTGGAACCCTGCAAGGGAATGACACCCCCACCCCGCGCTTCCTGGGAGGGCTGGACATGATTGGCATTGTCCAAGTGAGGACTGAGGGAGGGTGACGTGTTTGCCCGAGGCCTTTCCGACTCCAGTCGTCCCCACTGCCACCTTATCCTCATGTGAAACAGGAAAACTGCCTTTTCTTACATTTAAGGAATTAAGAAATGGAAACGTGTACGACTTTGTGCACAGGTGGTGGCAATTCTGAACATGAGTGTGCGAATCTCTTCGGTAGAGCCTCATCCCACCCAGCCAGGATGCAGGCCCCTCGGGCCCAGGGCCAGACCGCCTCGCCCCCTGGGCTGCAGGAGCTCTCCCGGAGACTCCTTCCCTGGAGTCCGTGCGGCCTCTGGCTTGCGCCCAGGGGATCTGTCTGCCTTGCCCCTGAGTTGGACTGGAGGGAGCCCAGCTTAAGGCTGCTTCAGGGAAGCTTGTCTGGGGTCTGAGATCGGCCAGGGCTGGGCTTCAGGGCACCCGGGCCAGCCTGTCCTCGCTGGGAGCCTGGACGCCCATGGTGACAGAGGGGTGTGGTCTGTGTCCTTGGCTGAAGGGACAGAAAGTTCATGAGCCTTACCCAGTTCTGGGTGCTTAACAGACCGCAGCACTGCCCCAGGGCGGGGGTGGAGGCAGGCCCTGGGCCCTCCCTCATGGGTGGCCCACCCTGGGCTGCAGCCTTGTCCCACCTGTCTCAACGAACAGCTGTTCTCCTGGCCTAGAGCCAGCAAGGCTGTCCAGGCCAGAGAGTGTTCCAGAAAGCAGGCCCATGTGCACACGTGTGTGGGGCAGGTGGGTGTCAGGGTGGGGAAGTGTCCGTCCCTAGACCATGCTTTCTGCTGGCCCTGGTGACTTGGAAATGGGGTACAAAGGCAGTGTCACCATTTCTGCCCCGTGCTCCAGAGAACCCCTGTTTGAAGTGGTTCTGGCCCCAGTCCTCCAAATCCATGAGACAGCCAGAGGCAGAGGACGCTCTCTTTCAAGTGCAGGCGTCAGGCCTGTGCCCACCAGCTGCGCAGGGCCACGGGGACAGGCCCTGGGGAGTGCGAGGAGGTTATGCCCCGAGCCTGCAGCTGACCTGGCAGTGGCAGGTGACCTCAGAGTGGCTGCCCGAGAGCCATCCATCAGGAGCCAGCAGCTGAGAGAGAAAGCCGCAGCGAAGACGGTGCCACCCATTCCCCTCCTGCTCACATTTCGTTACAGAAAAATGCAAAATTTAAACAAGAGATAGAATTGGTTCCTCCTAGGGGTGGAGACGACTCGTCGTTTGAAGGAAGTGCTTCCAGCTCATTCTCCCTGCGGGGACCTGCTCTCTCTCTCTCTCTCTCTGTGTGTGTGTGTGTGTGTGTGTGTGTGTGTGTGTTGGTTTTTATAGTTCTGGAATCTACTTCTGTGTATGGAAAAATTCTTCATTGTCAAAATGTGCACCTGAGTCCAGCGTGGGGATGTTACCTTGTCCTCCGCCAGTAAGTGGGGAGGCTGGCCCCGTCGTGCTTTTCCGCAGCCCTCAGAAGGGCCAGCACCAAGCCTGGTCCAGCCCTGGGAGCCCCCTGCTGAGGGCCTTGGCCTGGACACCCCCTTGGGAGGGGCTGGGGCGCATGCACACCTGGGAGCCTGAGGAGCAGGCCTGGTTGAGTATTCAAGGGAGAACCGCACCCAGGACACGGGCCAGCCCGCTTTCCTGCCCCGAGCAGCTGCCCACGGGGAGCCGCGTCACAGCCCAGCTGGTAACTCTGGGGACCACCAGGTCATTCGGTCCAATGTTTCATTTTGTAGTAAAGAGACTGAGGTCTGAGACACAAAACCGAGGGCAAAAATCAAAAAAACAGTGATGTTTTAAGAAAAAGATCTAAAAAAGTTTTTTAAACTTTTAGTTGTAGATGGACACAATACCTGCGTTTCATTTATTTGTTTTTTATGTGGTGCTGAGAACGGAACCCAGGGCCTCACATGTGCCAGGCGAGCGCTCTACCACTGAGCCGCCCCCAGACACAAGAAAAGTTTGTTTTTTTTTAAAGGAAATGAATATTACTCAAAATGGATCGATTTTTATAAAAGATTTCTATTCTGGTGGAAAAGTCCACAAGGATACAAGCAGAAAATTTCTAAAAGACAAATTTTGAGGGGTCAACATGTTTTAAAACGTTCAAGTTTGCTGGTAAAGAAATGAAAACATACCTTCTTCTCCCTGATTCGGGGGAAGCTGCCCAGCGCAGGCCAGGTCCAGGGAGGGAGGGTCCGAGGGTGGGATTTTCACTGACCTGAAGCTCCCAGGAGCCTAAGTGGGTGCGCCGTCCAGGTCTCTTGTAAAGCAGTCGTAGTCGGATACATTGGTTTTACTCCTTGGAAGGTACTTAATGAATCAATCACAGACAGTGACAGAGGTCCACCCTCCAGGGTGTCCACTGCAGCATCTTTTGTGAAGGTTGGAAATGTGGGAAAGGCACGAATGTCCAGCGAGCGGGGATCGTGAAATAAATGGAACCCTCGGCAGCCACTGCCGCTGAAGGTTTAGAGAAACTAACGACACGAAGAGACTCAGCCATAGTAAAAAAGTTTGCTTCTAAAATTGAGGTTTTTATTAGATATTTCTAGATGCCAGAATACAGGTAATTCTTATTTTCAATTTTTAATCTTCATGCTCCCATACTTTTCAAAACTTCTACGATGGACATGTCACCCCTCTTTCTTTCTTTGCACCTTTTTCTTTTCCTTTTTGTTTTTTTGTGCCGGGACAGAACCAGGGCCTGTACACCCTGGGCCACGCTCCTCACTGACCCGCACCCTTGCCCCTGGGCACACTTGTGCCACTGACTATAGGTGACAGGGTAGCGGGACTTCAGTGGACTGGCGCACTTCGAGACCACTCAGGCCCAGGGCCACCTGTGGGCGAGCAGCAGACTCGGGGGACGGTGGACTCTGTGGTCTTTGACGCCTTCCTGCGCCGAGCCTCGGGTCGCCTCCGCTCCTGGGTCTGTGGAGTTTATTTGCCGACATCCCAGAGCACCACGCCGTGGAAGCTGCTGGCTTTACCCAGGTGGAAGGTCCTTTCTCCCACCTGCAGTCTGGTCCTGACCTCGATTGTTTGTCCCGAGGGCAAAGAAAGCAAGGTCTGGTTCAGATCTGGAAGGTACCCCAGAGGCCCATGCCTTGGAGTCTTCGTGGAACTCCCCAGTGGTGACAATACCGCAGGTGATGAGAATCAATCAGAGGTGAAGAGTGAGCACCTGAGGAAGGCCGGGGCAGGCCAAGAAGGCCCGTCACATTTAAAGGACAGAACAGAGAAGTGGCCCCGAGCTGGTGTCCGAGGAGGGGAGTCCTGCCCCTTTTACACATTTCAGATTGTCTTTGTGCCCATCCTCCTCCTGCCCTTGTCTTGCCTGTGTGACCAGAGACCAAAAGACAGATGAGCCAAAGGTGAGAAGGAAGCCTTCCAGGTGCCTCTCACCTGGGCAGGGGAGGGGCTGCCCAGGAGGTGCCTCAGTAACAACCTCTGGGGAGGAACAGTCCCCTGGGGGCAGGTACCCTTGGGCGAGGACGGGGAGGGCAGAGGCAGCCTCCATTCCCTCGACCCAAATCAGTTTCCATCTTCCCAATCCACCCGATTATTTATTATCTACACGAACTGCCTTTTGCTCCCTGCTTCAGTGAGACCTCACAGAAGGAAGTTGTCACTGGGGTGTGCCCTTGAAGGGGGACCCCATCCCTTCCTCTCTCTTGCAACCAGCCACGAGGTACGCAGTCTCCTCTGCCAGGTGCTCCCACCAAGGCGTGCTGCCCTCCTGCAGGCCAAAGCAACGGGGCCATAGACCGTGGAATAAAACCGCCAAAGCAGTGAGCCAAAATAAACCTCTCCTCTGTTTAAGGCATTGTGTTACAGTGATGGGAAACTGACGGACACTCCAGGCAGCGGGGGAAACCAGCCACTTCTGTTCTGGATGGGTCATGGTAATGGGGAAGGCCCCTTGGGGTGGTTCACAATGGGCAGTGGAGCAGAGGCTCCTTTATCTGGGGCTGCAACAAGGGCAGGGGAAGGTCAAGGTGAGGCACAAGCAGCAGCCTGACCCTTGGCTAGCACCAGCATTTCCACTTGCCTGTCTTGGATATCATCCTAGGAGGTGCATAAAGAACACCCTGAAGAGAATCAGAGAAGGAAATTTCAGGAATGGGGTCAGTGGACTTGATTAGTGGGTTCGATAGTGTGGCAGAGCTGCCCAAAGAGCAGAAATGAATGCACAGACCTGTTAAAAGTGAGCTCCTCAAGGACATCCCATGGAATCATTCAGAGGGGACAACACTCCAGCATTCGGACACATTAAGTGAACACCTACTCTGTGTGCTGGACCCTGGGCTCTGAAGACCCCACCATGGAGAACAGCCCCCAGGGTTGCCCTCCCGGGGCTCTGCAGAAGGTTAACGGGATCAATGCCAGAGCTGTGTCACATGACACAGGTAAAGGGACAAACATCAGAGAGGAAGGCTGCAGGGAGGTGCTGGCGGCCCCTCCCTGGCTCAGAGGCCAGGCAGAGGCCGAGCCGAGGCAGCGGCGCTGGCCATCGCTGGGAGGCAGACACTGCTTAATTGGGTCTCCCTGTTTCTAGTGGTGTCCATTTGAAGTCAGCCAATGGCTCGGTTCCTAAGAAAGTTCCAGCAGAGGGCCCTTGATTGCCCTTTGGAAGGCTAATTAGTCCCAGAAATGGCACGTCTGCGGGGCCTGCGGGACAGGGAAGTCATCAGTCGGCACGAATGGCAGAGACGGCATGGGGTGCCTTCTAATGGCTTTGTGAAGGTCGCTCCGTATTTGATTGACAAATGCCATATGTCCCTAGCGCTGAGGGCACTCGCCTCTGTCTGAGCTCGCGTGCTGCCTCTGGATGGGCTGCTCTTCGCTTTGCTCTCACACCCTGGACTTCATCAGCCTCTTTACAGGGAGGAAATGCCTGTGTCCTGACACCTCGGCATGGCAGGGTCCAGCTGTCTCAGGTCACCACTCCCCGGCTCTACTGACTGTAGCAGAGTACTTAGTGAGTGCCACTGCGGGAGGCCACCAAGAGGGCCTGCTGGGCCTCTGGGCTGCTCACCACTCGCCCTCTTGCTGGCGGTGGCCCTCCTGCCAGGGATGCTCTGAGCCCAGGATGAAACGCTAGCCTTGGTCTTAAATGGCCACACAGTGCCAAGGGACCATGCTGGGCTCCAGGGCAGACCAGGGCCACCTGCACTAGTGCTGTCCCCAGGGGCTGCAGCTCCCGGTCTTGCTGAGCTATGGGCCCAACTCCCAGGAAGCCTGGACTCAGAGGGCTTCTTCACGCCTGACCCACGTACTCGCCGTGGAAATCGCGGCCCTGTCTTCTGCACCCAGTGGAGGCCAGAACCCAGCCCAGCCACGGCCTCAGCACGCCTGAGCAGCGCACCGCCGGTCCTGACGAGCGTCCCCTCCTTCCTCCTCTTTGGCCCAGCTGGCCTCTTCTCCAGGCAGTTCCGGAAACTTCTAATTGCGTTGATCAATCTTCTCTCCGAGAGGCACATTGCAGACCGCGTCTCCTCACCCCGAGCTGCCGGCTGGAGAGGCGCCGCGTGAGCACAAGTTGCTCTGAAGGGTAATTTGAGGCGCAGGAGAAATTAGAAGACGGTAAAGCTGTCACCAAGAGCAAGTGACAAGCCCATTACCATGCTCTCTAATGACTGCCTAAATGCTTCCCTTCATATTGTCAAAAATAACGCTCGCGCCCCGGCTCGGCACCCAGCACCTGCGTGTCCCGGCTTCCTCCAGGACACGTCTCGGTCACCCACAGTCACCTGTGTCTTGCCCGAGCTGGGCACCCTGCCAGGGTCCTGGAGCTCCTCCCAGGAGCACGGCTCTGCCCTCCCAGGGAGGCCTCGCGCTCCGGGGCCTTAGCACATGGAGCTGACCAGAAGCCCCTGCCCACGCCTCTCAGCATGATGGACCCCTGGCCCACTAACCTCTGGGAGCCAGTGGAGGCTGAGTGCCACAGGACTGGTGGGGACACTGGGAGTGACACAGAGGCAGCTGATAGAGGTCGGGTGTCCAGGCGCAGGTCAGGGGGGCTCTCTCCAGAGCGGCTCGTGCAGGCCGGGGGCAGCCACAGGGCCTTGAAGACAGCTAGGCAGGCCTGGACTGCAGGTGTATTCAGTCTGTGAATATTTAAAGGCACGGAGCCCCACTCTGTGCAAGGATGGTGGTCTGGTCTTGATGCCCAGCTGTGGTTACCTAACGTGCTGGCAAAGGGCACACAGGACCTCTGGGTACTATTGGTGAAACTTCCCATGAATCAGTAATTATTTTTATTATTTTTAGTTTTCAGTAGATCTTTTATTTTATTTATTTATTTATTTATATGCGGTGCTGAGGATCAAACCCAGGGCCTCACACATGCCAGGCAAGTGCTTTACCACTGAGCCGCAACTCCAGCCCCAATAATTATTTTTAAATAAAATGTTTTTGAAAATGATAGTGTCAACTGTTTTCATAATAAATACCTGGCCATTTCCTAGGTCACAAAAGAAAAGTAAGAGCTGGAGTGTTGTCCCATCCCAGCCTGCAGAGGTAGAGCTGCTGGTGCCCAGGATGGGCAGGGTGCCATGGTGCCCCCTGAGGAGACCCAGGCAGAGACCCACTGGCAGAGGCCCTGGGCTGGCAGCCATCCTCTGGCTGGATGCCGAAGGAGGTCAGGATTAGTAAAGTGGGGCAGTTCCACAAGGCCCCACAGGAGGCAGCTGTCCCAGCCAGGGAAGAGCTTTGCAGTGCTAGTCTCTGCGGTTGTCCACACCCACACACCTAGCTCCTCAGCACCCACCCCAGCCCCACCCTCCATCTCCCAAAGCCCCTCCCCCCACTCATCCCCTCCCCCCCAGCTCCCCCTCTCCCCACCCCCAGCTGCTGCTCAGCCATCTCCATGGAGCCCACTTCACACTGCTTGGGGAAAAGTCCCACCTAAGTGCACAGCACAGCAGGTCTGCAGCCAAAGACGGGGCTCCACGCACAGCTTTAGGAAGCCAGCCCACAGTGCCAGCGCCACCACAGAGGGTTTTGTCACCATGCAGCTTCTACAGTGACTCCTGCCTTATACATCAGGGTGTCTGAGACCTTCAGTGAAATAAAATTGAAATACAGAGAATGCTAAGTTTCTCCACCCCTTTGTGTGAGACTGAAATATTTTAATAGTTTTCAACAAATCCACCTCAAATTCAAAACATTAGAGAGTAAAATAATTGGACATGTAAAAAAATTTCAGAAACCTAAAATTGGGGCTTACATGAGAAATTACAGCAAATATTTTCCTATGAAGTTGATTTAAAGCAAGAAATAGAAATAAAACTTTATTCTCAAAGAAACCTGAAAACCATCTGAGATTTTAAAGAATTGTTTTTAGCAGTAAAAAACCTTTACCTTTCTTTTTTTTTTTTTTATTTCAACAGAAGCAGTGAAAAGAATGGATAGTGCAGATATCTAATTACTCAAGAAATTCTCAGAGGTCTCAGAAGAAAACATAAGAAGGTGAAAATTATGAATAATAAGATAAGCAAAAGGACAGAACATAGAGACCCTGCTCAGGAGTCTTGGACAATAGGAGCTCCAGATGGAAGAAAAGGAACTTAGAAGCAGTGACCAAAGAAATAAGACAAGAAAAATGAACGAATATAGAAATCACATGTCATAGTCCATGACAGTGGCGCCATAAAACTAAACTTATAGTAAGGGGAAAGAGAAAAGTCACTGGATAACTGAGAGAGCCTTCAGAATAACTCCTGGGTGGAGAGGAAAAGAAGCCACATTTATAAACAACAATCACAGCACAGCTGAAGGAAGGGCCCGAGAAAATGGAGAAGTTGAATATGTTGTACAAAGTTAAACAAAATGAAAACGAATATTCTAATGAAGAGTAAGGAAAGTAAAGAACAAAAGAAACTGGAGGGAACTGGAAGGATGAGCTTGGAAATTTCCCTGGCAGCTGGTAGAATGAGCTTTCCTGGAGCTGGTTCTCTGAAATGGACAGGAGTCCAGCAAGGCTGCAGAGGACGAAGGCAGCACCCAGATGCCAACACTGGCAATGAAGGAGGAAGGCCTGAGGAAGAGGGCCAGGCAGTTTGGAAGGTGTGTTGCCTGTTGGCTGAGAAACAGGGTGCAGCAGGATCCTATTTCTGGGAACACACAGCAACCCCATCTTTTGAATGGGGAGTAACTTCAGAAAAGCCAAAGTTTGCTTTGTCCATCTTCCTGTGAACTCTTGTGAAACGAACTCCAGACTGCTGAGCTCAGAGAGGACCCTGGTGGGTGCTGTTTCTGGGCTGGTGCATAAGCTTTCAGGGGACAAGTGTTGAAGGGTGCTTTATCAGCGTTTTTGCTGCTGCGACTAAAGGACTGGACCAGAACAACTGTAGAGGAGGAAAGTTTATTTGGGGGCTCATGGTTTCAGGGGTCTTAGTCCATAGAAGGCTGGCTCCATTCTTTGGGGCTCAAGGCAAGGCTGAACATCATGTTGGAGTGTGTGGCAGAGGGAAGCAGCTCACATGGTGATCAGAAAGCAGAGAGAGACTCCACTCTCCAGACACAAAATATATACCCAAAGCCACGCCCCAATTCCCACCTCCTCCAGCCACACCCACCACTTCAGTTACCACTCAGTTAATCCCTGTCAGAGGATTAAATCATAGATTGGGTTAAGACTCTCACAATCCAATCATTTCCCCTCAACCTTCTTGCATTGTCTCACATGTGAGTTTTGGGGGACGCCTCACATCCAAACCATAACAAAGGGGCACCAGGCCACACACAGCATTCCAGTCTAGGCCTGCTAACTGTCCACAGGCCATTCACACCCCTAACCCCACAGTGTATCTGCTTATGGAGATGAGGGGCACTATAAACCTAGGTGCTTACTGTGTGGTTTAGATATGAGGTGTCCTCAAAAGCTCATGTGAGATAATGCAAGATAGTTTAGAGGTGATATGATTGTGTTATAAGAATCGTAACCTAATCAGTATGTTAATCCATTGATAGGGATTAATTGGGCAGTAACTTTGGGCAGGTAGGGTGTGGCTGGAAGAAGTAGGCCACCGGGGGTTTGTCTTTGGGGTCTGTATTTTGTCCTTGGTGAGTGGAGCTCTTTGTTTTCTGTTTGCCATGTCCTGAGCTGCTTTCCTCCTCCATGCCCTTCTGCCATGATGTTCTACCTCACCTTAGGCCCAGAGCTCTGGAGTCAGCCATCTATAGACAGACCTCTGAAACTGTGAGCCAAATAAACTTGTCCTCCTCTATGCTGTTCTTGTCAGGTCTTTTGGTCACAGTGACAAAAAAATCTAAAACACTTACCTTAGAATGTTCTCATAGCTTGGAAAAGCTGTTCTTTAGACAATGGTGACCTGTATAAGAGACATCAAGAGAATACAGGGCCAGCAGAAGAGGAGGCCAGAAGTCAAAAGGGGTTGTGCAATGTCACTTGACTCACCTGGGATTCCAGCCTTAGTAGGGAGCCCATGTGGCCACCTCCCACACACCTTGCATTGTACACCATCTCTCCAGACCCTGGGGCTCAAGGTTTGGTACAAGTCAGGATAAAGGCCACTGTGGGTTGGTCCCAAATGCTCCAATGTCCAGGTTTAATCTGCTGATGAACGTGACAAAGGTACGTCCTTCTCCTGGCATGTATGCCCTACAAATTGGGGGTTGAGCCGGGTGCGGTGGCGCATGCCTGTAATCCCAGCACTTGGGAGGCTGAGAGAGGAGGATTGAGAGTTCAAAACCAGCCTCCCCAACTTAGTGAGGCCCAAAGCAACTCAGTGAGGCCCTGTCTCTGAAAAAAATACAAAATAGGACTGGGGATGTGGCTCAGTGGTGGAGTGCCCCTGGGTTCAATCCCCAGCACCACAAAAAAACCCCACAAAAACCAAAAAAACAAATTGGGGGTTGACCCCACTCTTCTAATACTAGCCAGGGACCTTGGGGCTCTTCCTGGGGGGTCCTTGGCTTCATCCTCAAACCCGCAGGTAGTTCCCCAGCCTTTAGGACTCATGACCGCTGATGTCACAGCCCCAGTACAGAAGCTGCTGCCAGAGAACAACTTCCAAGGTTAAGAGAAAACACGACAGCGAGTGTTGAATGTCACTTCTTCATTCAACAGCTTTTGAAGAGCAAAGTAGAATTTCTTTTTCATGCATGAGAAGGAGCGAGATTGCTGGTCACACGGGACCCCTGGAACTGCTAATCAGCTGTGTGCATTGGGACAGCCCAAGTCAGACAGGGCTTTTTCTGAGGACAAGCTTGAGGGAGAGGTCCATAGAGCAGTGTGAAGGTGGTGAAGGACAGTCCCCTCCCTGCCGCTGGACTGCCCTCTCCACAGGTTCTCAGTGCTGGTGGAGACGCTGCGGTCACCTACCAGCTGTCCCGTCCCTGGGCCAGCCGCGGTACCTTCTCCCAGCTCCCCGAGTTCTCCTTCTTAGTCTCCTGCTCTCTGGCCTCTCCTTCCCTGCCCTTGTTCCGAATTGGATCCCGGACCTGGATCATCCCACAGCGCGCTATGCTTTGAGGTGACCCATGTTAGCCATCCTGCACAGACGACACCAGCTCTCCCCTGGGTTTGACTCAGGAGCTGACTCCCAGCCCTGGATCGAGCCACACTGACCAGTCCCTTGGGGTCCCAGGGGCACCCATCTCACAGCTTCTGTCCCACCTCAGCCTCAGGGGCTGAAAGCCACACAAGTCTGGGTCTTTCGGCTCTGGAAGCTGGAAGTCCCACTCGGGTCTCAGCAGGGCTGTTCCTTCTGGAGGTGCCATTCCTTGGTCCTGGCCTGTTCTTCTTTGTCCTTCCCAAATCTCACTTGCTTCCAGCCTCGAGGGCCCCGGGATCACTTTGGGCCCACCTGGACAGTTGGTGACACTCCTTATCCTGTGACCCCCGGTTGCCATATTTACTTCCCTTGCCATGAGCTGAGCATCTGCAGAGGTTCTGAACACCGATGGGAACCCCAATTCTGGGACAGATTCTCTCCCTGAGCCCTGCAGTCTGGTCCTCAGGCTGTGCCTTCCTTGGATCTGCCCTGACTGGCAGTGCTGTTCTGTGTGGCTGTCCTTTAGTGATAAGGCCACTGACCTCTAAAGCCCAGGCCCAGCACCCTGGGTCTGTCCCTTTTCAAGGCTGCAGTCCTTCCTCAGGCTCCCCATCCTTTGCTTGAGTCCTGCCAATTCTGATGGCCTCAGGCCCCTTCCCTGCTCAAACCTGCTTCCTATCTGGGATGGAGGCTGTTTTCAGCATGAAAATCTTTCAGCATTTCCCTAGGAGGGACTGCTGTGGCCTGTGCCTGCTCCCTCTCCAGTCTCATGTGGCACCCCTCACCCCACCCGCTGACTGCTTCAAACCTGCAGTTGAACTCCACTGGATTTTTCTTTTCTTTTAAATTTTTATTTCTTGGTACTGGGGATTGAGCCCAGGGGCTCTCTACCACTGAGATACACCCAGGTCCTTTTTATTTGAGACAGGGCTCACGAAGTTGCCCAGGCTGGTCTGGAACTTGCCATCCTCCTGCCTCAGCCGCCCTGGTTGCTGATGGATTCTGCTAGAACCAGGATGCTCAGGGATCTCACATAACTGTCCCCATGATCAGCACTCTTCTTGGGTATGGCCACCTCCTTTCCTTGGCCTGGAAGCTCCACAAGCTGTGTCCGAGGGGAGGCCCTCCCAGGTCACCCCTCCAGGCCCACTGAGATCCCCTCCTACATCCTCCTGCAGCACCCTGGGTGTCTCTGCAATGCCACCACATGGGACAGCTCTTATGCATGTGGTCCGTATTAGGCATGTGCTAGGGCTCAGTATTTGCTTTTTATTTTTATTTTTTGGTACTGGGGATTGAACCCAGGGCACTCAGCCACTGAGCCACATCCCAGCCCTATTTTGTATTTTATTTAGAGACAGGGTCTCACTGAGTTGCTTAGGGCCTCGCTAAGTTGCTGAGGCTGGCTTTGAACTCGTGATCCTCCTGCCTCAGCCTCCCAAGTGCTGGGATTATAGGCGTGTGCCACGGCGCCTGGCTCAATATTTGTTTGTGGAACGAAAATGTCTATTAAACATCTGTCACATACTAGACTCGGGCTCAGACTTTGTCCACTGTGATGCCTCGGGTACCAGCACTGTGGGTGTGGCAGTGAGCAGACTTGGAATTGGGGTCCCTCGTCTGGGTCATGGGGGCACCTGCTCCCTGTGGCAGCTCTGGAGGTCAGGGCCACCCCCATGCCCTTGCCTAGGTGGGGGCCGGGAGGCCGCTCTGCTGCCCTAGGCTGGGAAAGCAGGTCTCCCCCAGAGGAGGTCGGGAGAAATTCCCTGGCTGGTCAGCATCCAAGCCCAGCTTCAGAGGCACTTTCAGGAAGATGGAAAACAACAGACTTCCCACCTCTAGCTCCGGAGGATGCTGGGGGAGAGGCTGGAGGAGTGCTCTCCAAAAGCGCAGGCAGTCCCCACAGAGCACCAGACTGCGCCATGTTCAGCACTGACAGATCTCACCACTTACCACGGCCACTGAAGGCAGGTTCTGGGTGGTTGGGTGGGACGAGGTGCCTGCTATGTCAAGGCTCGATTGCTCAGGACTCTGAGTCCCCAAGCTAGTACATCAAATTTAATTTTTGAAAACAGAGAGTCCACCAAGATACACTTTCATTAATTAACAAAACCTGATGTTTTTTCCCAGATGCATCCAGTCTCCTGTTACCCCCGGGCAGCCAGCAAGTGCTCAACGTGGGGAGCAGGGTGGCCCGGGAAGAGCTGGGGCAGAGGCCTTGGCGGCGGCTCCCCAGAACCAGAGCTCAGCGGATAAATCATGGTGGCTCTTTGCCATCAGGAGCCTCTCCCTCCAGATCTGATGGCCAAGGAAGTGCTGCCATATGTTCACACCATTTGGTAAAAAACACGCGGAACCAACAACACAAGGGTTGCACTGACGGTCATCTTTCTATCCTGCTAAGTGTATTCACCCTACACATGTGAAACGCACCATGCTGCTCCCCTGCCGCTAGGTCTATTGGATTTTTTTAAAAAAATATTTTTAGTTGTAGATGGACCAATATTTTATGCGGTGCTGAGGATCAAACCCAGGGCCTCACACATGCCAGGCAAGGGTTCTGCCACTGAGCCACAGCCTCAGCTCCCGTCTCTTGGATTTTTTTTTCTTTTTCTTTTTTTTTTTGGTTGTTCCATGGGAACAAGTCACCTCTTGCAGGGGACCAGCATTTTAGAAGCCACGAACTAAACATAAGCAGCTGGTGTCCTATGCCCTCTATCACTTGTCATTCTTCAGGTGTCATCTTCTTAATCACAGTGAGTGGATACAAGGTTAAGCAGGAAAGGAAGGTACTATGAAATCAGAACCCTAAGAGATGTCAGTGGTCGTCATCAGGCAGAATACACCAGTAGCCCCTGGCCAGCAGAGCTCCCAAGACCAAGGCAACACGGCGCCTGCCGATGGCATGCCAGATCCTAGCGATGGGCCCACTCTGTGATGACTAGAGATTTCAGCCTTAGAGGCAGCTGGGGCGCGGTTGATGCTGAACTCTCATAGCATATCAGCTGTGGAAGCTCATGGGCCCCAAGTACTTTGTGAAGAAATTTAAATTCCAATAAAGGTTTGTGGTGTGAAGTTTCTTATGGGGAAATAATTTTCCTGTCATGCTTTGGGAATCTGGGTCGTTGGTAGAACACCCATCTCCAGTAGGGACTCAAACCCACGTTGCTGTGTGCACACAGCGCACGGCTTAGAATGAGAGGGGAGACTAAGGAAGGCCTGCAGGTCTGAGGCCTGAGCCAGGAGCTGCTAGCCCTGGGCTGGAACCCAGGGCCTCATGCAAGCTCGGCAAGCGCACTGCCACCGAGCTGCATCCCAGCTCCAGTAACATCTCTTTCTCAACACAAAACACATAGGTGAGGTGCCTGAGGATTATAAAGGCAATGACAAGACAGGAGACCCTCGGAAGGCCAGAGCATTGTCTGGATTCTGAGTTTGGGTTGAATTTACATTGACATTTTAATAGAGGTGCAGCTACATAGGAGCATCTAAGCTCTTCCTCTGAGCCCCTGGTCTCCTCTGGGTTTTATGTCAGGCTGAAAACTCTTCTTGGGGCCAGCTCAGCACGACATGGACTCTGCTGCTGTTTTTGGACGGTGGACAGGACAGTGTTCTAGACCAAGGCTTCTGTGGTGAACTAGAAACTGTGCTACTCCTTCAAGCGCAAAAACCATGCAAACGTTAGGTGATCAACACTTACCAGGAAGCACCGGTACACAGACGCTGTCTCCTTGCCTGAAGGAAGTGTGCATTTAGTGGTGTCTTCATGAAGCTGTATCCATGTTCAAGTTCCTCGATTCTTTGGGAAGACATATTTTGTAGAATATTCAGATCCCAGGCCAGCTAAAAGTCAAACTTGGGTGAAAGAGGAAAGCTCAGTCTCCATTCCTTACCTGATCTTATGCTTGCACTTGAACAGAGAGGCCTGGGCTCTGCTCTACAACCCGCGGAACCATGGCGCCTTTCAGCTAAGTGTGAAGACGGGGCACCTTGTTTCTATGCAAGTTCTCTCTGCTGTATGTATTGGAGGAGAGGAGCATGAAGTCAGACACTGTGACCAGTCACCTGCCATTGTCTGACCTTTCCTGAGAGGGAGGGAGGGTGGGGTGGGGTGCCACGAGTTAATTGCATGGCTGAATTTCAGACCAGCTTTCCCCAGGTATAAAAAAAAGGTGGGATCTGCCCCTGGCTCTGGATGTGACATCCACTACTGACATTCACTAGAGAATGATCAGTATCACCCTCGGCCCTGAACACAGGCAAGCGTCAGGCTAAGCATGGCTTTCCCCAGAACGTCCAAAATGACAAGACTCACAATATTCCCTTAGGCCTTTCTTACCTTTTTTAAAAACAATTTTTAGTTGTAGATGGATGCAATACCTTTATTTTATACTTATATTTATGTGGTGCTATGGGTCGAATCCAGTGCCTCACAATGGGCAAGTGTTCTACCACTGAGCTACAACCCAGCACTAGGCCTTATTTCAAACCATGCAAAATGTGTTAGAGCACCAGAGGAAGGGCGCGTGTGTACTTGGGTAAGTTCCCTGGGACCAAAACACTCATCAGTTATAAGGTTTTTACACGTATTGGGTCATTTAATCTTACCAATCCTATGAGGTGGGGATTACACCATTACAGGTGAGGAAACTGAGGTTCAAGAATTTAAATGCCTTGCTCAAGGTCACAGTGACAGCAGAAGATTCATGCTACTTCTTCAGGGAGGACACCCCAATTTCAGTTCTGAGAGAAAAGAATGCAAGAACACGGACACTTAGGAGAAAAGTCAGGCGTGCTCTTTGGCCAGCCAGTGTTTACCACAGCTCTGCAGCATGTTCATAAGAATTATTAATAAAATAATAAAAAGGTTCCAGCCTATTAAGTCAGGAGATGCTTGGGATCAGCAAGCCTCCTTCCTGCAGGTCACTTCAGTCTTCAGTGGGGTAATGTGGATTATAGATTGCCCTAAGGACAACACGCAAGACTTTTTTGAAATCTTCTGTTCTTAGAATGCACTTTGGGAAAAGCTACAGTAAACCTTCAAGGGCCTCAAGTCAGATTTGGGAAAACAAGTCTCATTTTTTCAATTTGACGATCGATCAATCCCTACCCCTGACTTAGCCTCAAGGTTCACATTTTAAAACCCCATAGTGAGTTAAATTGGAAATGTGACCTTGGCACTTGAGAGGGCTCTCTCCCCACAGGACCAGACTGGCAATCTCTAGGTGGAGGCAGGAAGCAGAGCCTGGAGACCCAGCTGCTTCCCAGGAACCTTTCAGAGCTGGGAGGGGCCTCAGAGTCCCCGAAGGGCACACAGGGAGGTCTCTGGGTCACACGGTGTGTGCAACAGCTAGAACCTTACTTTGGTTTATCAGTGCGTAAGCACAGTGGGTACTGAGGGTTTTCAAAGCACAAACACTGCGCTGGGGGGACTTGTTGATTTCTACCATTGCCTGGTGTGAAAGACTGAAATGCAGTGGTCCCAAGGCCATTATTCACTGTGACTCCTTAGAGCCTAGACAGAATGGCACCTGGTATGTGCTCAGTACCTCTGCTGAATTAATCATGTGTCCCTTAACAGAAATATACTACCAGAAATATTTATTAGTTTTGAGATACCTGACTAAGCATGAAGTTAAAGTTTACTTCAAAGCTCTCCTGGGTGTGCCAGGGGCACAGGGTGATGGCACGAGCCCTGGGCTCCCAGAAAAAGACGAGACTATAGCTCAGCAGAAAGCAATGGGTTGTCTGGAGTCCACTGTGGCTCATTTGTGCTGCTTGATTCACGTCCTCATAGTTGAGCACATAGGGGGACTGGCACATGTCACCTGAACAGAGATGGAAGACTTCCACGGCTTGGGAAAGGGTGGCTTTCACGGTGAAAGCTGTGTACCTTGTAAGGGGGCAGCAGAGTCCATGCTGTGTATGACTGCCCATGTCCACGAGAAAAAATCATCCTCCACCATGACTTTAAAAGTTTAACAGTCTTCAAACAGGCCACACTCACCGGTTAAAAACGATTCTGTTTCGGTCTCAACCAAAACACTCCAAATAGCTATTTCTGAGCAGATGCCACCCAATAGTATCATTTAAGACATTAAAAAAATTCACTCAAATACCAACAGATTCAACTTTATAGCACCATTCCAAAATACTAAACTTTCTTTGCACCTTTATTTTTATTTTTTTTTTTTTTTTTTGGTACACATTTAAAGTATGGGTATCCTGTAAGTTTCTGAAGCCTCATAGAAAAAAAAAACCGACTAATTTTTAGGACAAAGCAATAACTCAGTTTATAAGCAAGATGATCTCAAGCAGGCTGCAAATTCTTCATGGGCTTCTGTGAGTCTTGACTCTGGGGTGAGAGTGGAGAAGGATGCTAGAATCTTCTGGAGGAGCTAGAGTGTGCTGCACGTCAGCCTGTGCCCACGTGCGCTCAGCGGCCGGGCTCTGGGCATCGGCCACAGCTCAAAGCGTGACATTCACAGTCTTCGAAAATGACTTTACTCTTCGGATTGACAAGAGAATTGGGACAGTAGAGAACTCAGAGTTCACATACACCTTTTATTCATACGCTATAAGAGAGAAATTAGAATCATATTGAATTCCCTCTTACATTTCTCCATGTTTTAAGCTCGGAGCTCTAAACTCTGTTCTTAGCAAGCAGCTGTATTTAAAGTAGAATTAGAAATGGGTTTTTAATTCAAATATACTTGGCTGCATTGTTATGTAAGAAGACTGTTTGACTAAGTCATGTGGGCGCTGACAGATGAGACTGCTTGCAGGAAAAAATTCTTATTTTTTTTCTGTGACTCCAGAGTCACGTCTCACGCTGATCATGACTGCGTGCTCCTGTCTAACTCTTCCATCATTCCTGTGAGTGACGTGAACCAGGGTCACAGGTGTGGCGGGGACTGGGAACTGCGGAGCACTCTGTGACTGGAAGAGGGGTGAGAGGTAGAGCTAGAAGAAGGGGTCCGCTCACAGAGGACTCGTGGTACACTAACAGTCAGTGACCCCAGAGAGAAATCTAAATCAGAACTGACGAGAGTGTTAAGAGCTACTGTGCACCAGGTAGGAAGGAATACGGGAATAATAATATGCCCTGAAATAGAAATAATCACTTTGCACTATGTACACCACATACAATAGAACATGTTCTTTTTAACATTGCACAATATAAATATTATACACGGTGGAGTAAACTAAATGCAAAATAACTTTGAGGCACACAGAAGAAACATGGGACAGACTGAACTTTGACTAAAATTGCGATGATTAGTAAAAAGCAGAAAGTTACATTTCAGGCCGGTCAGCTCTGGAGTTCTCACCTCAAGTGGGTTGGTGACCACTTCCTGTCTACACTGAAAAGTATCATACCTCAACGTCAGAGTTAATTGCTTCAAAGAACGACTGATTAGCTAGATAATTTGAGAAAATCAGAGTGTTGCTCCCCACTCTGAAGTAGGTGACCCTCGAAAGGTGCCTTCAGACCTCGGGTTCTGTGATATGAGGATGCTGCTGCATTTCTCCTATTTCCTGTAAGTAACTCATCACTATGAAACCACTTTAAGGAACAGTATTCAAGAACACCCATCACAGTGCTTAACAAGATTTAATGTACATTTATTCTTAACATGTGGAACATATAAAGATTTTATACTGAATAAATGATATTCATTAAGCCAGAGGAAAAGGAGGAATTTACATCAAGTTTTTTTCTTTTTTTTTTTTTTTAAACTACATTATCTTGAAATACAAATGTGGATTCTCGTCACTGAAAAATCTTTGAAGTTGTGTTTCTTCCTTTTAGTTGTATTTTTTCTTTTTTGTCGGTACTGGTAACCATTTCTAAATCAATCCGTATGCAACCATTTCCACACCTTGATTCATGAAGCAAATTGTGATCAGCTGCTCTCCCGAAATAGAGCATGGCTTTATACATACAGAAACTTGTACATTACCCTCTTTTTTTTTTTTGTTTTTTTTTTTTTGTTTGTTTTTGTTTTTTGTATTTTTTGTTTCTTTTTTATTTTTGGAGATATGGCCCTAATGAAAAAATATATAAAATAAAAATAAAAAATTATTTAAATCTACCATCACTTCGTAGTTACCACATCATGAAAAAGAAACTAAAAACTTTGTACTAAAAAAAAAAAAAAAAAAAAAAAAGAAAAGAAAAAAGTGAGGGTATGTTTCATGTACAACTTCTATATACATCACAGCCCATAGGCAGTAAAAAAAATATTTAAAAAATGATTAAAGGAATTGTGAAGAACTGTCATGTGGGGGCCGAACGACAGACAGCAGACGTGCGGTAGTGGTGAGGAAGCAATTTTCGTTGATCGCTATCAGGTATGTATTTTCAATCCTAACTTAAAGGACTGTTGTTTTGCTCATAGCCTAATGTAACCATCTTCCTGTGGAAAAACCAGTATCATTCATAGTTCTGACTACTGACTGACACACCTCCTTGAGCCCCTATACCTATATCTCTAGAAGTTTCTATTGCACAGAGCTTTGGGTGATGGGATGCAGTTTTTTTCATTCTCTGAAGGATAAAACACATAGGAAATTGATAATTTTTCACCTGTTTGACTCAAGTGTGGTGAAATTTTCCCATCTTAGCATTTTTTGCCAAAACTTTTTTCTTTAAAGTCAATTCGCTTCCCAAAAAATGCAATACGACATGGAAAAAAGAACATTAAAAAGAGAATCTGTGAAAAACAAAATGTGACCTTTGAATGCACTAGACAGCAACTTTGGTTAAAAAAAAAGAAATAAAAAACCCCAAAGGATGTACTTATACACACAGACAGCAAATATTAATTTCATAACTGTTCAAATTAATTATTTAATTCCCAATTGGTAAATAGTGAACGGGGCAGAGGAGCAGAGATTTTCTTTTCCTTCTTCCTACGCTGGATAAACAAGAACAGAAACAGCCAGTTATATGTGACGCTCTACTCTTCACTCACACATGCTTGCCTTCTCACTATGTCATAACTGCCCGATCTGAAAGAGTACATCACAGATGACAGATGCAACCAGAGAGTTCAGGACAGCTGATATTGAGATATCCAGCAACCGACCCTCGTGCAAAAGGAATTCCGAGCGGTTCTCGTCCACTCTGGCCATGGCCAGCAACGCCTTGGCCGCCCTGCACATCATGTCTACGCTAGGTGGTTCCAGAGGCGGGGGCTGCATGTGTATGAGGTTATGCTGGCTCTGCTGGTACTGCGCCATCGTGACCCCGTCCTCCAGGAAGCTTATCAAGTTCCCAATGCTTCCCTTCTGCACAGCTATTGCCCTTGCTGCTAGCGCATCCCCCTGGGCAAGGTTCGATAAAAGCGCCATGGACATTTCTCGACAGACTGGGTTTTTGCGATCCCCAACGTACCTAACTAACGTGGCATAGAATTTCTCCTGACGACTAAATGGAGGCGTGGCCAAGATCAGGTCCACATTGTTGTCCTGGATGCTGAGCTTACAGAGGGTCTCCAGCACAAGTCTCTGAGGCGACAGGACCGAGTTGGGTCCCACTGTGGGAAAGGGGTCTTGCGCCTCCGCGGATGGGCACACCATCCAGTGCAGCAAGCCATCCAGGATGGGCAAGCAGATGCTTTCCGTGTACGCGGACAAGTCTAGCTGCCCCGAGATGTTGGCCAACGTGACCAGTGTGTTGTCCCGCAAGACCTCCAGGCAGTCCCACCACCACTCATCCCTGCTGCAGGCCACCCCCTTGTCCTCGGCCTCCTCCTTCTCGTAGGTCTGCGGCGCTCGCTTTCTCTCTGGGTGCTCGTGGTGAAGAAGAATCAGCTTGCCCAGGATCAGCACCAAGCCCGGATGTTTGGACATCTCGGCGTCGTTGCCAGGCACGAAGGACAAGCTGCGCACGATGTTGGACACACAGATGCAGCGCTTGGCCAGCGAGTCCTGCCAGTGTGCGATGGTGCACAGCGGAGTCTCGTCCCGGCTCCTGGGCTCGTCCTCCAGCAGTCTGATGTTCCGGTGGCTCTTGGCCTGCTGTATACCAAAAGGAAACTTGCTGCTGTCGGTCTGGGGGCCAGGGTTTGCTTCTTCGGGCAAGGCCCCTGGCCGAGCAGACAGGACGTCGTCGATGGTGGCTATGATGCTTTTCTCTGGCTGCTCTTCAGAATCACCTTTGCCTTCTGGCTCTTTCTTTCTACCTGTGGAGCTCAAAGGGGGAGGCGGGCGCCTGCGAGGAGGAATCTCCATCTTGCTCTCAAAGTGAGTCTGGATGTGCTCCGTGGTGTCGCCGCCCCCCAGCTGCCAGTGCAGAAGCCCACTGCTGAACTCCTGCACACGGCCCAGGCGATCGGAGCGGTCCACGACGAACAGGTTGTTCTTCTTGACGATCTTTATGGGCAGCTTGTCGAACTTGCTGGCCTGCCTGGGCTTCTCTTTTGGGGCTGTGGTGGCGTCTGGGGCTGTGAGGGTGGCGCTGCTCTTTGCCTCCAACTCTAACTTTTCACCATCTTCCTCCTCCTCGTCCTCCTCGTCCTCCTCCTCGAGACCCTCGGCATCTTCCTCCTCTTTCCCAGAATCGTCTGCCAAGGCCTGGCTGTCATCTCTCTTCGCTGCATTGTGGTCAAGTGCTTTCTGGCTGGGGTCTCCCACTTCATACTCCATGAGAATTCCAAAAATGTCAATCAGGCATTTTCTAAAGTACTCTACTAAAAGTTCAAGAAATCCAGACAACTAGAGGGGAGGAGGAGAGAGAAGAGGTACAGTCAGGACATTCGCTGTGACTGGAGGGGTGAAACCTGGGACCACCTTTCTGGCTGGGTCAGGAAATTCCCTGCATGTCTGCTGGGTGAACTTCCGGAACCCCACGTCACGCTTCCTGTCTGCTGCTGACTTTCAACTCCACCTGTGTGAACTGACTTCTGGGTGCACATTTCTATGTCATCGCTGAGGGGCCCCCTGCTGTTCTTCACCCACCCGGCTTAGCTACGGTGCATTCGCTGGTAGAAGAGTAGGACGTGGATTTTATAGACTCTTTCACCCAAAGTGACTCTGTTCTCTTCTATTGTTTTTCTGAGACTTGCTTGCTAGGATTTTTATGGCTATTATTCTTAGGATTTTATGGTTATTTTTGTCTCAGGTGCCATAGGTTACCCTGATTTACATCCCTATATATCCTTTAGAGAAGATAATTTTAGCTATGTAGTAGCTCGTAAACACTAAAAATTAGAAACAAATCAATTTAATCCTTGATAAATGAATTAAAATGTTTCATAAAATGCAATTTTACATTTCAGTTATTCACAGCTCTAGCTGAAAGACAAAAGCCACCCAGAGAGCAAGTTGTGCTTCCCGTGAGCCCTGGTGGCACGGAGGGCACACCCACAGCCTCTAGGCCCCACTGCCAGCCCTCCCCACACAGCCTCGCCACACCGAGGGGCCGCCAAGAAGTAGGTCATAAGAAGGTTCCCTGTGACAGAAGCAGCATCAAGCTCGCTTTCCTATCAGGCGACAGTTTCTTTGGGAAAGGGCTATGAGGCACCAGCTCTGGCATGGGACTTGCTTTCCCAAGGGTCCCCAAGGAACCATTTCCCAGGTGGGAGTCTGGATGACTGAGTGCACTTTCCCCCTGGGGAAAAGGGAAAGTAAAAAAGTGACCCTGGGAGGGAACGCGTGTGACCAGCCAGAGTTCACCCACCTGAGGATGAAAGGAAATTATTCTAGCAAAGGCTAGATACATTTTTAAAATATTTTCTTTAAAAAGGGACTTTGTGTGACATTTATGATCTTATTAATATGTTTTCCATCAACTGAAAAATCACCCTTCTGGGCTGCGCTACACCAAGGACTTACATGAAAGAAGAAAGGGGAGGTGGAGATTCTGGTCTTATTTCAACGGAAGCAAGGAAAGTGGACGTGCTCGCTTTTTAACAAAAAGCGGAGCGTTGTCTGTGCTGTCAGGAGACGGCCTTTCCTCAGCTCCCCGCCACCAGCTTAGGAAACGCTGGAAGCTGCCTCCAGCCCAGCTCCCAGCAACGCACCGGGCAGGTGGGAGGTCATGCTCGTTATTAAAGGAGCAGGTTTGAAATGACTGCTTCAAAATAACCTGGGAAGAGGTGGAATGAAGGGGCAGGCCTAGGCTGAGGTTTGGCCACAAGGCGGTGACATTTCAGCTGGATTAAGGTGGTGGGGCTTCACTGACCTCCTCTCTTCTATATACTTCATGCATTTTCCATAACATACCACTTGTTTTTAAAATATTTTTTAGTTGTAGATGGACACAATCTCCTTACTTTTTTATTTATGTGGTGCTGTGGATCAAACCCAGGGCTTCACATGTGGTAGGCGACTGCTCTTCCCCTGAGCTACAGCCACAGCCCCATTTGTTTTTAATTAAAGATGTCAAGCCCCCCTGGAAAGTAGGGCAGTGTCCCACTGTGAGTTCCAACCCTGACTCAGTCTTACCTTCATTACATTTTGATTCATATTCCCTCTGGCCTGCTAACAGGCACTCTAAAGCTGTAACTCTGGTCCCCGCCCCCATCCCTGTTTTCCTGAGAAGCTCAGGTTTGTGTGTACACATATTCAAGGACTGAAATGACTATCGTCAGACCACGTTCTCAGACGGCTACATACTGATTCATGCTGGTTTATAACTACAATGATTAGAGATGTTAGCTCATCACTGTCAATCAACGTGGGCATCAATCAGGCATGTGCACAACTTGACTTCCTGATATTCTAATCCGGCCACTGTTTGGACTGGCACCAGCTGCTCACCTGGGAAAGATTGAAAGTAGCAACCGTGCTGTCATCATAGAGGAGGATGTTGATAGTGTCCAGAGCCCAAGTACTTTCAGCCAAAAGCCCTGATTTAAGGGACATCATCACACGCCATGCCTCAGGGGTAACTGAAAACAGGAAAGAACAAGGATATCAGTAACGTCAACTCTATGAACAAAAGGGCAGAAAGTAACAAGGGAATGAGAGGAAGGAAGTGGAGCGCCGGGTTAAACAGATGCTCTGAGTGCTGAGTTTGAATGGAGGAGATAGATTGTGCTAAGAAACTTTGTTGTCTAAGAGCTTTTTGTTTTTCTGCTAGTGAAACATGCACCACCAGTGCTCCGTCCGAGCCGAGCATGGTGGGGCTGGGCACTGGGTCCTTCTCATTGCGGGTATTTTACCACCTAATAGTCTGAAATGATGCATCGTTTCCACTAGAATGGGCCCAGAAGTGCCTCTGTCTTCTTTTGCATTCTTCACTCATAAGTGTCTCAAGGTGATGTCTCTGGAAGGCTGGCAAGTATGCAGAATATAAAAGCAAAATTTAAATCCCAAATACACATCCTCAGATACAAAGTCTTGATTTCCCCATGCTGTCTTCTATTTCTGAGCTCCTGCCCGGGTACAGCTGCCGACAAATACTACACTTTGATGGTTAGATTTCCTGAGCCAAGGAATGGGATATAGAAGGGCTGTATTTTTCTTGTTTTCCCCATTCCTGTTCCTGAAGAAAATAAAGTGATCAGGTAAAGAATTGATAAGATTCACCTATGATGGGCTGGAGAATGAACTCAGTACTTTTCAGTGGGAGCTTCTCTGGAGGCCCTGCAGGAGAGCCTGGTGGGAGCCCAGGACAGAGGAGGGGATCTGTTCTGCCTGGATGTGTCAGGGCCACAGCCACGTGGGCAGGAGGGGGGTTTCTGGGCACCCACAGAACTCTGTCATGGGGGAAGGCTGTGCCTTTGCTACTCCTTTATTTTATTAAAAAAAATTTTAAAGCTGCATATGAATATAATACCTTGCTTTTATTTATTTTTATGTGGTGCTGAGGATCAGACCCACTGCTTCACATGTGCTAGGCAAGCACTCCACCACTGAGCCACAATCCAGCCCTCCTCCTTTCTTTTAATTCTATTTTTCAAACTTTCTAAGATAGGCACATAGTACCTTTACATTGGTAAAAGTCAAACTTTTTTTTTTTTTGAACTGGGAATTGAACTCAGGGGCACTTGGCCACTAAACCACATCCCCAGCCCTATTTTGTATTTTATTTAGAGACAGGGTCTCACTGAGTTACTTAGGGCCTAAGTTGCTGAGAATGGCTTTGAACTCGCGATCCTCCTGCCTCAGCCTCCCGAATCGCTTGGATTAGACGTGTGCGCCACCACGCCCAGCCCAAACTTTTTTTTAAAATAAGGAACAAAGTGGGCATGGTGGTGTATACCTGTAATCTCAGCAATTCAGGAGGATCGTGAGTTCAAGGACAGCCTCAGCCACTTAGTAAGGCCCTAAGCAACTTAGTGAGATCATGTGACACACACACACACACATAAAAGAAAATAAAAAGGGCAGGGATGTAGCTGGTAAAGCACTCCTGGGTTTAATCCCCAGTACCAACGCCCCCCCCCCAAGAACATATTTTTCCCTAGGCTTAAGACAAGCACTGGTATTAACATACACTAAGAATTTTTAAACAAACTTAAATATGTTAATTTAAACATACATTTGTACATACTATATTTATGTACTTGTATATGTATTTAAATATTTATATATATTTCTCTCTACATATATATCTTCTTGATGTCCAATAATTGAAAATATCTTTAATGCATTAATTTAGTCTCTTTTAATTTTCTAATTGCTACAAATGATTAAGTAATTCTGAAATTGTTTTCTTATACAAACAATATCTATTATTTCCCTTGTATTAAGAGGATTTAAAAATAAATGCAGAAAAACTGTGTGCTCTCAGACATTCCATATCTCTAAAGAGCACTCACATCATTTCAAAAGCTGAACAAGTGACATCAGTATTCAACTGCAAGAGCTCCCTGGGCCACATCTGCCAGTGCTGTGCAGACGACAGCAAACCTCCACAGCAGCACGATGCAGGACCACAGATACAGATCATGGCCAAGTTCCCACTTTTTCCCATGGTAATTTACCATGTGTTGTTACCAAATCAGAGTGGAGGCCTTAAAATTCTTCGGGTCACTCTTAGCATTTCCATGACCTCACAGAGAGTTTTCCAAGAACATGATGTAGGAATTAAATGGTTTGGTTAATGTCAGATCTTTAAGCCTGAAACACAGACTAGAATCACGGAGGGTTCCCTGACCTCCAATGCAGAGCTCTAATCTCCACATAACACCCACACCCCCAAATACCATTTCAATTCAAGTTCTTCTCCAGCACTGTCTTAATTTGGATTAGTGGTTTCCAACTACTGCTCTCGTATAAAAGCACTCTGATAATTTGCACTCATAAGAACTTCATCTTACTAATATTTACATAAACTATGTCTCAACTAAAATTAAAATTCTAGACCAAATTATATGGTTACATTGTGTGCATATATGAATATGTAGCAACAAATCCCATCATTATGTACAACTATGATGCATCAATTAAAAACAGAGTGAAAAAAATAAAATTCTAGATTGCAATTAGAATTCATTTCTGGAACAAATCTCTGTAATTCTTACCAATATCTTTTGAGGTAATCTTTCGCCTTTGCTTCAGGACTGGCTGAGAAGCTTCCACTGAGCCAGGAGGAAAGGTGATCTCCCTTCTGATTGGGGGTGGCTGAGGGGGCGGCCCAGTGACCTGGGATGCGGGGACTGTGGGCATGACCTTCTGCATCTTCATGGTGGGCAGAAAGGGAGACTTGCTTGGAGACATGCGGTTCTCCAGGGAGCGCTGGAAGGAAGCTGGGCTGGGTGCCCTGGAGATATGGTTTGGCAGTGATGGTGGTGTCTGGTAGGATGACTGAGGTGGGCGTGTGATGGGCTGCATGGAGGCCGAAGACGACATGTAAGGCTGGCGTTGGCTGACATGAGAAGGCCACTGGCTCTCGTGATTGATCCTCTGATCAGGTACCATCAAGTCATCCGTACGGCTCATGCCTGGATAAGGGGGAGCCTGTGCAGGGCCTCCGGGACCTTGCCTGTTTGGGTAGGGGTAAGGCATATCGTTGCGCGCTGCCCACATATTCTGCTGCGGCCCTTCGCTGGAGGATGATTGCATCGGGCCACCCAGCATCTGAGGTGGGATTCCGTGGGGCTGCATCTGGCCTGGGCCTTGCATTCTCTCTCTGTTGTAAGGGTATGGATACTGCCCCTGGATGGGCCTCCGGTCTGGGCCAGAGTAAGAGCTTCCATACTGGTTGTACATCTCTTGCTGCTGGTTGCCATATTGCATGTTATACATGTCTCCCTCGTGGCGCTTGGCTGGAGGCCCGTACATGCCATCCATGTGGCGTTTGTAATTCTGAAATTCATATAAAGACAAATCATGCTGGTGTGCTCTTACAGGTATAATCATGCACACTCAAATTATGCAAAATAGTTATTACCTGGTGGGAATGTTCATTTCGAGATGAATATGGGAAGCTCCTATGTAATGAGAACTAACAATTTGGGACTGTTTCCATGTCACATAATGCCTTGTGTCACACACTCCAAAGAAGGTTTCCAAAGTTTGTTTTAACATGTTGGAAATTTTCTGTGGGAAAAGCGAAGCCTCCTCTCCTTGCAGCATGGTGACAGTGCAGCCTCCGCTCACAGGCAGCAGCTGGGCAGGGCTTGGAGCCACACTAAGATGGCCCTGGAGATAAAAGGCTGGCCTACAAGAAAGCACTGAGGAGCCTCTAGAAGTTCTCAGGGCTAAAGGGTTGTCTTGTGTTGCACTTTACTGAAAATTCTCCAGACAGGATTCAGCTCCCCAGGCTGGGGACATTATGTCAACTGATGTCCAGCTTGTTCAGGCCAGACTCTCCAAGAAGGCCCTGCTGGTCCTGCCCCAGCAGCACCTGTCACTAAGCTGGGAACTCTGGAGACCAGTGCTAATCAGGGTGGTGGGAATCTCTGGTTGAGAGGGGTGAGATGCTGAGATTTTAATTAGTATTTGTTTTACCTGAAAATTGTTTAGGATCAGATGGCTTAATAATACAAGTCACTGTGTGTATGCACACTGTATATGTGTGTGTGTGTGTGTGTGTGTGTGTGTGTGTGTATGTGTGCACACACACATATATACTTGTATTATTATATTTATCTCCAGAGAAACTAACCTCTTCAGAAGTAACACAAGTTTGAGTTTAAGCTTCTCAGAGAGGAACAGAGACACAGTGACCCAAGCCCACTTGCCAACTAAATGTTTAAAAGCTGCTTTGTGATAAAACTTTGAAAACAAAACATCCTCTACTTTGCAAGGTCTTACATCGAAATGTTGTTTAGCAATAGCAAAGTCCTGTGCGCCTGAAGAGCCACCCAGAAGCACAAGCCTCAGCATCAGCCCAGAGCTGCAGGGTCTGCACAGCTGGACAGCAGTGGCCGCCACCGACTCGCACGACCTACTCTATTGACTCGATGTATGTGCCCCTTAATCTTATTTTAAAGACAAACTAACTTTTACTATACAGTAATTTGAGTTGCCTTTTCTATCTGTTCTTCAACACATGGACAAATGTGTGCTTTACAACAGCTTTTGCTACAAGAGAATACAGCCGTCCCTTGGGTCTGCGGGGGCTGGTTCCACGACCCTGCTGGACACCAGACTCCAAGGGTGTTCAAGTCCCTGCTCCACGATGGAGCAGTCTTTGCAAATAACCTATGTGCTGCCTCCTGTGTGCCTTCCTTCATCTCTGGGTTACTTGTAACTCCTACTACAATGTTAATGAGTGCTATATAAATAGCTATCTCTATTATTTAGGGAACAAGGACAAAAAAGCACATGTATGTTCTGTACAGATGCAACCGTTTAAAGCTATTTTCAAACATTTTGGTCTGTGGTGGCTGATTCCATGGATGTGGAGCCCACAGACAAGAGGCCGGCTGCACAGCATGGACCCTCACCCACACACCCCACCCCAACGGGGCTGGTCATCACTTACGAGAATGAACGAATTTAACTTCATTTACCATGTTCTATTTATTTAACGATATTATATATCAAGAGCGATATTTAATTACTGACTCCAAAATTCCAGGACTCCTTTTTAGCATTAAATACATCCTGAATGTTCAATAACTGCTTATCGCTCTGCTATAATTCCTACTTCAGAAGTAACACAAGTTTGAGTTTAAGCTGCTCAGACAGGAACAGAGACACAGCGACCCACGCCCACTGGCCAACTCACCGGCTGCTGGGGATACAGGCCAGGCTGGTGTCCTCCATACGGTGGCTGTCCTGCCGGAGGACCTTGGCCTGGATACTGCTGCCCGTAAGGTTCATGCCTGGAACAAGGCATTCAAAGGAAACTTAACGCACAAACGACTTCAGGTGAGCACAGCCACCAACGACCCCTTCTGGAGACACTACCCCGGTGGCGCTGCCTTTCCTCTGCCACACGCTGCTCCCGGCAGGCTTCCCGGGCAGCAGCTGCTGGCGCTTCCAGCAAGAAGGACGGGAACACCCACTGTGGGAGTGCTGCCAAACTCCTGGTTTGGGCTGTTGGTTAATAGGTGTGAGAGGGATACCGGTCGAACAGGCAGCCACCCTGTGAGCACCTGCCCAAGCCTTTGGGGCAGAAGCTCCACCCACCACTGCGGCTCAGCCCAGGAAGTGTCACGGGTCGCCATGTGAGGCATCAGGACGGCAAGAAGCAGAAGGAATCTGAGACTCAAAAGCAGTGTTTCCAGAAGTGCTATTGTGTGCAAAATGTTCTACTTTTTAAAGGTCAAACCTAATTCCAATAATGCTGAAACAAGTACACAAAATTTCTGAGTTCTACGACCCAAGAGTCTACGGACAACATAAGAGCAATGCCTTAAATGTACCCCTAGTAAATCACAGAAAGGAAAGAAATGCTACATTTATTTTCAACTACTACTATACTGAGAAATTATCAATACCATAAAAATAGTATGTTGTCAAGGGCACCAGATTTGGAATCTTGAAAAATAAAGTTGGTTTAAGTTAGTAATAGTGAATCTTGTAAGAAACAGAGTAACTGAATTGAACATATTCCTAATCTGATCAAAAATGAGAAAAAAACGAATTTTTAAATATCACAGGTAAAAGACACAAGTTTTTGTTAACTACTATGATTATCTAGAAATTAAGAAATATAAATGATAAAAATCTAAGCAGAATAAGTAACATCTTTCAGAAAAGCAAACTTAACAATGAAGTAAATAAACCTCATGTGGTGACTGAAAAAGCATATGTACTGGAAATCTTTAATAATATATGGAAACTGTTCTTGTGATCTTGTCAGCAAAACCAGTCGATTAGATTTTACTGGGCCCTCAAACCCAAATCCTGATCTGGCACACTAAGCACCACATAATGGCTAACTGGTTGAGGCAGACACATAGGGCCAGGTCAACAACTAGAACAAACTCTTAAGCCACTCTGAGAAAGCGTTCTGCTGCCTGGGCGTGACACAGTGACGGACTCGCAGGAGGTGCCGGGAAGAAACCCCACCTGGTGAACGGTGATCTTCCAAACCTCCCCTCTGTGCTAAACTAAGGAGCACCCCACGTGTGTCGGGCAAGAGGGGCCGTCCCAGCCGGGTGGTCCCTGGGCACATGCCACACCCAGACCCTGGGGGGAGGCCCGAGAGCCAGCCCTGCCCTCTGAGTGCCCATGTGGCACTCCACTCACTCTTCTATGCCTCCATTCTCTCCTTCTTTCCTTAAAGATCAGACCTATATTAGGCCTGCGGGCTTCCCTTGGCGGGAGGGAGAGCGCTCCCACGAGGGGGGGCTATTCAGCCAGGAGCGCACAGGTGTGGGGTCTCTACACAGAAGCCCCTGTGCCATCACTGCAGGGCAGTCTATGATGACCTCTCTGTGGCATCTCCAAGGCTCTCTCCCTTCTGGGGTGGTCCTGTGGCCTCACTGGCCACTTCAGTGTCAAGATGGCTTCCCCTGGAGAGGCTCACGCAAGCCACATGGTGGACTTTCTCAGAACCATTTATCAAGGAGTAATGTAAAGTTCCTTTACAGGGAAGAGTGGAAACATCAGAAGGAGCAACATTTGGAAGACTTTCCAGAATGTCTAGAAGCCTCAGACATTCCTTAAGAAATACAGGGGGAGAGAGAGAAATACTGGGAGCCTCCAGACTCCGTGCTTTAAAGCCCAGAAGTCTGGAGGCTCCCAGAAGAGCCGTATCTGGCTGTAGCTGGACCACCTCTCTGTGGTGACAGTGGCTGCCTCACCGAGGGAAGTGTGTGCTAGGTGCAGCAGTGTGGCGTGGTGTGACGAGGGGTGGCCGTGGACCTTGAGTTCACGGGAGAAGCCAGAACGGCCCCAAATATCTGATTTATGCTACTAATTTGCTCACAAAAGTATAGAGCCATCTGGTTTCAGAGAGAGAAGGTCCTTCTTCCCGGTCCTGCTGTGCCTGTCCACTGAAGAAAGCCAGCTGATGCTCACCTGGGCATCAGTGGCACCCAGGGAGGAAGGCCTGCTGTGCTGCCCATGGTGGCTCCGCTACCAAGCTCGGAACAGTGAGTGACAACAGCATTTCCGCTGGATCCTCTCCTCTTCCTTTGAAACACACTCACCTTCGGTCGTAACTGGTCCCATAGGGAAACTGCTGCCGCTGGCCCATGCCCAGATTGGACACTGCTCCTGCGGGACTTTGGCTGTACACGTCCTGCATGCTGCTGTTGGGCATCTGGCCTTGCGTCATGAAGGGTTCGCTACTTCCAGGCACTGCAATGTTTGAAGAAAAGGCATAAAATGAGGCTGTTGCAAGTCACTCCTTCCAGGAGCTTTGGGTCTCTGCCCTGTGGACGCGGGGCACATCACAATGCTAAGGAGACAGTACAACGTCTGGCGTCATGTGGGTCCTGGGAGCAGAATCCTAAGACGTCTGCAAAGACACCCCTGCCACCCCAGGGTGTCCCTTAGATGACTCTCTCGCCTGGAACATGGTGGAGCCCAGGAACAGGATGGGTTATGCTGCCCATAACCATGGTATGTTACATGGCAAGAGGGATTTCACAGGTGTAATTAAAGTCACTAATCAGCTGTGAGTGAACCATAAAGGAGGGTATCTGGGTAGCCCTTCAAGTCCCTGGGCAGAAGCTAAAGATGGAGCCAGTCTGAGGCCTTCTGTGGTCTTAAAGAAGGAACTGCCCTGCTGTGGGGAGGGGGAGGCAGAGGTCAGTCGACAAGCCAATGGTCACTCTGGCTTTAACCACAGAAACTGAATTCTGTCAACAACCTGAATGAACTTGAGGAGGACCCAGAGCCTGACTCAGAGGAGCCCACAATCCTGGCTGACACCTTGACTCCAGCCTGTGAGACCTTCCCTTGTTCTGTGGCAACCAGCAACCCACCTGGGCCCAGGTCCATCCAAACGAGGGTTCATTCTTATCTATAAAATGAGGCCACGAGTAGCATCTCATGGCATGGCTGTGAGGAAGACATGAAATGCCTCTAAACAGCAAGTTTCCCTTAGAGGAAAACACCTGACCACCTCAACATGGCACCCGTGCACAGACTCATCCAAAGTCAGAACACAGAAAGTTACCAGGGCTAAGGAGAGCTCCAGACGGCCTGGGCCCTGGCGACTTCCAACACAGGCAGCCCGCTGATTAGCCCCTGCGTGTGCACCAGCATCAGCTCAGTGAGGGAACTGGGTCAAGTCCAGAAACTAGCCTTCAGGTAATTGAAACATTCTAAGGTGAACTTTAATTGATACAGGGCACTTTCTTCATTCTATGATGGTTACTGCCATGCCATGTGAGGCAGAAGCTGATGTGCCTGCTGGGTGGCACCGCGGTGACCCTGAGGTCCCGTCCGGAGTGATTATGGTGTAGTTTCCTCCTGCCTGATGAAAGGTTGCACCTCTACCCTGGCAGAACCAGTTCTGAGATGACTTTCCATTTTGTAGATGTGAAAACAGAAAAATCAAGTAGCATAATTAAACAGCTTAACTCCCAAACACACAGAGATTTCTTAAAAATCAATAGGAAAAAAGACAAACTGGACAAACCATTCAAAGAAAAGGAAAGACAAATGAACCATCAACAAGTGACATGAAAAGACACGTGGGCTCACTAATAATTAAAGAAATCTAAGTCAAAACACTCACAGGGCTTTCCCCCAGTCTGACGGGTAAACGCTAGAATGACTGACACTAATCACCCTCGGTGCAGGATGAGAGCCCCACACTCTTACCCACTTGCTGAGAGCCTGGCGCTCCACACCTGCTAAGGGAGGGTGTTGTTCCACAACCCCAAGAAGCACATCTACCAGCGTTCAGCCTACGAAGTCCCTTCCCCTAGTGATGTGGGGCTGGATCATGTGACTAGTGCTGGCCAGTGGGGCTCTGGCAATGGGTACAAGCAAATGCGTGCAACTGGGACACATCCTTTTGGAAGCTCCATCTGGGGTCTTATCTTCTTGGGCCTCATTTGTGATGTCACAGGGACCAAGAAGTCATGCAGAGATTTCCTCCGGAGGAGTCCCTAGCCCACAGCTCGAGGAGCCTTCCGCAGAGCCACTGATGACACTGGCCACACGAGAGACACCACTTAGCAGAGCTCCCAATCTGGCAGCCTCCTCAGTGTCCCGGCTGACAACACCTGGAGCCAAGAACTGCCCAGCCTGCCTCACAGCGGAGACACAGGGCAGACGTGGTGAGGTGGCGCTGCTTAAGCCGCTAAGTTGGGGCCAGTTTATTGTATCAGAGAAATTACTGAGACACTTGGTCAAGGAAAGCACAAAGCAAACAAACCTTCCTGTCCTTTGAACAATCCCAGTGAGGGGCGGATTTGCAGAAGCACTGACACAAGTGCTGCAAATTCAAGAGCCACTGCATCACCGTTCATAACAGCTCCAGAGCGTTAGGGCGTATCTACTCCACAGAGGCAGCAAGCAGAGCGACGCGCACAGACATTAAGACGCTCCAACCACGCGCAAATGCCACGCTCACCCACGGCGCACCGCAGCGGCAGGGAGGCAGGCCGTTTGCCGGTCACCACCCAGCCACACCATGGGTTGGTGGCGCCCATAGCAGCTGTTGCCGGGTGGCAGCCACGAAAAAGAGCGTGTTTCCCACTGAGAGTGGTCTGAGCAGCGCACTGCCGAGTTCCCTCACAGAATAAGGCAGCTGAAGAGTGGAAACTCTGGGAACGGTATGCACAGGGCTGGCGAGGAAGCTGCTTCCTGGGGATTTCTGTTTATCTATTTTAATGTGGTATTAAAATTCCAATATATTCAGCAGGTGCGCGCTGAAAGACACTAGGGATTGTCCTAGTCCTCGCCCACATGGCTGATGAAGCACGGGAACTATCTACCTCGTGTCTGGGAAGGCAGCCCCATAGTCACTGCCCCAACCCCCAAATTTGTTTTTATAGTGTGAAAAGTTCCTTACAGGCGTTCCTTACAGGAACAAGACAAAGACACTTTAGCTAGCAGCACGTAAGTAGGGGAGTGAAATGGTTCACAGCAGATTTTGAGGCCAGATTCTGAACACTACCACTACTATTAATTGTTATAACTATTATTACTGCTACTATTCCTCTTATTATTTTGGTACTGGGGATTGAACCCTGGTGTACTTTACCACTGAGCTATATCCCCAGCCCTTTTTAAAATTCTGAGACAGGGTCTCAATAAGTTGCTGGGGGCTTTCGTAAGTTGCTAAGACTGGCTTCAAACTTGGGATCCTCCTGCCTCAGCCTCCCCGGCTGCTGGCATTACTAGTTTTTTCCATATTATCATCATATTTTCAGAATCAAAAAATGGGATACAGACACCAAATATACTAACAAAATGTTATATCTAGCCTTTTGTATCACTACAAAAATATCTACCTTTAACATGCACAAAGCTTTTGAATTTCTGAGCCTACAGATTTATTGTGTGGTCTGCAAAATGTTTACTTGAAATAAGCAGCCCTGAAACCTTTGAAAGGAAAAAGTAGAGACCGTCTTTGCTTTATGAAACAGTTATCTGACATATATGAAATATTATAAATCTCAGTTACTGTTTATTGGTATATGCCCAATATTTAAATCTGGGGAATCCTTCAGTTTTCTTTTCATTAGTTTGTAATACTTGTGAAAACCATAAACATAGTTTCAAGCTTTGGCTGGGTTGTGGCTCAGTGGCAGAGCGCTTGCCTAGCATGCATGAGGCACTGGGTTCGACTCTCAGCACCACATATAAATAAATAAAAAATGATAAAGGTCCACTGACAACTACAAACATATTAAAAAAAAAAGCTTCAAGCTTTATGTTCCTCTCCGGTCAGACAACATAACAAGAAGTTCATGTGTCTTAATGTCTAAATACAACACAGGTTTCATTACTAAGGGATCCCAGAGTACGTGCTTCCATAAAAATATCACTCGCTATTTCCAAAACATTTTTCAATACTGTTCACATCACATCTCAATTTCATAGGACCCAGCTGTACTTGGAAGGATGCAACCAAAAGCAAACTTCCAGGTTTCTGCGTGGAGCTGGGGGAAGGGTTCACAGGGCGACAGCTCAGAGAGCCGCGATCTCAGGGTGGACACAGCGTGGGGTTGGAGAGTTAAGGAGGAAGCCCCTGGCGCCCCACGGCCTCCTGAGGTGCTCTCCCACACCTCCCGCTAACCCGCTCTGCAGTCTCGTGGCTGTACACTGTTCTGTGCAGCGGACTCCAAAATCATACCCTGCACATGCCACCACTGCTCACCACCTGGACACAGCCACAGTGATGGGGATGTCCCTCGCTGTCCTGTTCCTCGCCCACTGCCCCTCTGCCACCAGCTTCTGGCTCTGCAGCCCCCAGGTGCAGTCCGTCAGCACATACGAAACACAGAGCCACGGTTCTCTCCAGCCTGTCATCTCTCCTCAGACTCCACGACATCTCTTGACTCCACTCACTTCTCTCAATACATGCACCATAAGAGGGTCAGTTATTTGTATATAATTTATTATTTTACCAAAAATCTAGACATGTCACTTCCCCGTATAACACCCCTTGGCCTGGCAAAAGACCTGAATCCATTCATCTGCCATAAAGGCCCAGGGTCTGGCCCCTGGCGGACACGCATGCCTCAACTGCCTACCCTCACTGTGCCCTAGGCCCCTGCCACCTCTACACACGTGCCAAGCAAGGTCTCAGAGCCCTCGGGACCACACCATGTCTCAGCAGCTTCCCTTCCTCTCACTGCCCCTACTCACTGCTATCCTTTCTTCTACCAATCATGATTTTAGGTAGCCATTTGTGGCCTATTTTTTTTTTTCCTACAGGGGTGTGAGTTATTTGAGGGCAGGGGCTATGCATGATTTATCCCACCTAGCACCGAGCACTGCGCCTGGCTCAAACTAACAGAACAGCGCCACTGCCAGGTGGTACCGACTGCGCTTGCCCACCACATGCCCTCGCTCCTTTATAGCCTTTATGTGCAGGAACCCAATCGATCCTCAGGAGGCCCTCTAAGGCAGGTCCTATTACTGTCCCAATTTCTAGATGAGGAAAATAAGGCACCAAGATGCTAAATACGTTTTCCACGGCCACAAACAGTGGGGTGAGAAAGCTGGGAGCTGCCAAAGCCAGAGAGCATGCACCTCCACCTGCTCTGAATGGACAGGTAAGGTGGCTATGAGTAGCACCTGAAGAAAGCCTCAGGACTGGCTCTGGGCAGAGGCCTGGCTGCATGTACCTTTTCTCATTCCACCAAAGGGGTCCTTGTTGGGTTCATAGGGCATCCTGCCCATCATGTCTGGCATGCTCATGCCCTGCTGGTACGGGGCGTTTGGAGTCATGGAGTTCCGTTTTGGGAAGGATGAATCACTCACATCTGAGAAAGGGTCGTGCACACTGATTGTACTGCTTCTGAAGAGATGCAAAGAAAGATTAAAATCAGGCAAATGCAAATCAAAACTATACAGAGATTTCATCTCATACCAGTCAGATGGCAGCCATCAAGAATACAAATAATAAATACTGGTGAGGATATGGAGAAAAAGGTACATCTTACTACAGTGATACATGCATATCCACTTTTAGCGCAGTGAAATTCATAATAGCTGAATATAGAACCAGCCTAGGTGTCTATCAGTGGATGGATGGATAAAGAAAATGTGGAGTATATACACAATGGAATTTTATTCAGCCATTAAGAAAAATGAAATTATGTCATTTGAAGGAAAACAGATAGAACTAGAGATCATTTGGCGAAGTAAACCAAACTCAGAAGTTCAAGGGCCATTATGTTTTTTTATTTTTATGTAGAAACTAGAGAGGAAAAGGAAAAGAAAGGTGGAGGGGATCTCATGTAAATCAAAGGGAGATCAGTGGAGGAGAGGGACTGGGGGTCCTGGGAGGTCTGGACAGATGGGGGAAGAGCTGGGGAGTGACACTGGTCAAATTACGTTGCTATATTGTGTGCGTGCAGGAAGACGCAAAAACAAATCCCACTGCTGTGTACAACTATAATGTACCAATTAAAAATGTGGAAAGAAAACAAACAAAAACAGAAAACTTAATGATATAGTAGAAGTTAATAAACCAATCTTGAAATTTATCAATGCAAAAACCATCCAAAATAAATTACATGAAAAGAGCTAGTAAGAACCAACGTCTAAAAACTCACTAGGAGTACAATTTCTTCATTTGGTGAAGTTTGCTCCCGAAAAAAAATCAAATGATGAATCTGATTCCGGTAGGTCACAGTTCTTTGAACATACCTTCCACCTTGCATTGGGGTCATCTGTCCATGAGGGGTGGAGGCTGGGGTGGGTGGCTTCAGGTCGCCTGGAACCTCTGCCATGGAATTGCTGCCCGTTGACTGGGGGGTCTGTGGGCCTTGCAAAGATCCTGAGTTAGCTGGTGGTGGACAAGAGAGAAATGGAGAAAGCAAGCAGAGGTTATGTTACCAAGTAGCTCATTTTTGCTCTTTATGTATATAAAAGAAAGAATTTAAAATAAGGCATATTAGAACAGTATCAAAAATGTACATGTATGGATATGTAACAACAAATCCCACTACTATGTATAGTTATAATACACCAATATAAAAAGGAAAATAAAAAAGAAACAGAACCAACATCCACCAATGACAAAGTCAGTAAAATCAGTTGCTTCAAATTGTCTAGAGTGAAAATTAGTAAGAGGGAAAGGGCAGGTATCTGTGTGAGCAAGGTGGGCCTTGCCCCTGCTATGGACCTCCTCCACCACGGAGCTGCATCCCCTGATCCTTACACCAAGATTATTTTTGAGTAGAATATGGGAATATGCTTCATTTGTGAGTCATAAAACATTTATACCCTTTGACTGGGTAACTGCTTTCCTGAGTATTCCAAGAACATAATAAAAAGAAGGCTTTAGGCAGAGCAATGTTTATTCCAGCATTATCCATGCTGGAGATATTCTAAATGTAGATGAAGAAAAATGGGAAAACAATTTTAGTTCATCAACTGACAGACTATTATGTTGCTTTAGAAAAAAATTAGAAAACAGTTGTGAGTCTTGGGCAATGAGACATGTTTAAGGGGAAAAGCAATGCTAAAGTAACCACGAGCCTTCTACTATTTCACACCTTCTCAACACCTGCGTGTGTAAGCACAGTCCAACAACACAGTTGGTTTTGGAGTTGTACAATCAGATTCATTATTAAAAATACAAGTCATACTGGTTTGGAGTTCTTTAATGTTGCTGTTAAAGTTCTGAGATTTTGCTTTGCCTTATAACTACACTATAATATCAGCTCAGAATTGAGCAGTTTTTTCCCAAAATTCAAGTGGGATTCTTGAAAAAATGAATTAATTCTGCCTTGCAGGAAAAACAAAATATTTCCAGGGCTCCAGCTCTATCACGTGTCCTGGTCCTTAACCCGCTGGATGTCCCACAGGCACTGGTTCCATTACTGACTGAGCAGGGTGATGAGTCACTGTGTCCAGCTCTTCTACACCTGGGTACCTGAGTGCAGTGAACTGACAAGGAAGGTGACAGCCCTGCCCTCATGCAGGTCACAGTCAGGGCATTCAGAACCAAGGGCAGTGTTGGTGCTGCCTGGCAAGGACGACATTTGGCATGGGACATTTCTACTTCCTTTCCCGTGAAGCACCCAGGGCTCACCACGATTAGCATTACCACATTTTATTTAAAAGGAAATGGAGGGTAAATAAGTACCCAGATCACAGTGCAAACTGTAAAGGAGTCAGAAATGGACATGCGTAGACTGCTTCTTTGCAGAAAGCCCTGTCTCTAAGCACAGATGTTCTGGCCAGAGTACAGCTGCCTGGCCCTTGGCTTGAGTGGTCCCCAAGCTATGTGACGTCCACCCTGCATTCCAGGCACACGGGAGACTTGGGATTTCTCAGACATGTGGGAAGACTACCTACTAATAGAGGTATTTTAGAAGAAAAAACTAATTAATGACTGCTTGCAAATAAGATTTTGGCAAAATCCTGGAAATGCATACTGAGCCGGTACACCGTAATAAAGGAGAAAAGGATCCTATAAACACATAAGGGCCGTCCTGCAGACTGGCCGCCCCCAGGGCTGCAGAGAACCCGCATGCTCCTTAGAGCAAGCAGGCTCGGCACAGCCTCCCGAAACATGGCGCACAGCCTGATTACAGAACGACCCTTATTTACAAGCATTCACATTTACAGCTAATAAAATTAAAAAAAAAAAAAAACAAAAAACCAGAAACGGGAAAAATTCCCTCTTGCCAGTGTTTTTCCTTTCCTTTCAGGAAAAAGAAAAAAAAAAACAAAACCACGCAGCTCCATTAAGAGAGGAGGCAGCAGCTGTCTAGGACATCCCTACCTTTTGCCAGAAGCTACAAATGTATACTCTAAAGTAAACAATGGAAAGGTTACTGAAGGTTAAGTACATTCACACACTTCAGACAGAACAGCCAGGCTCCTAGCTGGGAAGATAATTTACACAGCACGGAACCTGGTGCCCTAGTTCTGGCGGGAGGGGTGCGGGGAGGAGGGTGGGGAGAACAGCAGCTAATGTGTCCCAGGCCTGGTGACTGGAGGTCAACCAGAGGGCACCCTTGTTTATACCCCAGCCCCTTTCTCATTTATCTTCCACCGAGGATTCCCAGTTGGATCCATGACAGGTTTTGTGACATCACCTGTCAACTAATAATAGAAATTCAGTCAGCCACCTGCCAGCAAAGACGGATGGGTTTTTGGTTACAGCCTTACTAACTGAATGCAGAGCTTCCTTGCCTGACTTTCCATAGAGCCCTTTGGCTCCCTCCTCCTGGTCTGCTGGGGCCATCTGGGTTGGTGGTCCCTGCACCTGGCTGAGGTGTGGAACATTACTGCTGTCTTCTGTGGTTCAGCAATGGAGATCCCTTGGTGCCTTCAAGATGCAGACCACAGCCCAAGGCCTTGCCCAGGTTCATGCGGACACCCCTGGGTGTCCAACGTGCCTATGTGAGGTAGCCCCAGAGGTAAAGGGGTTATGCCTCCAGTGACCAACTGTACTGATATCTAGATCCATAGAAGCCACATCAAATTAAAGATGCACCAGAGATCCATGATGTTCAATGCTCTTAGGACACAGCCAAGATTTAACTGTTCCTTTTCTTTTCTTTTTTGGTATGGGGGACTGAACCCAGGGGCACTCAACCACTGGGCCACATCCCCAGCCCTTTTTTATATTTTATTTAGAGTTGCTTAAAGCCTGGCTAAGTAGCTGAGGTTGGCTTTGAACTCACGATCCTCCTGCCTCAGCCTTTCAAGCTGCTGGGGTTACAGGCTGCACCGCTGCACCTGGCTGTGATTTAGCTTTTTCATTGGATTCAGAGATTATTTGGACAAAAATCTAGACTGCTTCTTGGGAATAGTTTAGTTTAGTTCACCTGGATGTGCCGACGGGAATAAACTGTAATCGAATTTCTTTTTTCGTATTGGGGATCGAACTCAGCGAGGCTTACCCACTGAACCATATTCTCAGCCCTTTTTATATTTTATTTAGAAACAGGGTCTCACTGAGTTACTTAGGGCCTCGCTAAGTTGCTGAGGCTGGCAGTGAACTTGTGATCCTCCTGCCTCAGCTTCCCGGGCCTCTAAGATTATAGGTAGTGCTAGTGTGCCCCACTGTAATTGTGTTCTTAATGATGTCAAAGAACACAAGTTTTTGGCTGAAAATTAGCTTTTACAATTATGGAATAAATGAGATCCTGACATGGAGAACAGTTAGAAATAATTTTAATTTCCTTCTTTGACAATACAAATGTTTCAGAGACACCCTCCTTAATGGGGGTCTTGGACCCAGAGAGGCCACCTGATGGGTGCATAGCCCACTGATGGAAGGTCTGACTTTGGATGTGGGGACACCGCTGCTCACTTCCCACTGGCCAGTCTTGTGGGGGTCACAGCACTCTGCAGGGTGCTCTCTCTGCTGGCCACGGACTTCATGGTAGAGGCCAGGAAGCTGTTTTCACTGCCTCCTGTGTCACAGGAAGGACCCCAGCTCTATCTGGTCCAAGGGGCGCATGCACAATCTAATCTCTTCTGTGCAGCTAAAATGATAATGCCATCATAAAGGTGAAAGAAGTTTTAGAGAAGGGGAAAGGGAAGAGCCTCCACTTTCCAGAGGACGGCGGGGCTTCCTTCCGGTGCCGAGGCTGAGGCATGCTGGGAGAGCAATCCCCACACGAGTACACACCGTTCAGGGACATGCTCTTTCCCTTGGATCTTTGCAGACATCACCATTTTGTTCCCTGCCCCCCAGTGAGTTTCTATTTTGGAAAAATAGTTTCGGGGCTGTTTGTAGGCAGCTTCTTTCATTCTGTGAACTGAAAGTAATGTGCAATTTAAAAAATTAGGTTTCCCAGTTCTCCAGATTAACCCTAAGTGACAAAAGCTCAGGATCTTTAAGGGTGGGTCAGAGAGGAGGATTGCTCCTTGTACGTGGAAACCACAGGTCTCAATCTAGGTGTGTTTACTACATGTGGACTTCAGGCAGAGGAGCGTTTATGTGAGACCCCTTGACTGGCAACCTTAGATACCAGCTTTGCCACTGGACCACAGCTGGAGGCCATCATCACAAGGGAACAACTCCCTTCTCTGTCTTCCAGGTGTCAAACTTGACCTGCTCCTAAGACTGTCGTACAGGCCGAGGCATTCGGTGGGTTTGGTGAATGACCTACAGCCAAACACCGCACCCTGACCTCCTGCGGCCCTGCTACATGCCTGTGAGGTACTCAGCTTCTTCCTGCCTTTGCTTTCTCGGGGGTGTGGAAATGGTGTCAAGATCCAGGGCTGATGTGAGGGCAAAGTGATGGACGTGTTGAAAGCACCCGGCCACCGTACCACCCAGGAGCAGCCGGGCTCAGAACAGGCCATGCCACACCAGCAGCTCGTGCAGCCTCCTATCTCCTGTGCAGGGGCAGGGGACACACAGCAAAGTGCTGAAGGTGGCCTTTGTAACGACCAGTGGCCAGAAACAGAATTAATGGGATTTACGTGGGTGACAAGGCCCCCCAGAGCAGAGGATGCTGCCAGTTTCTTCCCGCCTCAAGTACTGCATTTACCATCAGAATGTGGGACTTGGTAATTTCAAATCTGAAACTCCAGGAGGGAGAACAAAGGCCAGCGGGAGAGCTGCAAAGAAGGGCAGGTCTCTCCCAGGGGACGGAGAGGCGGGCACAGGCACCTGCTCTGCCTGCAGGGTCCCAACCCTGGCCTCTGTCAAAGCTGACTGCCCCCCCCTTTCAGAAGCAGGGATGAAAGCGCCTGGAGGGCAGTGCCTGGGACTCCTGCAAAGGGAGAACCTGCTGGGCAGGGGACATAAAAACCAAGTCCAGATTTCATTTTGCTAATGTACAAACCTGAGCCCTGGAAAGAGGAAGAGCTGGCACGAGCCAGCTGTTCCACCTACAGGTGGCATCGCGTAGCGGGGCTAAATACTGGAACAGGTCAATGTGGTGCTTATTTTATGCAGTTATATGAAATACTAAAAAATTCTTGTATAAGAAATAAAGCTACATAGCTCAGAATTGCGATCCATTTTTGACTACATTAGGTGAAAGCGAAGGAGCGATGCCTTCGGAGCGCTGACCACAGAGGGCGACGTCCCGAATTGCAACACTCCTTTCCTCCGCACTGCCAATGGGTCCAATTAAGTAACAACACAGCAGGACACACCGCTTCCTCTCAAAGGTCCCGCGGGCGCCCCTCCTCTCCTCCCTCCCGGTCCCCACAGCGGTGCAGCCTCCAGCTCTGGCCTCCGGTGCCCTAGGCTTCCCTCTGCCAGCTGTAGCGCTGCCACCTACCAGGAGATGGCGGCTGGAGCTTGGGCTGCTTCTTGGTGTCCCCGGTGCTGAAGACTTCTGGTGGGGGCTCCTCCCCTCGCTCGATCTTGCACTCGAAGGCAAACAGGTACTGAATGTACTGCTTTTTCAGGGAGCTCGCCGCACTGCTTGAAGTGCCAACATTTAGGTTGGTTGCCAGCTCACGCCACTTCTTGTTTTTATTAACCTAGCAAAAAAAGGAAAAATGACGGAACAGCAGGATCACTGGCTTGCAGCAAAGTGGCTTGTTTAAAGCCAGGAGACAAAAAAAGCACTTAATGTCTTCGTTGACTTTTTTCATTTGCCTCTTTTAACTAATGCTCATTACTCCCACTCGCAGCGCACAGACAGCATTTACAGCCAGGAGCCATTAAGGAGCCTGCTGATCGCGACACAAAGGCGCATTCGCAGAGGCCTTCCCGGCTCCGGCTCCTGACACCTCGCACGGGCTCCCCCGCCACGGGTACCTGCTCACACCCATCCCACCCCAGCTCCAATGAGGCAAAACAGGCATCAAAGAACGGACTTCAAAGTAATAGCATGGTTTTGCAACGTAAGTGTGTTTTCTTCCAACAGCCAGTAGCTCCTAAAGTGAGACTGTGACTCCAGCCATGTCCATCTGTCCACCACCCTTCTCACCGGAGGCTTCTTGTGGTGTGGGCAGAAGCAGCACCTGTGCAGAGGTGGGCGAGTCCCCAACACCACATGCCCCAACCTTAAAAGCCTGACATGGCGCCATGGCTCCCTGGCTGGGCTGTTTGCCCCCAGCTCAGAGGTGCGGGCGGGGGACACCTTGGTATGTGCTGCACAGGGCGAGCCCCACCCAGGCTGGAGACACCTCCACTGCAGAAGGGATGGGGACAGGTGCAGGTACAGGGAGAGAAGACAGGGAGGTCCTGAAGAGCAGCAGAGAGATTTGGGGCACTATGTCAGCCTCATTCCCTCCAGGGAGCAGGTTACGGAGGTCAGACACATGGAGATCTGCGAAGGACCTGGGGGCAGGCTGTGCCTGGATGTCTGCTGTCTAAGGAGAAACGAAGGGTTGTGGGAACAGTGGCGTTTCATGAAATGCTGGATTTCTAGATTCCCCCTTTCTTACAAGGCTCTTTACGTCCATTCGCTTAGTACTAAATGGTGCAGAATAAAGCAACCGTGGAATGCTTAGGGAAATGCCTCTTCCGGCGCTTAACAGGCTGCAAACAGCAGGCCTGCAGCTGCCCCCAAACCACTCAGCGCGCTGCCCGGGGGCAGCCTGAGCAGGAGGCTTTGAGCTGGTCTGTGTGTGGGTGCAGCACCTGCTTCCAACACATCTGATGCCCACTCAGCGGAGAGCAAGATGGGGTGTCCCCAGCTACATGTGAGCAACCCTCATTAGTAAGCTAGCAAAGACACTCGTCTGCAGATCCAATTTGGCTACCCACTGCTGAGACGGTCACACTAAGGTAGCCTGACAACAGCTACCTGACACCTGATGGTCTTAGTGATTCTGAAGTCTTGGAAAAGCCTTGGTGGAGTCGTCCAGGGGCAGGGGGACTGTGGGGGTGGGAGGTGGTGGAAGAGGGGTGTCTGGATCACTTTCTCTGTTGCCCGTCACTCTCACGGGTCTGCATCACACAGCTGCATATCTGGTTATGCAGGGTCTATGAGAAGCTTTAATGGCTTCTGTCATAGGTCTCAGTCAGGCACCTAGTGGGAAGGCCAAGATCAAAGGCCCCTCCTGTGTCCCCCAAAAATGGCAGCACTGAGACACAGCAGGCCCTCAGTGACACTTGTGAATGAGGACTTGTCCTTGGATAGTGATCTGGTCACCGTGGTGGGGTGCGCAGTGCAGGGCGCCTATTCTATTAGGCCACCAGGGATGGAGGGACGGAGGCTGTCTTTTTTCACTGGTCTGGGGTGAGGACGCCAGGAGACTTTAACGTACAGCTGGGATGGAGAACTACGGGGAAAGGAGAAAGGCATGTTTTGGAGTCAGACAGACCTGGTCCTGCTAGCTACTGTGGGAGTGTCCCTGGGCCACTACATTACCATACTTTGTCCTGCTACGCCGGAGTTTCCTCATCTATTTTTCCCTGGCTCCGGTACTAGGTACTGAATCCAGGGGCTCACCTGTGCTGGGAAACTGCTCTACCACTCAGCTACTCCCCCAGTCTTTTTTTTTTCTTTTTAAAATTAAGACAGAGTTTCCCTAAATTGAACCTGTGATCCTCTTGCCTCAGCCTCCTGAATTGCCAGGGACTAGAGTCATGACACATGGCTCCCTCAATCTATTCTTTGGGGCCAGTGACCCTGCACCATGTGGGTATACAGAAGGACAAAGGCCACAGTGTGACACTAGCTCATGCTTTAGTACCCTTACAAGTTTCTGTGACAGGATCTGTCCACACAACTCTGGGCTCCTTACTAAAAAATGGCAGGTCTGGGGTGAGCAAAGCAGGTGCCTAGGGCATGAGGTTTAGGGGACACTCACTCTGAGAGTCAAGCAAGCACCCACGGGCACTGGCACACCAGAACAACGGGCACCTCCGCTGCTCTGCTCTGGCCCAGCTCTGCTGAAAAGCACAGAAGCAGCCTCTACACTGCCCAGAGACCGTGCGCGTGGCTTTACCAGGATGACTTTATTTCTGTGATAAGTTGCTCTGGACAGAGGGAAACACTGAATGTGATTTATATCTGATCCAGAGAATTAATTCAGTCATTTGCAAAATATTTCTGAAGTGTTTACATGAATTCATGGCAGTTTCCAGAGAATTCTAGAGCTGCTGAGGTCACACTGGATTGGTGGCAGAGCCACCCGTCCCCCTCTAGCACACTGAAATGGGTCCCAAGAAGGTGACTTTCCAATAGGTTTCCAGTCTTTTGTGAGAAAAGGTTCTGATTCCACGCATTTAAAGAAAGCTTCTATCCCTAACGTCTCCTAATCCGTTCACTCACCTGGGCCAGACCGCCAATCTCTTTGACGCAGACATAGAGCCGGAAGAGGTCCAGGGGCTTCTTGCCCACTGCAGGCAGGCTGGAGACAGGGGAGCCCCTCTCCTCCATGAAGGTCAGGTACCGGTCGACCCACAGCTTCCTCTCTGGCTCGTTCCCCAGCTCATACACCTTCGTGATCTTCTCCCCAGTGGTGGTGGACGAGCTGGACTTCTGGTGCCAGAGGGAGCGTGGAGGGGGTGGCGGGGCGGGTGGGGAAGAAGGCGAGGAGACAGCATGAGCCACGGCAGGAGAGCCGAGGACCACTACTGCCATCACACGACAGTCGGAATGAAGGCTACTAGTTCCGGCACAGGCTACGCGTTCTCCTAGTTAAGAATTATACTTTGCCTTTAAATAAAAGGCCCAAACTCTCCCTTTCAGACACTTAAACAACTAAGCCAAAATAAACAAAACCCGTTTTTAACTCTGATATAAGCGTTGAACCCCAGAAGGCAGCATTCCAATGAAGTGTTATGGTGATTTTAGAGAGAAAAGGTTCTAGCTCAGAGGAGGATCACAGTGAATTAAAAATATCACGTCATAATGTAGAGCCCCCAAACTAAATGCACTCCTACTTCTCTTTGTCACACTGACAGTGGCCAGTGTGGGGCTGGGGTTGTGGCTCAGGGGTAGAGAACTCACCTCGCACGTGTGAGGCACTGTGCTTGACCCTCAGCACCACATAAAAATAAATGTATTGTGTCCATCTACAACTATATATATATATATATATTTTTTTTTTTTTTTCATGAAAACCCTAAATCATTCAGAGGAGCAAACGTGTTTGCTGAAAAACATGAGATGTGGCCCCGAGCTTGTGCGAGTGTTAGGTGCCAAGGGCTGGCGAGGCTCTGGCGCCCCATGACCAGCTCTCCCCATTGAAAACTTCCTGAGCCTCTTCAGGGTAAGGGGCTCAGATTCTCCCTCTAACAGGTTTCAGCTCCTGCTCCTGCCATGGGGGGCCACCTCTCAACACATGGATGGATAAACACATATGTTCACCTTCCCTCTGGATCGTGGATCTGGACGGTGACACTTGTGGCCCTAGAAAGCCCCACTGCATGTCCTTCCTGTCTTTTACACCTCTATCCTTGTAAAAAGGTTTGTGTACTGTGTTTGTCGCTAGGGTCACTGTGCAAAACCACTGCTAAGCTCTCAGTAAAGATCTCCCTGGAAGGAAGAATCGATGTCGTTCTTTCATGTGTACTTATTAGGCACAGTCGCTATTTGAGACAGAGTCCTGTTGAGTTTTCCCGTTTTTTAGCATTAACATAACATAAAATACATAGCTGAAATCTGGGCGTGGTGGTGTCCACAACATGACTGACACTGAGGTTGGCTCACACCTTATTTCTCAACGTGAGCCTTGGTGAGTCGGGCCGCGAGGAGGGAGCCAAGGACGCAGCCTCAGAGCTGGGGAGCTGCAGCTCCCCCTCTGCCACATGGTTCTCCGGGGCCATGTGGCAGCAGCACTAAGCCTTCATCTTTGGGATTACTGAGGCAAAAACCTTTCCATGAAATATGTAACCATGGGTGATGCAGCTGATGGAGATTAAAAATGTAGAACAGCAGGATAAAAAAGTGTGATCTTTGAGAACTGACTTCAGTATTGACGTTAAACTTCAAGTCACTTCGAAATTCTCATTATCATTGTTACTTTGTGGTACTAGGGATTTAACCTATTGGCCCTCCAACACTGAGCCACTCCCCAGGTCTTTTTTAAAAATTTTGAGATAGGGTCTTGCTAAGTTGCCGAAGCTGGCCTTGAACTTGCAATCCTCCTGCCTTAGTCTCTCACGTTGCTGGGATTATAGGTATGGGCCACCACTCTTGGCAAGAAATTATTTTAGATAAGAACTTAAAACACATATACATATCTGTATACATGTGCACACACCCTCATATACCCAGGTTGTTTGTGTAAACATATGTCCAAATGACAAGCTTCTGAACTTTCCTTTCTGTGCTACTGTACCCAAGGATTACGAGGAGGAAGAGCAACTGTCCACCCAGATGCACTGGACTCTGGACTGACTGCACCGTGGGCACTGGTGTCATCAGCAGGATGCTGCTGCCAGGGACACACTGGCACTGAGCTGCTTTTCTTTTGGGGAGATACACTAAAAAAATGGGTCCTGTGTTTTCTAAAACCAGAGTTTTGAAATAATAACACGAGGAAAAAAAGCATTATCTCCTAAAATTAGTTAAATAAAAAATTTCTTCTTTGTCACTTGTGAAAAACTGAGGTAAAGGCTGAGATTAAATTTAAAGATGAGAAATAAAAGCAGTCATTTCAATTTAAAATGACTCTATTTCTCCCCTTATCCTGAATGTGAGATCCATCTGCCAGTTCTCACCTGATCCTCTCTAAACTGAGACTGGGGAATGGCTAATCATCACTGGAGTGCAGACATGTTTGCTCCTGCTTTTTGGGGGATGGGGTGGGTACCAGGGATTGAACTCAGGGACATGTGACCACTGAGCCACATCCCCAGCCCTATTTTGTATTTTATTTAGAAACAGGGTCTCGCTGAGTTTCTTAGCGCCTCACTTTTCTGAGGCTGACTTTGAACTTGTGATCCTCCTGCCTCAGCCTCCCAAGCACTGGGATTACAGGCATGGGCCACTGTGTTGGCTGCTCCTGCTTTCTGGAGGCAGCGATGCCCACAACCTGGAGTGGGCCTGAGGTAGTGATCGGCTGCTTAGTGTGCGTATATGGACTTCAACTTCTTTCTCCTTTCCTTGTTAACTTGTGCTGTCCCAATTTGTTCTCCAAAAATTAGAAAAATGAAATAAAGATAATAGTTTCTAATAGGCTTATTTTTAATATTAAGATCTTCCCTACAGCACTTTCATGGCACCATAATGCAGGACAATGCACTCGTCATCAGGCCTCTGCCTGCGTGACACCAGTCCTGTGGGGACTGCTTGCTAGCCTACACCAGGCTGGTGTGAGTCCACCAGCACACTCATTTTTCTTTGCAGCCCTTCGTCACACAGCTGGTGAAACCATTTTGTATGTGGTTGCTGGCCTCACTACACTCTTTTGACTAGACTTTAGATTGTCTTTATCCTAAATCAATAGCACTTAGCACAGTGGCCTCCACACTGATGGTCCTCGATAGATATTTGTTGTACTGAAGGCTCAAATGGAAGGAAAAAGTGTGAAGTCTGGCAGCATTTAAATAAGAACCAAGAACTGATTCAAACAGCTTCTCCACAGGATCACAGCCAGCAAGGTGTGAAGGGACTGCAGCTGAGAGGGCCCTGCTCACTGCGAGCATCTGACAGTTCCACCCCAAGGCCTGCTCACTAGCCAGATGACTACCAGAGCCAGGAGCTGGGTGTCTGAACAGAGCAAAAGGACAGGAGGAGGAAAGAGGCTCAGCCGATAAAGAGCACACTGTGACTGATCACTCCTGCCACTGACCAGGCTCAACTCGCCTCTTCCTGCCGTGGGCAACAGCCATGGGCTGAGGATGCAGCTCAGTGGTAGAGAAGTTGCCTGTTATGCATGAAGCCCTGGGTTCCTTCCTCAGGAGTGAGGAAAAACAAATAAAAAGAATCCCAGACATCAGTGACAAGAAAACCTTGGTGGAGATCTTGACCTTAGGCTCCCCTCCTGAAGCCCCCAGCAACGGACAAGCGGACAGCCCTTCACAAAGACCAGGTAACTTTTCCAGATCACCAAGGACCATCGAGCACTGCTTGAGAGTTCTAAGAATTACATCCTACTGTTTTGCAACTGCGGTGGAGGCAAGGAAAGGAATGGAAATTGCTGAAAAATTACAGCAAGACATTCTTATGGTGCCACAAATGTTTTCATTGCATGTACTTTAATTAAGCCTAAAAGTACATTTTCCTAAAGCCTTTTAGGCAGATTTACATTTTCACAGTCTTTACCATATGCTTGGTGATATGTATATGTGCATGTGTATGGACAAATGTTTATTTTATTTTAGAATGTTTTGTAACAACACAACGTTGGTCCACAGTGCACTGTCGAAGCAACAGCAGGCTCATTGTTTTGCCTCTTTCAGGCCTGCTGTTAGGCGGGCTTTATTAGGGACACTATTAAGAACAATTTCAAGCACAAATTGAAGTGGTATCTCAGAAAGAGCAGTTAAATACTCCTGAATTGCATGTATGTGCAGTGATCTGATGGTGGAAATGACACGTGGACCTTCAGGATGCTCTCCTTTGAGCCCCCTTCTTGGATTATCAATTCATTCAAATAAGTGGCTATTGTACCATAATGGAGCAGGAGTCTAACAACTTTCGCTTTTGTAAATGGTTTCTCTTGTCCTTATCTAGCACCAGAGCCAGAAACTTGCTTGAAGAATTTTAAACATATAACAACTTATGGTACAAGAGGACTAATGAATGAGGAAATATTTAGAAAAAAGTTATGCAATTTCAAGTGTAATTGTATTATAAACAGAAAATGGGGTCAATGATTCTTTGGTTTTTTCATATTTAAGTGGAAAGTGGGATTTGATAAGCTTTTCCTACAGACTCGCTGGATAGGGACAATCTGACCAGCAAGCTAGAATCCAGTATCCACCTCAGTCATTATTTGTAATTCTGAGATTAGCAAAATGAGCATTTAAATATAAAACATGGTCTATTTGTAGTCTCTGTTTTTAATAAAATTATTATTTTTCTTTTGAGCCAAGGTGCAAATGCTTTTGGACAGTTAATTGAATTCTACCTGTTCATTTAAGAGCATTTCTGATCCAAAATGCCTTTCCTAATAGAAAGAGAGAAAGAAAGAGAAAGACAGGGAGGGAGGGAGGGAGGAAGGGAGAAAGGAAGGAAAATAACCAGGGTGGATTATGGGGAAAAAACCCACACAATATTGCTGCCTTCTGAGACTCAAAGCAAATAACACAGAGATACCAAAGTGAAGGAGTCAGCTCTCCCTCTCCTCGGCCCTGCTTCGCCATCCTGGAAGCACTGCATGTCTCATCCTGGGTTGCAATGGAAACATGTCTCCAGGGAAGGCGAGGGCAGAGTGCCCTTCCTTTGAAAGGAAAATGCTGGTTGTACCAGAGCTCCATGTGAATTTCACAAACATTACTAGAAAGACCAACTCTTCAACCCATCAAGCTCTATCTGTTCAACCCAGTGAACGGATAATTAATAGCAGACTCCTTTCGGGTTTTGACTAGATTGCCAGATCCCGCACAGCCAGAGTCTTCCTCCCTCTGACTCGCTTTTCCTGAGCTCTGCTCTTCAATACGCTGCCTTACAAAATTAGCCTGTTAATTAAGCCTTCTTGGCAACTAATTGCATGTTAAGGATTTTTAAAAGAGATCTTTCGATTCCCTATATGAATGTAAAATAAAGGTTACTACAGCACATTACTCTCTTTTTTTAATGGCACAGAATTAATTTCTTTAGTAGGCCCAACTCTGAGGTCAGAAGAACATTAAGGCTAAAAGAATTCCCTGCTACATACGTTACCATTTGTTATTTATACATCATACACAAATCACATGTATTTCAAGATTATCAGCAGTCTTGTATAGAACACCATTTTTCTACCTCAACTGATTTCAATATAGGTACACATTATTAATTCAAAAATTCACATGCACTAACATTTCTGTAAGTTTGTTGTTAATTCAGACATATGATTTAAAATGAAGCAGGGCTGATGTTATGCCATACCATACCAGGTTGTAGTATTTATTCATTTACTTTAGGTAGGCAGTTTTGAAATGTTTTAGATGGAACAGCCCAGGACAGACTTAGTTGGGCCAAACATGTTATTTGGTCCCTGGCTGCCATCGGTTCCCAAGTAAATGGAGAGGCAGCTCGTCTAGAGAACACCCTGGGGGTTCAGCCCAGCATGCTTTGTGCGGAGGCACTTCTTCACCAGACAGCTGTTACCAGAAAGCAACTTTTACAATGCACATAAACACTACTCATTTTATTACTTATGCAATTATTTATAAAGAAAACCTTTTCATGGATCAATAATGAAGAAAAAGTCTTATAAAACAAACCAACAAGCAAGCATTAACGTAGAATTAATTAATTATCCAAAAACCCCAAAAAACAAAAATAATAAACAACCAGAGCCACTTACAGGGCTTGATGGAGTCTTTGGCCAGCCTGGGCTGCTAATGCTATCGCTCTCATCTCCATGAAAGGAGGAGATGCTAGCAGAGCTGGGGGACATTGGGGAAGGGACTGGCAGGTTGCCTGGGGTTGGGGGCTGAGAAATACCCTGAGAGCTGTAGCTATCCTGTGGTAGAGGAATAAAAAAAAAAAATGACAAAGGTAGGGCAAACTTTATTAAAATAACAAAAAGCACATCCAGTTTAACAGACTAATTTATATATATATGTGATATATATATAAAGACATGTACGAACACACACACAAACACACGTATAAAGGTAGTAAAACAACATTCTTAATTAGTATGGCTTGGTAAGTTTGCTGGATGCTGGATAAGGCCACGAAGCCACCATGCTTACTTCAAGCTTACATGGAATGCTAAGCATGGGTTGGTTACCCCTTATGAAAGAAAGAAAAAAAAAAAGCTGTTCACCTTATTTATCAAATAAGGCAGGAAAGCAAAATATTAAGTATGTTGTTGTTGCTGGGCGGCCAAAACAGGAAGCTACAAACTGAAGGCAGAGAAAATGGCTGCAAGGATCAAAACCAGGCAAGATCCCTCACTTCTCCCCACCCCCAAAGCATTTCTCAGGTGGGTCTTGTCCCCACCCCCTCCCCCAACACGAATTTATGCCATAAGAACTAGTAACTTTCAGCTCCACACCATGGAGGGGGTGGGGAAAGAAAAGACTAGAACATGGTGCACAAAATGAAGGCATGCAGAAGAGAAGGAACCAAGAGAACAAAAAGTGTAGCCGACACCAGGGCAGAGGTAGCAGCATGGCAGCTTCGGCCAGGCAGTGCCCACACCGCGTGCAGGGGAGGAAGTACCTTCGACTTGCTCTCGGGCTGCGGAGTGCCTTCTTCTTTGCCATCTGCTTTGAGAGGCATGGGCAGTTTGGATTCACCAGGAGACATCATATCTGCAAGACCCATAGATGCTAATCGAAAACAGGAGAAAGAGTCAGGATTATACATGTGATTTGTCAGACTGTGCTTCTGCCAGCACTGTTACTGAGTAAGGCATGGGACACCTGAGTTTCCCTTGAAGGAAGAAAGAAGAAACAGGAACCTGGACCATTCTTATTTCTGAAATGTGAATAGCACCACATTTTGGCAATCCCTTTTGAAAAAAAAAAAAAAAAAAAGAAAAGAAAAGAAAAGAAAAATGACAATCATTGTGTATGTTCAAGACCCAAACCACTAAAGGTCAACTTATTATCAATATTATTTAGTTTTACCAGAGTAGGCAACAAATGGAAATAAGCCAACTGTTTGCATGCTCATCAGGGGCTGGAAGCAAACACTGGGTGTGCCTATCTACTACCTGGGTACTAGAGGGCTTAGTGCCTTCTGATTCCCACACTTCAGATAATCTACAGTTTGCAAAATTACTCGAAACTTCTTATTGCTTCATTCAATTTTTTTATTTATTGTACATGGTCTAGTCTACAATAAGGGAAGACGATTACCCAAATGACTTCAAAAACAGTAATTGGAAATAACTTTTTGCAGGGGAGGCTGTGTAATTACTGTGCAGGGGGCTGGGGCCTCCTTTCAGCCTGGCACACTCCCTGCAGTCATCAGTCCCTTGACAGCCAGCTCGGATTACCACTGCGGGTAGAAAGCCACCCATCTTTACTATCTCTCGGCTCAGAAATGTAATCGGCTCCTTCCAGCACTGCAGGTTCACCAGAGAACAATTAATTTGTACACATGTATTACAGATACTAATGGACATTTCCAGGTTAAAACTATGGGTTTCAATTCCTTTTTAAAGGAAGAACAAGGCTTCAGTAGGGAACTGGTGTAGCTATCCAGGGAATCACAGCTGAATTTCCAGAGAACCCCACTGTGAAAACCATCTGCACAACCCTGGCTGGAGGGGCTGCGAGTGAGACATCACACAGATGTGTGGCGAGCACAGTGAGGTGGGGAGGCGACTGGGCGGGCGGGAAGGGCGCATGAGGCTTATGAGGGAGTGGAAACCAGAAATGCTCGCTGTCAGAGCAACAGGACCTGAGGTCTGGTGAGCAGGACCCAGTTCACATTCTGCAAAGGCAAGGGCTGGTCAACCAGGCCGAACGCACGGAGCACAATGTGCCAAGAGCGGGGGACCAGCTCTTAAAAAAGACTCTACAGATTGCCCACTACAAAATGATTATTGCACATATTCATGTATTACTATGTTTTAGAAAATAATTAGTTTTAATTACAGCAGTGAGAGAGTGAGCAGGCTCTGGTGAATTAGCTGGCAAGCTCCGTGGTGCTAATTTGCTAATATCGTTAGCATCGCTGCAGGTTGAGACCATAGGTCCTGCCAAAAAAAGCCTCCCATGCCACGTGCCCAGGAGTCTACATTGCACACTGGATAATGCACTCTGCCTGTGCTTCCACGTGGATGCATTGGCTGGGTTTTCAGAGCCCATTTGCAGCCCAGTCAGCCCTTAAAGTCATCACAACACACACAAATCATAATTGGGATGTTTTTCTTTTTTTTCAAATTACTTTCAATACTTAGACTTTAAGAACTGGAACAAAAAGCTTTTTCAAGTGATGCAGCTGCAGAGAAAAATCTATTGGGATCAGCTAAAAATGCTGTTATTTTTGCGAATGTGTGAAACCTCAAAAAAGCAGCTGAGAGATGTTACACCAGGAAGACAGCCTTGTTCAAAGTGCTGGATTGATTTTGTGCAGCTTTATCTCTGGGGCCTAACAAAATAGGAATTAGTGAACCTGTGCATTCAAGAACACTCTTTCCAGAAGAACAGACGGCACAAGTATGAAAAGAGGGGCCCTGCTTTGTTTCTCGCAAGGGCTCACAGGAATGGCAGCCAGATTCGTTCCAGAGAACGTGGGAGGTCATGGCACGTGGCTTCTGCTAAGGTCTGCTTCCCCAGTGGGGAGAGCTTACTTACAGTTGTAGTATTTCTAAATCATGTCTGAATATTATTTTGAAAATAGGAATAGTTATATCACACTTTATGCATTAAATGTGTTAATGTACACAAAGGCAATTTCAAAGCATAAAAGAACTGGGCTAAACGTATTATGATACTTAGTGATAATTTACACTGACTTAAAAACCAGACTTGCAAAGGTTGGTTTGAAACTCCTCAAATTTCTTCATACTCTATAACTTATTTTAAAATGGACATTTTAGATGTCCAACTATAAAATCTGTCAAAAATTGCATTGTCCTATAATGTTGAAAGATGAATAAGGACAGAATTCAGAGTCCTACTTTTAATTAGTACTTCTACCTCACAAGGTAAATTTTACTTTACTAAATGGATCACAAGGCCTTTCCTTATGGCTTTCACTCTCCTTTTTGTTGAAATGCTTACTTTGACTTCTCACTAGAACTCTCAAGGAACCACGGTGATGAGCCACACGCCTCCTGGGACAATGGTACTCCAGGGGCACTATTTTTTTCCTTTCCCAGAGAAGAAAGACCACCACTGTTCTAAGGACGTGTTGAATCAGGGTTCTGTTCTCCCTCCACTGACATCAGTAATCTAGCATGTGACATTCAGACACAGTGAGGGGCAGCGAGGGACCTGCCGCTGCAGAAGGCGCTGTCTGAGCGCTGTAGGAACATTCAAGCACGAGCCTCTGGCTCCACCACTGAAATTTAACAGCTAGAATGATTTCTCAAAGCAAGCATGGTCAAGGTCCTCAGGCAGCTATTCTACCCTGGATTTTATACATTCAAAAGGACATAAAGAACATGTGACACAAGTAAAACTGAACCAAACACTCGTTCCTGCCTCCTCCTGGTGTCCTTTACCTTCTCTCCCTGCAGGCTCTGAGTCACCCCCAGAAGATGATAAATCAGGATCAGAGACACACACGGCTCTTTTCCATTCACGGTAATGTTCCATCCTCCACAAAATATTTTATTCCTTGTTTTTGATAGCACAACAGGCCTAGCTAGGTGTACACATCTGTTCGTGACTATCTTTATATGTGGCAACCTACAAAGCACACTGCTACCATAACTTAGAAGAGATGTGAACAAAGCTCGGGGGAAGCCTTTCCTTCCCACTGGATTGGCAAGCCCGGAGAGAATCCCTCAGACATCCCGATGCGAGGCCTTCCTTGGGGCTGCCGGTGAAAGCGTGCAAGCGGTGCCTCCTCCCCATGCAGGAGCCCAGCAGCTTGCTGCGCATGGCTACTCCAGGAGAACAGCAAGCCTCTCCTCACAGCCACGCCGATGCTCCCAGAAAGCCCTGCCCCCTGCAGCCTGGCACACAGCACTCGTTTTCCCCCAGTTTAAGAGATCTGATTTTGAAAACATCACTTCCTCTTTCTGGGGAAGCAGCAACTTGTCTAAAATCATCAACTTAAAGCAAAGCAAGCAAGCAAGCAAGCAAAATCCCTTCAAGCTACTCCGATAGTCAACCACCAGCAAAGGTGCTAAGGACCCAAAGCTTCCTCTATGGAAGGTCAGGTCCCAAGAAGACAGCTACCCAGCTGGGAGAGTCCATTCTATGCGGCTTTGTAAATGGACAAGAGCCAGGGGCATACAAAGCTGGCTGCTTTTCTACAGGCGATTGCTGGGCAAATACCTCCAAATTAGCAATTCTCAAACTTTTAGCATGCACATGTGAAAATTACCTGAGGAGTTGGTTAAGAATGCAGATTCCTGGACCCACCCTCACAAATTCTGATGGGAGCCCAGAAATCTGTGGTTTTAACAGCATTCTAGAGGGTTCTTAAGTGTGCAATTCTTAAGCTTGGCGTGGTATGACTGACTTTTTTTCTCTGTAAGGGGCTATCAGAGTTAGCATGCCCTGCGCTGGAAGGACAGGATGGCGCTCTGCATCTAGGTTCCACCAAAGCTCAGCTGGCACAAAGGCTCACCACTGGAATTTGCGCAGGGCTCTGCATGAGGGGCAGACTCGGGCGCAGCGTCACATGGCTGCTCATCGACTACCTACAGGGTGTAGTGTGACTCTGCCCACAATATGAAGTTCTGACCTTTAAGTGCAAATAGTTAGAACAGAGCAGAAGCAGCAACGCTCCACGAGCGGGAAATCCCGACTCTCCATCCAGCTTCCCATGTACTCCAAGGGAAGAAATAGTTGTCACATTTATACCTACACTGCCTCCATTTAAATAATTACTTGTTCACTGAAGCCTGTAACAATTTGTCACCTCACAGGAGGATTTTGGCCCTGCACACTGCTACAGCACAACTGTTTGAACTCGGCGAAGAGAAGCTGGAGTGACAGTGGCTCTGGCTGCAGACTGAGTTAGGAAATCTCCCGCCAGCCCTGGCCAGCACTGAGACTACCTTCACCTTCTTCCAAAGCGCACTTGGATGGAGAAGGGCTTTGGTGTTATCACCAAACTCCTCCCAGTGGGCCTAAATCACTAACGACGAAGGGTCACTCGGACCCATGGCAGCCAAGTGCACACCGTCAGCCCCAAGCCCTCGCAGGAGCTGTGCTGCTGTAACCCTGCACTGCTGGCTTCCCAGAGGCTGACTCAGTTTCCCAGGTTTACCTGGACCTGTTTACATACCTGTGGCACATGCTAAATGGTCAAGACTCCTCGGATGTGCTGAATGATTACTTTATGTCAGGTAGCGTATGACTTATTCAACAGAAATTGAAATAAAATCATACAAACGTGCAGAGCAAAATTTGATAAATGTCTAAATTATTAAAAATTCAATATGTCAAAATGTACAATTCAATATAAATAACTGCTTCCAATACAAAAGACTGTGAGGAAAAATGGCCATTCACTGAACAGATTTTCTCTGTATGAAATAAAGAATAGTGAATTATCCGAATACTAATAATCGAAAGACACCCTCTCTGTGAATTCCCATTAAACTGGCTGCTCCTCAGAAATATACACTTCTTAGGCAGGGCAACTGCAGAGCTGTTGTAGCTGGGTAGTTTTGTGGCTCTGGGGTCTAATGAAAAAAGGTAAAAATGAATAATGCTAATAGTAGGTGAAAATTTGTCTCAGTATTCTCAAGGAATTTTATTTCAGGAAGTTAGACAAAGCACAAGACTGTCACACCCAGATCCTCTGTCACCAGGGACAGCACTGGTCAGGGAAGAGGAGGCTCCCTGCTCACAGCCTTTGGTCTCCAGTGCAAAACACCACCTTCCTGGGATGAGCTATGACCTGTGTGACATCAGCAAGGGCTATTTTAAAACTTCCACTTTTACCAATAGTTTCTGTTTTCTTCTCTCCTAAGCCTTGAAAGGGAAGTAATCAGGAAGTACCACTATTAACTGGGACTAGAGATCAGTGACCTGGAAGCTCAGATGGGAAGGGACTATGGCCCTTGAGATGGACAGACCAGGACTGTGGCAGAAGGCAGCGCAAATGGGAGAAGTTGACCAAGGGAGCCAGACCTCTGGCTAGTGTTTTCCTGACATGTCAGGCAGTGGTGGAGGACATACAGCTGCTACGTCAAGTTCTGCCTTAACTGAAGGAGCAAATCCTGCTGCAGGGGTCTCTACGTCAACTCAGTTCAGAGCAACTCATCATTCAGAAAGTAGCACTTGCTGCCTGGGAAGTCCAGGAACTCAAGGATTTGGCCCAACGGTCTCAGATTCTGAGAAATGGGAGACAGACAATATGAAGACATTCCTGATGTCTCCCACAAACTGAGAGAATACTCAATGCACTAATCGGATGATTTTGTAAGATGTGACTGCTGAGATTACAAAGTGGGCTGAAAGAGCCAAACCTCATGAAACATTTATGGCAGTTTCTCAGTGGAGATGACCTGCAAATGGCACTTAGGAAGCAGCCGCTGCCAAGTGCACATGCAGAGGGGTTCCCTAAATGAAAAGGTGCTTCCAGCTCTCCCCCCTCTGCCCGCAGCCATTTCCTATGAATACGAAATCTCCATATTTATCTCTACCATTGTCAAATGCAGAGATTGTAACTTTGAGATCTACTAATACTCCTTAATAATTCTCAAAGACAGAACTTAGTGCCTGTATTTAGCAATGCCAATGGTATTTGAGTATGTTCATACATTACACAAGCACAGAATGAATAAAGTTATTTACATAGAATATAATGCAACCCTTAAGTCTCAAACAGACTGAGCCAGTTTCCCAGAAGTTTAAAAGTTGTACTATTTCCATTTTCACCAGTGGATCCATCTTCTCGAGTTGATTAGGCACATTCACTCGTGAAGCCTAGGAGGAGAGGGGAGGACAGGGTAGCCCTGGGGAGCCAGAGCTGCCATGTTACCTGTGGCGCTGTTCACCATGGCGGGCGTCATGCTGTAAGGCGGTGCCTGTGTGTTCATCAGGCCAGAGCTGTTGTTCATGGGTTGGCTGTAGGGAGAGCTGGAAGCCACAAGTCCACTCTGGTTCATGCCAGGAAAGCTGCCTTGCCTATATGAAGAGAAAGCACAGGAACACATAGACTGACCGTGCCCAGCACAGCAGACGACCCTGGTGTCAACTCTAAGGATGTACTCAGGTGGGGGCGCGGGGCTGAGTTTTCACGTTTGCTAAAAGTAGACTGTTTCCTGGAGGATGAGACTGAACTCTTCTACTAGGTAACTGTCCATTACACTGTTTAAAAATTCCAAATATCATAAGTTATACAAATAAATTACACATTCATAATTATGTCAACTATTCAGAGTTATTAAGTAGAAGAATGTTAGCAAGAGGAGGGAACTTGAAATAAGGACAGGAATTACAAAAGCAAGCAAAATTAATGTCTAATGTTTAATGAGATCTGACTGTTAGCACTGCTTAGAATCTTCTCATCAAAACCAGAAGAAGTGAAAAACAAATGGGCAGTGCTGGAATATTAAAAAAGAAATTGTTTGCCCTAAATTTCCTGACATAACGAAGATGAGAGAAAGCACTGCTAACACTCTCCTCAACCTACCACTTAACTTTTGGAAGTTAGTTTCTATCACAAACACACTGATTTCCCGATGTAAAATGATGTAGCAGACGCACTCCGCCACTGCTTCCTGGAGGGCTTCTCTGTCACGGCAGGGGACAGGTACTTAGGTTAGCTCAAGTTTCCCAAGCTGCACAGCTCTCCCACTGCACGCTGCTGCCACCGTCTCATGCTGACTTCCTCTAGCCAGATTTGTCCAACGCTTGGCAAGAGACAATTTCTCTTCACCCTTGCAAGAGAAGGGCCTTCTAACAAAAAGAGAAAACTATCCCACAGTGTCACTTCTCTGACTGCTGGTAATGAGAGGAGAGAGTAAATGGAACAGTGGTCTAGTTCTCCCAGGGAAAATTCCAAAGCAACAAGAAAGATGGTGGCGATGTGGGAAAAGCCTTAGACGTTCTACTTCATTCCTGGAGTCAAGCTTTTCTTATAAAAAACCTTTAGAACCCCTTTTAAGTTCTGGAGAATGATGCCACTCTTAGTAGTGAAGCTAAGAGGAGAGACAGATGCTTTGCTTATTTGTTCCAAATTAATTATGATCATACAACTCCCTTCACAACCATCAAACTATTACTTGGTGGCTCTGAATATATCATAACCAACATATTTATGAGACTCTTTAAGAAACATAAATCACTTTTTAAACCAATATATTGATTTGTTTGTTTCCAATGGACTTAACTTTCTGGCTTATAAGAAAAACTCAAACATGGACTATTTGAAAAATCAAAGAAAGAAGAGATTTAAGTTTCGTCTTCTTTTTTAAAAAATAACAGACAAATCATTCCTGGAAGTTCTGTACCAATCCTCAATGACAGCTTGGCAAAAACCTTCTTAGATCAATGCCGTGGGTGCGGCTCTGGGCCAGCGGCGTGTTGCTTGGCCTTTGGTCCTCAGCCCACTGAGGGTCCACCCTGGATCTCTGGGGACTGCTGAGGGGCATGACAGCACCTGCTGCGGCTCCGGGAGGGGATCTGAGACCACCCGCCCAGTGGCTTCCAATTAGCCTCGTGCCATCAGGCACTTCTGGAGTGTCGCGCTGCAGCTATAAAGGCGTCCCAGGTGGGGTTCGGGCGAGGCTCCCCCTGCAGATGGCTGGCGCCGACTCAGGCATCCGAGGTTTCCTTCTGGGTGTCGTTATGCCACAAGATGGTCCAGTGCCAGTTTCACAAGCAGCTCCCAATGGGTCTGTTCTGCTTCTTAGATGCGCCTGTGAGGAGCACCCTAAGCTTCTGACAGGCTGTTTTCTGGAAGACTATTTCCAAGTCACTACCTGCTTCAAGTCACTGCTGGCCTGCTGTCTCGAGGATGTGCTCTGCCACTTCCCATGCAGGCCACCCTTGCTCCCCCTGGCAGGGAGCCCTGCTGGCTGGATGTGAGCTGCACCTGTGCACAGCTCCAAGCTGCTCTTGGCTGTGTTCAAGTGACCTCTGCTCATCTGGGCTCTTCTAGAAGTGCGAGCTTCCCAGAGGAGGACAGGGCCTACCTAACCCTTGCATGTGACGCTTAAAAAGTCCCAGTAAGTGAAATGAATTGGGAGAGAACACATTCATCACTGTGAAAGGCGTTCGAAAGTACAGTCCACAGCCACCTTTTCAGGCCTCCACCAATTTAGTTTCAAGTGTAGATAACTAACATGGATGACACTACTGCTTCCTCAAGACACGTATTTATGCTAAAGTAGAGAAGAACCAGAACACTCAGCCCACCAGGCAGATGACTAAATGAGCATCCGTCCCACCCTGACCCGTGGCTTCTCCCCAACATCTGCAGGTCGCATCTTTAATCACAAGATGATGAAGACACATAATACTTTTAAAGTAACAACAACAGCAACAACAATAAATCAAAGGTTTAAAGGTCCATGTGTTGGATATGAGTTGCTTGTCACAGTGGTCCTCAATTAAACTATAACTTGTTTTAAAAGTCTGGTTTAAACGCCAGGGGTATTATTTGGGTGGGCTGTGACAATTACTAGGACCTTGGAGCCTCAAACATGAGCTAAGGGCTGTGTCACTTTCAAGAGCACAGGTCTCTGTCCAGGACAGCACTCCCTGACCACTATATCCCTTCTGATCACACAGCAACCCCTCAAAGTTCCTGTGGAGTTAGGAAAGTCACCAGGTAAATCACTTTCTTTCTTCAAAGGGAAATTAAAAGCAACAAACCACAAACAGGCAAAAATTCAAGTTTAAATGCGGGGACACGTCCAATGTAAAACCTGCCAAGATGTCAATGAACCTGAAAGAGCAAAGTGGCCCCGACCCCCCTCACTTCTGGTGGGTCTTGGGCTGTTCTGCCCCACATCACTGTGGTCAGAGTCTGCAGAGTTGAAATCCATGGCCAGGGCTGTGAATGCCCAACACCATCTCGGGAGTCACTTCTAACTTGATGCACGTTCCAAATGGGCTTCGTGTGGTCATTACACCGACCTGCTGCTCAGGCAGCGACCAGACCGCACACGGTGAAGACTGGGGGGGGCGGCTGACCACACTGCCTGGCCCTGCCCGGCCTGCGCAGCCCGCTGCACTCTCCCCACTCCCTCACCTTTTCAACAGCACTGAGATGTGCTTCACAAACGTGCTGGCCAGAACCGATCCTGGGGTGGAGCCCAGGCGTGGGTGAGAGCTGTCATTCTATTGCGGCTCCTGCTACGCTTGCGCATCCCGGCAGCACTCACGCTCCTGCTTATTCTACAAAAAGGACTATTGGGTGGATTTTCCTTTTGTTGACTTTGGGGACTTCTCAGAGTTCACCTTCACCTGCCAACAAGGGGCTGACTTAGGGATAAAATATGGGAGCCCGCACGGGTTTTAAAGCGGCCTTTCCGAGGTTCGGGGTAAAGGCGGAAAGGGCAGCGCAGCGCCCACTGGGGTTGGGAGGCTGCAGGGCTCAGGCACGCGCAGGCCCGAGAGCGCGCACCACACGCTTCCGATCTTGCACCTCCAATATGATCCAATTTAAAATGAAATGAAGTCTATATATGTGATCTTGGCGCTTTAAAGAAAATTTAAGACCTCACCATTTTAGCAATTAACAATATTTTCTCTCGGAGTGCCGATGGAAGTGAGAGCGATCTTGAACATGAACGCGCTCCAAGCACAGCGCTTAGGAGAAGGGCCGGGCCGGGCGGAGGCCAAGCTCCGCATGCGGACGGACCAGCGGAGCCCTGTGGAGGCCGCTTGAGTCGCTCAGAATGAGTGCGAAGCAGCTTACGCTCAGCTCAAGAGCCGAGTGTGCCTGCCAAGTACACGTGCGGTCTCCAGGCCTGCCCGCGCCCTCTCCAGGCCTGCCCGCGCAGGTGTGGACCGAGTCACGACGCCAGCAAGGGCTGCGTCATCACTTAGACCTGACGCTGGGAACAGAACCTGAAGCCCTGAGAGGCCCCACTTCCTGCAGACTCTCTTTCTCCCTGCTACTCCGTTTCCCTGGAGAGCTATGGCTGCACGCACAGAAGGAAGAGGTCGCCCTGCAGTCTCCCACGCACACCTAGCGTCTAGCACCGCTGGAGAAAGAGATCTCTGATGGAATTACATGGCGACTCTTCCAAAGCAGCACTGAGGAGAAAGCCGTGGGGCCTATTTACAACCTAATATCCAAAGAGCACAAAGCATGGAGATCAGGTGGATTCGCGGTGGGGCTGACTCGCCAGTGAGCCTGCAGCAGCTGCCTCAGCAATGCTGTGGCAAAGCCACCTTGCCACTTCAACAGGCTAGTTAGTGGCTCTGGCGGGAGAGCAACCCTGGGAAGGCAAAGTGGCATTTGTATCATTGAACAAGGACAAACAGCAAACCCAAGAGCACTGAGTTAGAAACTGGGTTCCTGTAAAAATCCGTACCAAGGGGTGTTTAAAAACCACCACCAAACAAAACCAGCCATTCCATTTTTGTTGAAGGAAACATACTAGGAATACAAAAATTAGTAAAAAATAGCTTCTGCTCAGGAATCACACTCATGTCTGGCATGGTGTGAGCATGAAGCAACACAACAGTGGCTGAAACACACAACACAAGTGACCAGAGCAGCCACTGAGAGCTGTGGCGTTGCTGTGGCACAGACGTGAAGTCCCTGCACGTGCAAGCTTATGGCGAGGGGGACAGAAGTGCCCTGAGGAAGGGATGGTGGCCCCTCGAATCTGAGGGTTGGAATCCACTAGATGAGGAGACAAGAACTGCAGGTGCAAAGGCCCTGTAGCATCTGGAGAGAGCAGGCTAGGGAAGAAGGGGCACCATGTGAGGCCCACGGTTCTGTGAGGTTCTGAACCCCAAGAAAAACAGGAAGAGACCAGGGGTTTCAAGCAGGAAGAATGGCACTCAAAGATGTCCAAGTGCCAAGGTGAGGTGGCACAGGCAGGGGGCCCTGGGCCTGGAAAAGAGTGCCTGTGTGCTGTTGTTCATCTTTCCTTCCCACAAGGGAGACCCCTGACAAGAATTCTGGAGGCTTTTTTCCAGGCTCTTTCCTGCTGGCTGATGTGATCTCTTCCAGGGCAGCCTGTGCCCTCAGAGAAGCCTTCGGCATGTCACCCCAACAGACATGCTGGCTGCAGCCGACCGTCTTTTCCAGCTAGGCATTGCGACTCCTTGAGCCCTTTGGTAACAGAAGGGTCAACTGCACATTTTCCTTTAAGAACGGCTGCTGAGGAGCATCCTATTCCAGCAGCTCTATGGAGACTCTCCGCAGCGCAGCACCTTCTCAAGGGGGCGCTGACTGGACGGGCAGAGTCTCGGACCTGGCCTCTCCCGAGAGCTGTCCCAAGCTCCTCCTGGCTCTCCACTTGTCCAAGGCACTATGCTTTACCACACATCCTGGCAAAGCGCCTCTGCTGGAATGCTGGGAGCACCTCGTGTCCCCGCCGTCAGACTCATCGTTCCCTCACGCCACCGCTTTCCATCAGCTGGCCCTGGGTGCGAGGCCCCCACCCTCTTCTCCTCAATGCAGGGGCAGCTCGCTGGTCCTCAGAGACTCTCTCAAAGGAACCAGAACTAATCGAGCGTGAGGGGTTTGAGGCGACAGGCCTCCTTGTCTGAGCGTAAGAAAGTGTAAACAGCGCCTGGCTGCTTGGACTCTGGTCACTGAGGGCCAAGGACGTCTCTGCATTGAAGTTGACTTAGACTGGCTCCCTCGCCTGCTTCGTGAACTGTTTCCTGGCAATCACACAGAAGTAAACTGAACTGTTGATGACACTTAATGCAGAGCGATTCCCACACCTCCTCGCTGATTCCCATGTCCGGGGGACCTTGAGTGCCCAGGGCCAGGATGAGCCCGAGTGGGGCTTGGGGCCTGTCCTCTTTCTGCAGGAGGTGACTCCCAGGCCTTTGGGGGTGCTGGTACCATGCAGCTTCCCCTGGCCTCTGACAAGACGGAATGCACAGTCCCCTGGTTTAGGGAAAACAAAAACAAAACAAACAAATAAACAAAACAACCCAGTTGACACTAATGTGCTCCTGGAAAGTGCCCTCCTGACTGCACCAAGTGAGGACTTGACTTTAAATGTTAACCCTGAGACTGTAATGCCATTAAGGAGTCTCAGCTCCTTTATCAGGAGAACTGCTCCTTCTCAGTCTAGGAGGGTCCACATCTCTATTCAGGACATCCTTAACCTGTCACCTGGTCAGGTGCAAGACGACAGGGCGAGCTGACCATCTGGAAGGGTCCCCGCTGCCTGGGAGCCACAAGAGTGGAGTGAGGACCAGGGTCCTAGAGTCTGGGAGTGCCCTGCCTCAGGTGCAGAGAGCCATCGAGCCTGACAAACGCAGAGCAGTAATGAACAGCGCTGGTGAACTAATCTGAGGGACACGTAGCAATGAGACGATGAAGAACGCGGGCATCTTACACATCCATGTGTGTCTCCTGCACTTTAATGAACCTGTCACTTGGTTTCCTGAGTTCTCCATCTCATACTGTATTGTAGCATATTGTGTAAAACCTGTGAGAGGGAACGTGCATGCGCGTGTGCACGCACACACACACACAAACACAGTCATTTTTGATTAAAAAAAAAAATACTCCTAAAATCCTTCAAATTTCCTGAACTAAAGATGGCCTTGGGCCACAAAGTTACTTAACTTGGTAAAACAACACACTGTTCAAAATTAAGATAAAAAATGCCTCAGGAAAGGCCTGAAGGCTGAGCAAAACTGCCACCTCCCTAGCCTGCACGAGCCCCCGCCAAGCAGCAGAGGTCAGGATGCAGGCGCATTCCCACCGCAGCTATCTGAGCAGCAGAGGGACCCCAGGATGTGCTACGGCTCCAGCAAGGGGCTGGGGCTTGTGAGCTTGTGGGCTTGTGGCTGAGCGCTATTCAGATCCACGATGGCTGAGGTGGAGCCCAAAGTAAGACGAAGACCCAGACCATGGAATCCTTTAGGGGGTGTGCCCCAGTATCCTTATGCCAGTGAACCAAGGTGTCGGAGAGCATTCAAAAGAGAATCGAGCCCCTCACCAGAGATCGTTACAAGTTCTCCCATCAGAGTCTCCCAACTGGACCAGACGAAGCTGCAGCACCTGTCAACATCATGGGTCACACTTCAGCCCAAAACACTGTTGAGGTCATTGATTCCAAGGCTGGGAGAACTTTGCTGCCCCCTGGGATCAGCCTGCAAGCCCTGCAGGTTGGCGATGCAGGCCTGGTTGCTATCTGACACAGGAGTGTGACTTTAGGACCCCTGCCCTTTCCTGAGTAACTGGGACTTGCTGAGCTGTGTGGACCATATAGTTCCTTCTAGAGCCGAGCCTCTCCAGCATGAGCGTGCAAGCGCCTGGGCAGACGTAAGCACCCAGCAGGCCACGCCAGCTCCAGCTGGCCTTTCTCCCTCGGCCTTCCTGGGCCTGCACCAGTGCTCTTCTGGAGCATGAGCACCAGTCCTTCAGTGTGAGCTGGCTTTCTGCTCCAGAATCACCTAGGGGATCCGTTAAGCATGCAGGAACGTGGACTTGTCCCTCCCGTGGCTGCGTGAGGGTGTGTTTGAAATCTCCAAGTGATAACCATCTGCCAGTGAGGGCAGCTCAGAGACTCCAGTCCACAGAAGGTTTGCTGTGTATTTCATACTTTGATACCTTGGATCTCATTAAAATAAAATAAAAAACTCAGTTTTTTTTTAGAATTAGTATTTTACTAGGGATTTGCCGTGGAGAGCTGACAGTAAAATGCACTTTAGGGCTCTCATAAGAGTTTTACAACTCTACAAAACTTAATTGTGAAATCATAATCTTAAAATACCAACATAATATTCAAATTCTAAATTTTGATAGAAGCGACCAAAAATGCCTGCATAGTGTCTAGCTGATAATGCCAAACCTTACATTTAATTGCAGAAATAAAATCTCTACTTTAGCCTTTGAGATCTTTCCTCTTTTTCTTTCAATAACATGGCTTTTCAAATCATAGCTATTATGTTAAAACCTAATTGTCCAAAATCCAAAGGGCTGGATCTTAGTTAATGCATCATCTACTGCTCTGTGGCACAGGGACACCACTCTAACTGGGGCTTGACACATTCACAAGTTTTTTGGCCCTTCTCTTTGACATTTTAATGCATTCTCTCCATTAAAGTATTTCCACATCGGTGGCTCCTTGTCCATCAGCACAACTATGTCATACTGGTTTCAGAAGAAAATAACACAGAAAAAGCGCCTGGTTGGCATCCAGCAGCACAGCACCTGAATGACAACCGTGTCTCAGTAATGAACAGTGGCTGGGAGCCACGTGGACAGGAGAGGCACACGTAGCACAGAGAGAAGCAACTTGGTGCACCTGAAACCAGGCGGAGGGATTTGCCGTGGAGAGCTGACACAGCTGTTTCAGAGCAGGGGAGACTGCTTGTGACATCCTCTTGTAAAACGTGCAGCTGCTCCCCGACTTTCAACAGTTAGACTGCTCCTGATCTAGGGATCCTATGGCTGGGACCTGGGGAGTTCCTTTACTCTGCTAATGAGTGGCTAAGATTAAAAAATAGTATGAATTAAAATTTCCAATTTCTTATTTGACTAAAATCAAAAATATTTTAAAACTAATTTTGGTGACCCTAGTTTTTGTTGTGATGTAAGCATTAAAATGTAGGCACACGTATCCATCTTAGTGGTATTTGTTAGAACAACTGTCTTCTAGTCGAGTAGTGAGACTTTGTATTGGTTGGCTTTGCCCTTTATTTGCTTGTTTTTAACGACTAGGCAGTCTGAGAATTTTCCTTCTTCTGATGTTTGGTTAGTCCACTGGGGACAGCAAAAGGATGACAGTGCCGGTCCCAGGCACGCAGGTGTCCTCTTGCCCCCTGCCCAGCAGGAAGTGCCTTCTTCCACCACTCTCCATTCTAACTTCAACAGCTGCACGCCAGTCTCAACAGGGATACATGCTGAAGCAGTGTCGGTGTGGACAATTGAACGGTGACAAACACTAATGCTCAAACCCATCAGTGTGCTGGCAAGTATCTGTGACTCTCAGTGTAGGAATCTGGCCTGAGCTGCTCAAAGGTGGCCAGGGTATGTGCAGCGGCTGTTTCGGTGCAGAGAGCAGTGGGCCAGGTCCTGAGCATGAGGCAGAGTCTCCACTCAGACGCTCATTCTTTGCTTTCTAATTGCTGGCTGTCTTTAGACACAAAGGAAACTCAAATAGAGGGTGTTTTTTAATTTTTATTTTTTAAAGGAAAATCGAGTTTAGGAACAGCATTACAGAGGATGAAGGGAACCATGGGCGCCCTCTGCTGTGCCCTGTCTCCCAACTCGATCTGCTTCCTCCACCGTAGAGTCCAGGAGTAGAGCCCGGAGCAGTGTCCAGATGCCTTCCACCTCCAGGATTTTGCCATTCTGTAACTGAAGCTCTGCATCTTCTTGGAAGCCATTCTTGTGAAAACAGAATAAAGATCTCAAAGACCAGTGCCAGATCTTTCTTCCAATCCCATGTAACCTAAGACTTGACTCAAGTTTATATATGTGAGGTGCTGGGGTGACAAACTTCAAAGAATTAAAATCTGTTTATTCACATATCCTGGGTTAAATATGGAGGACTTGTTAGACCTTCTATAAATTCAGTGAAGTCATGCTTCCTCCTTGGAGCTCATTTCCAAGAAAAAAATCTGGATAATTCTGAAATTATCACCAATAATTGCCACCAATCAGTTAGGACAGAGATGTCAATTGTTGGACACTACCATGTGCCATCTAGAAATAAGGAATGGGTGCAAAGCACAAGAAACAACGCAGGGAATGTCAGTTGTACGCATGTGTGTATGCTTCAACCACCAAGGTTGCAGAACATGGATCCAGTCAATCAAACAAATCTTAACATCTGTGTTACAGCTGGGATTCAATGGGAATGAATGCACCTTGAGCAGGCAGGAAGTCGTGGTCCCTCCCAGGCTCTGGCAGGCTGTGGCTCTCCCATGCTCAGGCGGTGGCTCAGAATCTTCCTGGTCTGATGCTATGGACAGCCATTGGGATGGGCTTTGTTAAGATCAAAAAGTATTTCCAACTCTGTTTCTCAAATCTCCAAAATAATATTGTATCAACAATTAAAGCTTTAATTGTTAATTAAACGCAGCCACGCATTTTCTGAATAAAAGCCTATCAGTTGTGTACAGATATTACTTATAAATCATTAACTTTGGCTGGGCATCAAGATACCACTTGAACAACGAGATCCACTACCTTCTATTGCGCATCCTCTCAAAACTGAGAGGAAGAATCCCTTTACCCAATGGGTGGGAAACACATCTACATATACTCAGCACAGCAGGCGGTTCCACAGGCACATGCCCTCTCAGAGGGACTGGGAACACGGCTTCCGGCCGGTCGGCCGTGTGTTTTCTACACCACCAAACGCTCGACTGGCCAGAAAGCACGGTGACGCAGGCCTTCACCTTGTCACGGAGCTCTCCGACGGCAGCTGTGCACACTCCCTCCCTCCCACCCGCATCACTAACTCGTCCTTCCTGACTCTTCACAGGCTCCAGCCTCCGGGCCTCTGGCTGGAGGAGGAGGCCTTTAAGACAAACCCTGTGGATACGGGGCCCCTCAAAGGCCCGCACCCCGGCTTCCTTTCCAAAAGGAAATCGGCTTTTCACAAACTGTTTTACAAACGACGAACGCAGCGTTCACCCGACAGAGCCATCGAGAGGGGAAGAGAGCAAAAAGGAAACCATCAGGGCAAGTTTGCTGTAATGTTGTTAAATGAGGAAAACCCAATCCCCCAAGCTGGAGCACTGAAGTACACAATACACACATTTTTTTTCAAATTCAATTTCTGCTTTAAAAAAAGGCACAATAGGCTATGCATACTGCAAAGTGGAACAGAAGGAAGACTTTAAATAGAAACCAAACTTTCTTTTCTTTTTAAGAAAGAATACTGTAAACATTAAAAGCAAAATTCACAGCCAACAGGTTCAGGGCTGCAAAGACGAGCTTTGGCCAAATGTACTTGGGAAGATTTACTCTGAATAATCCAACACTTTTTTCTAATTTTTAACTAAGGAGGGGGTGCTGTATTGTGAGGAAGCTATCTGGATGCCACTGGCTGAAACACAGATTGGATCTTCCCATGCTGGTTAGCTAACATTGATTTTCTGCCCCAGTGGAAGAGATTTCACTGTGATGCACACCATCTAAATTCACTTTAGGCAGCGGCTTCACGTGGCTTGGTGAAGCACAGCCAGATCAGGTTTGTGGGTGTCGGCAGTGCTCCTGCGCAGAAGGACAAGCCTGTGGATCCCAGGCTGACGATAAACACCTTTCTCCCGCACCCTCATCTTCCTACTGTCTCGTGCACTGACCTTGAAGGTACCGGGGAAAGCACAACAGAGGAAAAGACAGTTTCCCAGAATAAGAATGTTCACCTCATTCCGTAGCTCTTGTTTTACTCTGAGGATTATATTGAGAATTCTATATTTGTTGGTTCACACTTAGGACTACGTTCACAGAATTCAGAACTCTCACTTATGAAATGACCATTTCTTCTGCTGTCTAAATAAATTTGACTGAATATAAGGCTCTTAAAGAGCTCTGTCATGCACCTATAGCAAGTAGTGAAAGTGTAGTTTGCTAAGTTTACTGTGGAAACAAAACTAGTTGACAATTCTGTTTTATTTTAACCAAAGACAGCACAATGAAGTCTGTATACAACAATCTTATCATCAATATACACAAAACAGTGGATATATCAATAGCTCACTCAGAGATAAGATGCTTCAAGGGCATTTATGAACCTAAAAATGGTGATAGGCCTGATAGTGTATACCTTTTCTTATGGGTAGTGGGTACTGAATCCATGGGTGCTTAACCACTGAGCCACATCCCCAACCCTTCTTATTTTCTATTTTGAAACAGGGTCTCATCATGTCACTGGTGCTAGAGGCGTGCACCACCACACCTGGCTAGTAGGTAGTTTTAGAGTAGGAAAGAAGAGAAGTACTTTTTGTTGCTGTATGTAATTCCTGTATTGAAATTGGTAAAGATATGGCCACACTGTTCCGGTAGAAAATTCCGTGCTGTACTATCTGGTTGTATTTTCCTGGTGGCTTCAACATTCACTGGAAGGAAATAATGCAACTCTCTGGCACAGCTGCTGGCTCAGTGATGCCACGAGGAAACCTCTCCTACACCCTCTGAATGGTCCAGGCCAGCATGGGTCTTGGATCTCGTGCCAAGCCACTCTGGGTGACAGTGGCTCACTGTGGTGGGAGGAGTGTCATCACAGTCAGGAGGAAAGTGCAGCACAACACAGGTAACCAGACAAAACAGTGACAGTGATGGGGTGGCTGCCCGAGCAGTTGACTGCTCTGCTTCACAGACGGAGACAAAGGTTTCCACGCTCCCTCTCAGGCATGAAGGGAAGCAGGCATGCCAAAGCCATGCAGATGGGACCCCAGGGTGGCATGCAGGCTTCCCCCAAACTGCTGCAGTACGGATAACGAAAAGGAACACAACGAAGGTGGACAGAGAGACAGCCGCCTGTGGGGGCTTTCCTACGGGGACGTTTACTGTCTTGGTCTAGGTGTTCCTTCTGCAGCCAGATGGCACGTGTGCTGACGGTTTAGGAGAAAACACCCAGGACCCGCAGAAGCCCGGGGTGTGTTGCCACCTACCCGTACTGGTCAGCCTGGTGCATCATGGGAGCCTGGGAGCTGCCATAGTTGGGGTGCTGGGAAGAAAACATGGGGCGTCCGCCAGCCCCAGACTGGCTGGGATAAGCAGGCGACCTAACGTATGGTGGCCTAAAGTGGAACAGAAGAACAGCTTCTTTGGATTTGTTCTGCGGCATGAGTTTGAATCCCTGTTCACATGCTATTCCACATGTAGGTGTGGGGGTCACAGAAGGGGGTAAATGGGCAGAATACCGTGGACCATGCAGCTGCCTTGGGTGGGCCTGGGTAAAATTCCTTGTAAAAAAAATGTGGGGGCAGGAAGGGCACAGGAAAAAGAAAAGTAAGAATCTCAGATCTAATCTGCTTACAGATTTGAAGTATAGCTTTGACTCTGGCAAAATCAAAAACTTAAATAAGCAGCCCCTTTTTAAACTCCCAGAGAGCTAAAATGGGCAGTATGTGAAGGTAAGGCTTTGGAATGGTCTACTGATTAGAAATGGAAAATAAAGACACATTAATTTCTAAAGATGACACACACACTGGCCAGAAAAGGGAACACAGCAAGGCTGGCTGATCTAGCAGAACTCTGCCTTCTCTCTGTTCTCCTCCTCTCAGATCCCCTGCAGGGTCTCATGCCAACGCAATCACTTCCTACTGACCAGAAGGAAAATAACTTTTGCTTTGAGTTCCAACAACAGACAATCCACTTAAAGCTGAATCAGAACTCCAGTTGGACTGGCCGAACCAGTCTTCACAGACAGGTTTATCTAAACACCCCCTCAGCCTCCGCACGTCTGGCGGAAGGCCGGTGCTGGTATTCAGAAGGATTTAAGGGACTGTAATGTCGGGGGTGGGGGGGATGTGCAGGTGACTTTCCTTTTAATTCCTCAAGGGAAATATACCATTGTTTGGAGCAAAAATGGGAATGGAGGGGTCCCTACCTTCCCGAAATAGCGGCTTCAAGGAAAAGTAGCAAAGGGACACATTTACACACACTCTTAGTTTTCATTTCCCTTTCACAAGTCAGAATCTTCTATCCTTTATTCCAAAGGTAACACTGAGATAAATATCTTTTAATGTGTTCTTTCACAATATAGTCATCTTTGTCTCATAAATTTCTGATTGTGTTATTTATACAGGTCAAGTATTACTTTAAGAATTAATGTGAAGAATTGGGGCTAAAAACAAGTAAGTAATAGACGCTAAAGCCTTGCTCTACCAACATAAACTTCCTGAAATACTACCTTTGCTTTGTTAACCACATTTGGCTTGGATGTAATCATGCCCAGAAAAAAATAAATGCAGTATAAGGAAAAGAAGTGGATAAATCCTGCACACACACACACACTGCGAGACCAGCACACAGTGCTCACACGTACACATGCAAAGGTCCTAGTTTACAAAGATTCTTATTGTAGGTAAAGAAAAAAAAAAGTGAGGAACGTGGTCTTTTTTAATGATTTGGATTTTAAATGTTTTGCCTTTAGTGCTTCCTGCTCAAAACTTGTTTTAAATGGAAAACTTCGCTATGCACCGGGATCTGGTTTCCTGGTTGCGATGACTGGCCACAGACGTATTTAAGACACCGCCCGCAACTGATGAGCCTACTGCTCAGACGCCTTCCTCAGTGGATCTGTCACTCACTTCTCTGACCTTTGCGGTACAGCATGTATTTGACACAAAAAGAATAGCCAAATGCAAGTGTGTTCTGCTCTCCTCGTGTCCACTGCCTGGTCACATGTCAGCACAGAACCTGGCTGGCACGGTCCCAGCGGCTTACCTGCTTTGTGCCGAGTTTGCAGCAGCCTGCATCACGGCTGCAGCAGCCTCCTGTGCCTTCCGGTTCACGGTGGGCATCGGCGGCCCCATGCCCGGCCCGCCCTGCTGAGACATGCCAGGAGAGCCGGGGGTCACGCTGCTCATGTTTCCAGGAAACGGTCTGTTCTGCATCCCAGCTGCCGGCATCCGTCCCAGGGGCATAGCACCACATGGCTGGCTTGGCCCTTGTCCATGCATCTGGTTGTTGGCACTGATACCCATACCGGGCCCTGGGCCACTGTAGCTTGCACTGGGCACCCCACTATATGTTGGGGGTCTGGAGTAGTTACCTAAACAAAAAGCAAACACAGATTAAAGGTTTTTATTTAGTCCTGATACTTGTGAAAACACTCCCTGGAAATACGTTCTGTCCAACAATGTGCTCAGCGCAGAGTATTAATCGTGATCTCTACTCGCCCGCCCCGTTGGTGCAGATGAGGCTGCCAGTCTCAAAACACGCTTCCTCTGCACATTCCCAAGACCTGAGGAGTGAAGCAAAGACAAAGAGTCCCCTGCCCCAGGCCCCTGCAATGTTGAGGAGAAAGGCAAGCTAATCTTAAAACGGGAAACCAGAAATGAGCTTTGCTTCACTATTCTTATACTATACCCAAAATCACTGTTCAACTCCCAAGCCTTCAGAGGAGGCCGCTCTGAGTGCCCTACCACATCAGTCCTAGTCAGGAGTTACGGTAGGGCAAGTGCACCGACGGCCGAGTTACTCTCCAAGATCCTACGATGGGTGTCATGTGGGTCACCTGACCTTAGTCCAACATGGTTTTTCTCCAAAGTTGGGAAGAACCGTTTGAAATTTTGCCGGGGCACCCAATGAATTGGCCAGTTTATGCTGAGGTCCCACGTCTTATGATTCCAAGCACTAGTGTGACACTGGACACAGTGAAATGGCGGTATGAGGGGAAGCAGGCAGGGCTGGCAGCTGAGACAGGAACCAAACCTGCCTTCCCAGGAGGTGCTCGGGAGAGCCGCAGGGCTCAACTATCTGGTAGTTTTGTTGCCTCCGTCCACACCTTCTATTCTGATTGCATGTGTAAAAGTAAATGATACACTTCAATGATAAAAAGAGCAGATGTTAATTGCTGAACCAGTGTGGGCTACATACCTGGTTAAGTGCTTTGCCCCAGTGAATTCATTTATTCCTCCCAATAATTATATGAAATGAAGATATCACCACTTAAAAGTGAGGGAAATCAAGAGCTAGGAGCCTGGACTGAGGTTCAAGCAAATGGATGCTGGAACCCATGTGTTCCACCACCCAGGCACATCGCCTCCCAGTAAATGATGGTTGAAATAAAAGATGTAAAAAGACAGAAGTGTTTGTAGAATACAGATCAGTGTCTCTCAATTAGTCCTTAGCACTTTCTGGAAGATTCTCCCCATCCATCAAACAACATGCAATTGCATGCGACATAAAGTTGGATGCCCCTTGATCATCACACTTGGGAAGCTACGATCTACATATGCGTGTGCTGAAGCAGGATGGTCAAAGACAAGACCCCACGTCAAACCACCATGACTGAGGCAGGAGCAAGTCTGAGTGGGGCTTGGAGCACCCTCCCGGGCAGGGTGTGGAGACTTCTCTGAACAAGCAGTTTTGCCCTTCCTGACGTCGCCCCTGGGCAACCTGCTCTCATCTTCCTTTCTTCCTTCCTCTTCCCTGTAAAGCAAGGACAATCCTCTGATATCCTCCACTTGAAGAGCTGTCAGGTCTGCACACCGTGCACAGCAGGAGGCTGAGGAGAGGAAGAGCCCCTATGTAGGAGTGGCCAGGAGCACTGCATGGGGCAAGAGAAGGGGCTGGATCAGGGTGGCAGGGGGAAGAGGCCAGACTGCAGGGCCCCATGGGCTTTACCCCAAAGGTGAGGAGCTTCTCAAGGATTCTGGATGGAAAGAGAAATGGATTAACAATGATAAAAGCAAACTCTTAATATTCACTAGGCACCAGGCCCAGTTCCAGGGTCTTTGTGTTAACTCCTTGATTTCCGTGAAGTGAAGGGTAGATGTTACTGTCATCCTCATTTTGGACTTGAGGACCTAGGGCACAGGCCCCGCTGCCGTTCGGGTAAAGAACCAGGAATGACTGAGGGAGGTGGTGAGTGTGGCATCAGGTCCCAGCACATCACATCTGACCCTGGCCTCTTCCAGGTTGAAGAAAGAGCGTGTTCAATGAACAACATTTCCATGATCATAAAAACAGGTTTTCTTAAACTCACAATACATAAAGCGGCTTCACCTACAAATCTGCAGGAATTCAATGGAGTTCCACTTCCTGGGCGCTTGCTCTCTGCCAGGGGCATCCTGCTAGCCTCCTGCTTGGGCTGCCCGTGAGGTGTGTGTTATTGTTCACAGCTGATGTGAGACACTGCCGTGGAGACCATGGGTCAGCACACTTTTTCTGCCAAGGGCCAGATTATAAGTTCTTTTTTTTTTTTTGGAACAGGGGTTTTAAACTCAGGGACACTTGGCCACCGAGCCACATCCCCAGCCCTATTTTGTATTTTATTTAGAGACAGGGTCTCACTGAGTTGCTTAGGTCCTCGCTAAGTTGCTGAGGCTGGCTTTGACCTTGTGATCCTCCTGCCTCAGCCTCCCAAGTCGCTTGGATTACAGGCGTGCGCCACCGCGCCCGGCAGATTATAAATTCTTTAGGTTTTGTGGGCCAGAAAGTCTATCTACCACTCCTCAGCACTGCCTCTGCAGTCCCAAAGCAGTGACATGCCAGTTACATATACAGATGCGAGGGGTCCAACCTAATGTCTACTTCAAAAACAGGGAGGGCTTAAGCAGGCCACAACCCTGCTGACCTCTAACCTAGACCGACCTTGGGGCATGGTAATAAACCGCTGCAGTAGCAAGAGCGTCAAGTCAGCGGCTTCTCTAGCCTGAACATCTGGGAGGCTGAGGAGGAGGCCAGCAGCACAACAATGGCAGACCCAAGGGAGACACTGGGGCAGGAGGACCCCAGGGCCCCAGATGTCCCATCAGGCTCCTGATACTGAAGCCGCCTTCTCACCAAGACACACCGTACATCAGTCTGGTGTCGGGAACTGTCAAACTTACACTGTTTTCACGTAAAAGGTCAGAGAAAAGGGAAACCGTACCAGCTGCAAAGTTCCTCAGAAAGTGCTGAAATGCTGGCGTCTCCCGTCCCTGGGAAACAGCAAGCCCTTGGCTGGCAGCTGGGGCCACCTTGGTGGGCAACCGGGCTGCAGGACCTTCCTCCTCCCTGACCTCGCGGCCTCCCTCCCAGGTTATCTGCGAGGTCAGCGGAGTACAGTGCTCCTCTGTGGCTCTTGCTCTTACTAAAAACAGACATGCGCACTCACAGTGGCACATAACGAAACCACACATTTGTGGGTGACTTGGGGCCTCTGCCTCTCTCCCAACATCAGATACGCGGCCCACTGGTGAGAAGCCTTCTCAGCCAAAACGTGCCGCTGCTTTTGAAGGAAATGAAGTAACACTTTATCTGGTAGAAAACAAGCATTGCACGTGGCTGTGGAAGACCACACTCCTGAGTGGTCTGATGAGACGAAGACGGTTCTGCTCTTACCTGCCTCTTCTCACGTTTCCACAGGGAAACGCTGGCACTCCCAGCTCCTGCAGCTCAGGTCTAACTGGCAGTCAAGGCTGCATCTTAGTGAACACAAGAGGGAAGAATGACGAAGGTCTGGGCTTCCGCACGCTACTCCAGGCCCTCTCTCCCCTCGTGAAGGAGAGCAAAGAGCCGTGCTTCCAGCGTGGGGCAGCGGGCTCCGCCTTCCGGCAGGAAGCACCCCGTGTCCAGGTGGGGCGGGTGCTGCGCAGCGCCGTGTCCCCCTTGCAGGCCGGGGCATGTGCTTCCACAGGCCTGCCCGGGGCTGAGCTCTTGGGTTGACTCAAAAGTGCACATCCATGGAAATGTTCTACTTAGAGAGGCCTCATCTGAGAAGGGAAAGACAAAGCTCCCTTTTTTTTAAAAAAAATTTGTTCTCGTTAGTTGTATGGGGCAGTAGAAGACTTTCCTCCTTGCACTCATGTGAATGGTAAAAACATTTCCGAAAGGCTCTAAACGGCTTCTGAGGCATCAATGGATGAAACAGGCTTTCGGGGCAGGGTCTGAGCACTGGCGCTGACGCTTCCTGGCAGTGTGACCTTCACGAGTTATTTAACCTTTCTGCACAGCAGTCACCTGGAGACAGGTGATGCAATGGAACAGGTAGGGTGACAGCTCAGTGTAGGCAGGGCTGCCTAATGAGTGGCAACTGCCATCTCCATCATCAGCCAGCGGGCCTTCTCGAAATGCTTTCCCCACCAGCCTCTGAAGATACGTGGAGGGGGCAAAAAATGACCCCCCACTTGACAGCATATCTTCCTTCCCAAGATAAACAGAAACCAAATGTGTAAGCCAAGCAAAATATGAGAGGAAAAGCCAGGAATGAGGAGTGCAATCTTATTTCCATGTTTCTCTAATAGATTAGTAATTTGCTGGCACCAGCTCTGACAGAAAGCAGATGGATGCAGCATTAAGCACAATGCAGGCAGCAGATGCCGGGCCAGCCCACCTCAGCTGGACTGGTCTTGCAGCCAAGTCCGAGAGCACACAGTTTTCAAGTGGGTTCATCTTGGCACACAGCTTTGGAAAATTGGTCACCAAATGAATTCAGATTTCAACCCACCAGGAGTTATATTCAAGCACAGATCGAGGGGAAGCTGCAGCTAGTCTGTTGAAGTTGTCACCACTATCTTAGGAGGACTGCAGATCGTTTTGTATCTGACTACAGAACATCTGAATTTGGTGGTCGTCACCAATGTTTCAAGCTTACTGTTTTTATTAAGCTGCTAAGTGTTCCTACTCACATATGAAATCTGTTTCTCATGTCAATCATTCCACAATTCTGTATGAATGACTACTATGAGCAAGGCTCTGCAGTGTCCCCCTCTGCAGAGGATAAAAGGAGGCACACTTCATAGGCCAGACCAGAGGAAACGCACCACTGGTCAAATTATGATGAACATTTGTGAATCAGGGTTAAACATGCATTTGCCTTATTTTAAAGCCAATGATGTTCACCATTTTTACAGCAATTTACTACATGATATGGTCATATTCGTTGAGATATAATTTACACACAGTAACAAACATATGCAATCCCATAACCACCAGCACAATTGAAATACAGAGTATTTCTACTAAAGCAAGAGGTTCCCTCTTCTTCTCTGTCATCAGTCCTAAGTCCAAGCCCAGCCCTGGCCAGACAGTGCTCTGACTTTTATCCTGTATTCTGCCACTCTACAACGTCGCACACAGAAGAGTCACCTGGGACCGTCATTGGCACCTGGCTACCTTCACTTGGCACCACACTTCTGAGATTATCCTCACTGCTGCACGTATTCGTGGTTTTCTTCTTACTGATTCTACTCTGTCGACACTGTTTCTAGGTTTTGGCAATTATGAATGACTGCTGAAGCTCTTGTGACGGGTCTTTGTGTGGGTATATGTTTCATTTCTCTTGGTAAAACCCTCCCAGTGCAATTGCTGGGTTGTCTGGTAAGTGAGGGTTTAAGTTCATAGCAAATAGCTAACTACGGCTGTGCTAATTTGTGTACTCTCCCAAAACACTGTATGAGAGTTCTAACTGCCAGGACCTGATACTGTCAACTGTTACAAAATATTAGCCATTCTAATAGGTATGAAACAGAAGTCACTGTGGCTTTGATTTTCATTTCCCCAAGGACAAATAATTTTGAGTATTTTTTGTGTTTATTTTCTGGTTACTGTATTTAAGTAAGTTCCTTTGTTAAAAGAAAAAAAGGTGTATTTTAAAAAACTTCGTCCAACTCTGTTTCTTCTCAGACCTATTACACAATGCTACTAAAATCTTTAGACAATGAAATAGGTCAAGTAGTTAAGAAGATCACAAATACAGGTCAAAACAAGAGTTGACTTGCATTAAATCCTACTGTTTGTGGGAATAATTTGTTTTTTTGAACTGACATTTTTCCTAGACAACATGCATTTACATAATTCTTTAAAAATAAAAACCACATAACCAACATAACATATCACATGAAGTTCATGGGGGGACGGTCAGAGTTGCTCCCTTACCTTACTACCTTACCATCTTCAGTGTGTCACAGTTGGGAGGATTTTCCCATATACGTGACAACAATTAATTCCTCTAAAATTTAAGAAGTAAAGCAAATTCAATGCAGAAAACACAGAAATACCTGAACTACATAAACCCAATTAGCCTTAGCTTCACCTCCCAAAGACCAGACTGCATGCATTAGAAGTAACACTCAGGCACTGAATAGCCAATTCAATACCCATCAAGCATCCAGGCAGGGTCAGGAAGGTATGTCAGTGCCTCTGGATTATTCTCTTAGCAAAATTCATTCATGTAAGAAATTGTTATTAAGGGCTTCTTATTCACCAGAATGTGCTAAATGCTGGGGATCCAGCAGTGAAAAAGGGCAGAGAACTTACATTCTGGTGACAGGGACAGGAATTTAGGAAATAAAGACAAGATCACATGGTGATGAGACTACAAAGAAAGTGAAGCAGTGACAAGGACCCTGAGTGTGGGTGAGTAGGGAGCACTCTGGGCAAGGGAGCAGGGTGCCTGTCACTGCCCCTCCCAGGAGAAGCATGGTCTTTTCATAGACACAATGACAAAGGCTAACACTGGACACAGATGCCAAGGACACACAGGCACAACCAGTATGCAGAACTTTGCATGTGTAGCCTTTGGAAAGCTACTTGTCACTGAAGTTCAGTCTCCTCATCTATGAAGAGGGCATAAAAAAGATCATCTATCTCCTATGGTTGCTGTGGGGACAAAACTTTTAATAACAATAATTATTTTTGGACAACTGACAATGAATAGTCTGGTGGGAAAAAATAAACACTGTTCTGATATTAATAAGCTTTTACTAGTGAACAGGAATTATCTTTACATTACTATATTGTGTTACGGTCAAACTTTACTTTCCAGATGCACATAATTAATTTAACACTAATTAAGTTATTCCTGAAACAGAGGTTAAGTATAAAAAAGAATAAGCACTGATATTAATAATTACGTAGAAAGGCATTGTCTTAATGCAATATTCAACTTCAATATAAAATAGCAACGTCTATACTGTAAGTAACTGAATCGAGAAGGAGTCTGAGTTGGAAATTCCATGGTCACATGTTGTGGGACGGGGCTCAGAGCTGCAGTGGAGGGTGCAGGGGCGAGAGACCGGCAAGGGCCCTTCCCACCTGCCTCACCTGGCTATGTGGGCATGCTCCTGCAGGTCTGTGATCCAGCAGACAGCCTCTTCTTAAGCCAACACTTTAATAAGCAGCAAAGTTACGAGCCACAGGAAGCACTGTGCTGAGACACGTAGCACACCGCGTGTCCATGTGTGGCCATCATCAAGACCAGCAGCAGTGAAAGCCACCAGCACAAGGTGCTCATCCGATCAGCAGAAAGAACACTGTCCCATGTGCTGCTGACTTTAATTATTGAGGTACAGTAATGAGCTCTACTGAAGTCACACTAATGCTCTTCTTTTTCTTGAGATGGGGTCTCCGCCAGCTGCACAGGCTGGTCGTGGAAGTGTGATCCTTGTGCTTCAGTCTCCTGCCTGAGCAGCTGGGGGCCGCAGTGCCCAGCATTTTTTTTTTTCTCTCTTTTTTCCTATTTTAAGTTGATCTGTACTGTAATTTTTTTGACTTTTTAAAAAACTAATTCACAGGTTTTGATCAAATCATGATTATCAGTCTAAGAAAAATGACACTTAAATCTTGTCACTGGATTAAGCTAAATTTAACATCAAAAGAAGACTTGCTTCTATCAACCTGCCTTTTGCAATAAAATATCTAATTCCATTTCTGTTTTTTTCTAATATTATTAACACAGAGGTTTAGAATATTCCTTCAATAAAACAAAACAGTGTGGAAAATGGATTATCTTTTTGCTTCCAATTGTCAATTTAAACATAAAACAGGGCTAAGGAACAGGAAGCTATAACCCCAAAGTGTGTCATGACCCGTTTCAAGAAAAACATGAAATGAAGGGGAGCAACCAGCACAGAACAGCAGTTGGTGGGTCCAAGAACAATGATGCCCACCTCTGGCACCTTGGTGACTTCTGACCCCAGGTCACAGCCTAGGAAGCAGGCACCCCCACACCTCCCCCGTGGAAGCCAGGGGGAAAATCAGGGATCCAGATTTATAACGTGGAGCTAGAAACCCTGAGTCACATGCCAGGGGCCCACAGGGACCCTCAAAAGGAACAACTTCTGATATTTGTATCTTGTTCCTCCAGAACCCAAATAGCTTCCATATTATTACTGTATAATTCACTACTTTGGAACTGCATTTGTTTCAACTGAATATGATTTTTTTATGAAAAAGGAAGGGAAAAGGAAGATTTCAGATGGCTTTTAATTTAAAGAAAAAATGTTTAAACCCTCCTGAAAAATACCTTTTACCAAATTGAGAAGTAAAGAGTCCATCAGACTTACCTACCTGGAGGCCCTCTGCATCCTAAGACGGACACTGTAAAACGAAGGCACAGCGCGAGGCTGCGTCAGCGCACACCTGTCAGAACGCCAGATGCTACTGCACACGCGAGGAGCGACCCACCTGAGAACCCAGTCTCAGAACCGCCGACCTGCCTGGGGTAACACTGTCTATTAGCAAAACTAGGGCCAGGTCCTGACGACTCTTTGTAATTAGTGTCAAATACGCAGAGTATGTGTAGATGCTCAGTGTGACAGATGTTTTTCTAGAGAACACAAAAAACAAACAAGATAGAATCTTTTGTCCTTAAGAAAGAAAAGGGCTATGAAGATGAAACTGATTTCCGCTCTTTTCCCATAAAAATCCACTTATTAATACTAATTAGTAGTTATTTACAGAAGTCTTTTCTATTTATTAAGTCAGTCCCTACGGGCCTCTTTCCTTGCAAATACTTTGCAAGGGTAGTTACTACGTGTGTTTCTTGAAGGTGGAAAGGTATTACTTTGTAAAATAGACTGTAATTAAATATCTTCACACCTTAAGTTGGTTTCCTCTTACTTGTACATTGAGAAGCACTCCCTTCTCACTTCATAGGACCTTTCTCTCAACCCTTTTGGTACTTCTGATACATTTCCACACTGTATTCCTAAAATGCTCCTGGCTCCTGAAGGCAGGTGGTGAGCCTTGCTTTGGTGTAGGGACACACCTTAAAATGGTGACCGCAATAACAACACCCTTGGGGCATAAGCCCCCCTCACCAGTGGTACCACCAAGGTGGTGGCCTAGGATTGGCCCATTCGACTTCTGTGAACGTGAGCAGCTCTGGCCACTATTGAATCTTAGGAGACCTTTGTCCTGCAGGCTTTGATGTGTGCTGCATGGGCTGTTTACCTTTAAGGTGATTGGCCCTGCAGGTATCTCCTCTCCTTTCTTTGTTTTTTTCTCATTCACTCGCCCCCTCATATATCTGTTCCACTTCCTCATTAAAACTGAGATCCTGCTTCGACAGACTCCTGGCTGGTGTGGGTTTTTCAGCCGTCGACACTCACCATCCTGCTTGACCCCCGTGCCCCCCTGGCTGGTCCAGGGAGGGCACCCGACCCTTTGGCTTTCTGTGTGGCCCATGAATGAAGGGAGCACAGTGAGGCCTGGGACGTGGTCAGTCAGTGACTGTGTGAGTGGCCTCTGAGGCCACTGTCCTCTGTGTGGGTAAATGACCAACCTCCTCAAGGCCTTGGTTTTCTGGCCCACAGATGGGATGTGCTCCGAGGGTCTTCCCTGCACCATGTGAGTGGGCTGGCCAATGGGTCAGCCCATGCTGGGTCCCTGAGTCACTGCCCACCTGGGGAAAGCACTGGCGGCTCTGTGCCTTGGTCTCTTTCTCAGGGAAGCAGGATGATGACATGACCTGCTCCATAAGGTGCTGCGAGGACAAAAGGGGATCTCCATGAGGAACACTGAGCGCAGGCCCAGGGCAGTGATATGCTCATTAACACACGCTCTTGATTATTAACAAGGATTTTGGAGAAGCTGCTCTGGACAAAAGTACAGACAGAGGTAATAAAGTATCTTCCCTGGAGATCTCTCAAAATAAATACACAGGCAAGAAAACGTCGTTGAGCTAAAGACAGAGGACAAAGTGAAGGACACCTGCCATTTACACACATCTTTCCAAAGATGTGAAAACTAAAAACGGGAAGTTGCAAGCTAAAAGCTCCCTGGTAATCTGAGTAGTTAGTTAAGGGTAGAAAGAAAAGAAAATACCATTTGTGTACCCACTTCAAAGGATCCTCAAGAGAAATGCAAAGGTAAGAGCTTTCCTGAGCGGCAGAGCCCTCGTGGCCTGTGTCCTCTCCTGCTGAGACCAGGCCGTGGTTTGGATTTGAACCTGAGACACCTGGGGATGCTGGTTTTAGTCATGGCATCAGTGCCTGTGCAGGACCCCTGAAGGGGCGCATCTCAGAGTGGACGGTGTGGGGCTGCTGTGTGCAGAGAAGAGGGTGGGGGGATGTGTGGGCAGGAGGTGGGGGAGGGACACCCCGTCATGAGCATCACTCTTGCTTCAGGTCACTCCTACTGCCAACCTGTGTTAGAAAGCACACCTTAAAAACCACAAGACACCTCCTTACAGGAGGACGGTGAGCTTGAGGCTGGCTGACAACTCAGCCAGACCCCATCAAGGTAAAACACACAGGGCTGGGGTGGAGCTCAGTGGCAAAGCTCCCCTCTGCCTTGCAACGGAACTCCGCCGTCCCATGGGGATCCAGTGGCTATGCTAATATAAAACAGCCTAGAACTAAAGCAAAATTTAGGCTCGTGGAACGCTGGAATTGGAAGCCATTTCCAAGGTAATAGAATCCAATTTTCTCATTTTCCAGAAGAAAAGTAACTCACAGAGGGCGTAAGCAATACTCTAAGGACACACAGCAAGTTGGGTGAGAATTCTTGCAGGCTCAGTGCTCTTAAGTGAAGAGACTTCATAATCAATGATTCTAGAAAACTGAAGGATTCTTTCAAAAAGGAAATCCACTCCATGGAAATCATCTTCCCTGCTATCAAGCTCAAGGCTTATTCACAAAGGACTCACTGGATGGTCCGAGGCTGTCTCTGTCGCTCAGCAGAGGCAGGGGCTCCAAGGCTGACTTACTGAGGAGTTCAGGGGCCTATCTCAAAGACCACACAAAGCCCTCAGGGTTGCAGGGTTAAGGTCAGCATTCAGCCGTCAGTTCTGAGAACAGAGCTGCAACCTTGTACGTTTCTGAGAGGCTGCATTTTCCAGGCCCACCACGATTTGTAAACTGCTTTCCAGCTGTCTACAGTGTTCTTCTTTCTGTGACAGCTACAGAAACGGTGAGGGGGGTAGCGGGGCGGCTCCCAGGGGAGTCACTCACAGTTCTGCCACAAAGCCCTTCAGGTCACAATGACCTGAGCTCACAGGGACAGGCAGACCATTACTGTCGCCAGGACGAACATCCTAAGGCTTCCTGGGTTAATAACATGGAAAACCCTATGACGCACGCAAAATCCGGAGTCCAGATGCTCTGCCCAGGCGCACACGTGCCAAGGCAGGAAGGGTCATGCTCTGGGTTTCTAGTAGTTTCCTAATCAGACACAGCTGGAAAGGGAACGGCACGTAGCAGTGCAAGGCGAGGGAAGAGTGCTGCACTGGTAGCTCTGGAATGGCAGAGGAAGGTCCTCATGACCAAGACAGACGGTGACCACTCCCTGCCCAAACTGTGACTACCACAAACAGAACCATGAGGCTGTCTGCCAGGCGCCCGAGCCTCTGGGCCCCTCCTCGATATGGCCCAGCTTGCTAAGACACATGGCTCTCTGGGAGGCTGTCCCACAGAGGCCTGGAGGGGCAAAAGTGCCAACAGAGGGTGAGCAGCCCGAGGCTCTCATCCTCGCTTGGAACGTTCACTTTCAGAATGAGGAAGCTCCAGGAACTGTCCCAGATCATCTCATTCTCTAAATCATCCATTAATGTCTGAGTAACAAAATATAAAAAAATGTCATACTGCCCAGAGTGACTTCAAAAATACATATACACTTCCAGCTCAGGCTAAACCTGATGGATGGACTTCACGGGTATCTGACAAAACCTACGAGAGCTCCCGGGAAGGTGGACCCTGAGTGCAGCGTCGGGGGACACACTCTCACTTATCTTTCCACACTCCCCTTCCTTCCTGTTTGAGGACATGCATCTGTGCCAGGCTCTGTCTGTCTCCCAGGAGTCGGAAGGTGATGACCGGGGAAGTGAGAAATGCCCCGCCCTACTCAGCACCCTAAAGACAGGATGGCAGGCTGTGCAGGGGGCACACCCTCCTGAGCCAGGAGCTGGTGGTCCTGAAGGGGATTACTGAGAAACCGGACGAACCCTAATAAGTGAGAAACTGTCCAAGGCTAAGACATGGGTCCTTTTTCCGCATGCATTTGGACTGACGCTGTAGACAGGTCTGCTCCCTTAGTAGTGACTTTAACATGGGCACACTTACCGCAGCGTCTGATGTGCAAATACTTAAGGAACAGTGGCTGTGGTTCTTCCCAGTGATATGGACAACTCAAGGACTGTGGGTCTGCATTAACCTCACAAACTGTCAGGCACCAAGGGAATCGTTTTTTTTTAAAATTTATTATTATTATTTTTTTAGTAGTAGATGGACACAATAACTTTATTTATTTTCTCATGTGGTGCTGAGGATGGAACCCAGTGCCTCACATGTGCTAGGCAAGCGCTCTGCCACTGAGCCACAACCCCAGCCCCACCAAGGGAACCTTAAAGCACACTTAAAACATTAAAACCCCGAAGGACTAGTGCATCAAAAGACTCGTGCACTCACTGTGCTGTGTTTACCTTGTGGTCCATACTGGCTCATCTGCGGGCCGTAAGTCCCACTCGAGTTGCTCTGCTGAAAGCTACTGATTCCAGGGTGCACCTGGCCCCCAGGAGAAGGATGAGGTGACATGGACGGTCCTGTCTGCTGAGGTCCATACTGAGACATCTGAGGGTTTCTTTGTGTGCCTGTCATAAAACCTACGTGGAAAACAGATGGAACATGTAAACACAAGTGCTTCGTAATCTCTGCACGCACAAAAATGGATTGTGCACAGGATTGTGCGGAGGTCCAGGGGAGAGGCCTGGTACTGAGATTCTCCTACGAAACATCCAAGGACATCTCAAACCCAGGTGGGGGATCTGGGAGGGTGCCATGGGTCATCCTGGTTCTAATCCTGAACTCTCATTAGAGAGCTCCCAGGAACCCAGAAGATGGTGAACTTGACCTGGAGAAAGGAAAAGAGTGAGAAAGGCAAGTCACTGCAATAGCTCTTATAGGTAAGGCCCCTGTGGAAAGCACCACGCAAGCTGGGAAGCCTGCACATACCGTGCGCAGCTCCTCGGCACCTCTGCTTAGAGCGAAGCTCTCAAAGCCCCCTGCCCCCCAGCTTCCCCTGCAGAGCTGCCAACTCCCCTCTGAGCTCCCAGGACAGGGGCTGTTCAACCGGATTCCTGAGCACAAGTCACACTGTCTCATTGCAGGTGAAGAGCCCTTCAAACTTCCCCACTGTTCGTGGAACTCAGACACCAACACCCGACCCAGTCGTGGATCCTGCACAGCCTGGCAGCTGCCTTGCTGCACCCCTTTCCCATAGCTTTCTCTTCCTTGGCTACCCTGCATGTCTGCTGGCCTTCTGGAAGTTCTAGAAGATGACATCCCACTCTTCCACTCACCACAGCTGACTCTCCGGTCACTTGCTATCACTGGACCTTCTCGTTCTTCAGGCCAGTGTCCCCTGCCCACCCCTTTGCAGCCTCAGAGCCCTCGCTCTTCCTGACCCACCTGTGTTCACAGCACTCGTCACAACCTCAAGTATCCTACTGCTGTTACTTTTTGGCTCACTTATCATCTCTCCTGCCCACTAAAACAAGCTCCATGATGACAGGGACCTTGTCTGGGCTTCCTGATGCGTCCCGAGTTGTCTTACAGGGCTTGTGGCACAAAGCGTCAAAAACGAGGGTTAAATTCTTCAGGCACGCAAGAAAGTGCTCAGCACAACACAGCAGGGTTGGTGCAGTATTTTAAATGGATAAAGAAGATGAATCTTCATATGATAGTTTACAGAACTGTAACGTCAGGTGCGCCCTTGTGCCGGCAGCTGGGGCGAACACAAGTAAGCAGCAGGGCTGGAACACGCGTTTGGACAGAGCGCTCTTGAGTCAAGACATGTTTCTAAGAAAAGCTTGTGTCATCAAAGTAGCAAACCAACAAAGGGCAGTCTGAGAAACAGCTCTCAGAACCAAGTGTTTGTGCTGGTCACCGTGCCCGTGTTGCCAAGGGAAGGCCCTAGCTGGGGCGAGCAGGTTGCTGCCTGCTCCAGAGGAGAACCAGGGCCACGGATTCCAAAGAAAACCGATTGCAGCGGTGCCGGGTGAGACAGGGCCTCCATCTAAGGGCCACTCGGAGGGTAACTGGTACTTGGTGTTTACAAAGGCCGTGGTTTACATTTCAGTAAGAAGAGAGAGAGCGGGGGAGAACTTCTAACACTGCTTCTTCCTAAAGAGTTATAAAAAGTAGGTAGAGTAGTCTTTATTATCCTATTTATTTATAAAGATAAGCCTTCTGAAATTGGGTTCAATTGGCAGCTCCTGGATATAAATCATCACAGAAAGTGTTTGCTTTTTCAAATCTGAAAACAAACAAAAATCAGACGACTAAAATTACTATAAGTGATTGCTTCTTAAAATGTTACATGAAATATTTATCTAAGCTTTTCTATAAAATTCTCTAGAGTTTCAGATACCGTCTTGTTGAATTAAAAAAAATATGTTCAGTTCCCTACAGACTCTGTGAGTTTCTCTCCCCAATTCCTTTCCTCTTTATTAGCTAATAAGGACAGCAGCACAGGTCCCCCTAGCATTCGATTTCACCTCAACCGTAGAGGTGTCCATGTGAAAGGCCTCAGAAGCTCCCAGGATACGCTATAGCTGTCAGTGGCTGTTGCTTCTGGAACCTTTCCTGCAGGTTTTGTGGTTTATTCAGTGAGTTCTAAGAATTCTCACCAAGGCAAGCTACTTTTTTATTTTAGACTATTGTTCAGTATTTAAAAACACACACAACACTTGACAATTTCATGTGAACTATTCCAATGATCAAAGACATTTTGCAGAAAAATCAAGTTTATGAAAAGACTTTAAAAGAAAGTAGAATCTGAAAGCTCATTTAAATGCAGGGCTCAGATTGTAGCTCTGTGGAGGAGCACTTGCCCAGCATGTGAGGCCCTGCTTGATCCCCAGTGCTGAAATGCAAACAAAACACCACAAACGGAATGTGTCACAGCATCAGATTGTGTAACTTAGGGAAAAGTTCTATGAGGGGTGAAATTCATCTCCTCACTTATAGGAGCTTCTTAAAATCTTGTTGTCTGTATTTTCCATAGGAGTCGCCCCTTTTCCTGTGATCCCCAAGACCACAAAAGGGAAGGCGACAATTTCCCTGACTTCTGCCTGGGCTACTGCCGTCTGACACACTGGGCTGCCAGCAGAAGGCCTGGTTACAGCTCTGTGCCTCCAGCTCAGAATTTCAGAGGAGGCAGGTGTGTAAATAAATATGCTGCCGTGCAGACGGAACCCACTGCCTGTGTGACCTTGGGCAAATCGTAATTTCTCAGAGCCTCAGTTTCCTCATCTTGAAATGAGATGAAATTCCATATGGATCAACTGATAGAACCCGTGCAAGTGTTCTGCATGCTCAAGACAGGGCAATGCTAATGTTCTGCTTCCTAACTGTCAAAAAACCTCTTAACTCCAGCACCCCATGTGTTCACATGCAGTTTCCAGTCAGAATGAACAAGCTGGTTTTTATTTCTATATGTTTTTTACTTAAATACACGGGATCCAACATGGCCCAGCACTTGTGTACCTGGAGGGTCAAAAGGGCTCTCCTGGGGGCGATCCTCCCATCCCTTCTCCTACCACGCAGCTGTGCAGAGGTATTTCATGACTCGTGGCTGTGCTGTTTATCTCCCTGGTCAGGAGTCCATGTGAACAGTGCTCAGTGGATCTCTTAGTCCCTGTTTCAGAGTGTCTACGTCAGCTGCCTGTCCCTGCTGGCCCCGAGCACTCCCTCCCAGGCAGCATACACAGCTGCTGTCACCCACCAGTGGAAGTGCCCTTCTCTGCAGGCCCAGAGGAAGGTGGCCCTTGGGTTTGAGTAATACTGGCATCAGCTGTATATTGTCATAGCTGCGAAGTGACAGGATCTGACATGGATTTTTGAAGCTAGACTCTACTCCAACTGGTAGCATTGAGAAAGGGCTGAAGAGGAGTAAGGTTCAAAGTTAGAAGCCAAGTGAGAGTTAAAGTGATATATAGTTAAATGGCAGCAGTAATCCCACTAAAGAAGTCTTCCACTTTTAAAGGCTGTAGAATACTACCATAATTTTTTTAAGCAGGTTGATGAAAAACAAGGACTGACAGAAGTTAGCTGGGAAAGAGGCCCTTCCACCTTCCATCCTAAATGTAGAAACAAGTCTATTGTTTCCTCATCTGCACAGTGGGGAGAGTTGATGCCTGCCCCACAGGGTCGATGTGAGCTCAAAAACACGCTAACAGCCAGGCCTGGCATGCCGGAGCTCCCAGGAAATGCCAGGATCTACTTTGAGCAGATATTCCAAAGTGGGAGGCAGGAGAGGCAGCCCGGGTCACAGGCTGCCAGTGCTGGCCTTTCACTCTGCTGTGCGGATTCCCTCCAGCAGCGGAGCCTTCAGGATCCGAGTCCTTGTCTACTAAAACACAGGTGGCACTCGGTGGTATCAGGGCCATTTCTAGGAAGAATCTAAATTGGGTCTGTAATTTCCATTTTTATTTTTATTTGGGGTAGTTCTTTTATCTTATTTATTGTTGTTGTTTTAAATCTTTATTTTGAATGAAGGTTTGAATATTTCCCCCCAAAATGGTGAAGAAAATCGAAGTTCAACCCCAAATTCTCTATTTATGGTGACGTATTTGGTTGTACTTTACTTTTAGAAAGTTATTATGAAATGGCAGCTTGTGCCACGGTCTGACAGCTGGGAGAACGCAGCTGCAGCTTTAGGGAGGTGTGAGCTTTTCCTAGTCGCAAGCCATCTGAGTTTAGGAAACCAACTTTCTAGTAAGGGAAATCTAGAAAGTATCAGCTGAATTTCCTGTACATTATGAAAATATGTTGTGTTATTAATGGTACACTACAGAATGACATGTTCCAAGTAAATCTCACATGGGAATATTTAAACTTTGGACAAAGACTAAATTAGACAATTATTGTGTATATTATATAAAACGGTGTTTCTCAAATATTCCATAAGAAAATATATTTCATCTATAATGTAAATGTATACAAGGATTTTTTAAAAATACATTTTCAATTGTCAATGAACCTTTATTTTATTAATTTACTTATATGCGCAATGCTGAGAATTGAACCCAGGACCTCACTTATGCCAGGCAAGTGCTCTACCACTGAGCCACAACTCCAGCCCCCTATACAAGGGTTTTTATAATTAAATTTACTATTTTAGGTCCTGTATTACATGTATCATAGAAACTAGTATTACCACTCTGAACATGAAGAGTGCATATTTTTGACACAAAAAACAAGCTGCCCTTTAGGAAAAAATTTCAAGCAAAATCTGTTTCCTTAGAAGGTAATATGTCAGAATAGGAGAAACACATACTGTGATCTGTTTGGAGCCAGAAGATGTGGGTTACAGGCTGCCTCTACTGACCCCCTTGTGGGACCTGTGGGCTGTTTTGTATGAAATAGTGAAAGCACTTCTTGCCGTGGCTTACAAGATCATTCTGAGAATCCAGTAAGAAAAGTGTATGCAAAAGCACTTTTCTACACTAAAAAATACCATGAAAATGCTATACAAAGGCATTACTATTGCCTTTCTAGTGATTCCTTTATTCATTGTGTGAATTCCAATTGAAGCTATCAAACTGGTAACTCAGTCTACAATGTAACACAGATCTTCTACCAGCATGCCTCAATTTTACTCTAGCATTCATGGAACTATGAAAAGAATAAGAAAAAAAATTTTTAAAGCAAAAGATGTGATCCTTGCACTCAACTTAAACTTTGTTGACCAGAAAACAAATCTTATCCACAATGAAAAATAATAAAATTACAAAGCAACTTACAATTTTATATGAGGGGAAAACAGTAACATCTTAGTCAATGGGTGAGAACGTCCCTTACTTCTCTTTATCATTTATTAAGCATCAGGTCTGGGATATCAAGCAAGGAACAAAACACATAGTGTCTGCTCTCAGGAAGCCTCACTCCAGTGGGAACTGGACATCCAACAATTCAAAATAAGTCAGTCTGAGTATGAAAAAAGAAAAGTACAGGTGGTATCAGCATCTGGGGAGGGTCCACTTCAAACTGGGGAAGGTGGGGGATTTCCTTGAAGTCATGTTTAATCTGAGTCCTAAGCCCCATGGAGGAGCACGGAGGAACCAAAGCTCCTGCGCTCCCAGAGGTCCCCAGGGTTCCCTTTCATTTGGTTAGTTCTTTTCCATGGTTAGTTTAACACTTTGCCCCTTTCTCCAAGCCCTCCCCTGACTCAGCTCCTGAAGGTCAACAAGGGAACACCTGCAACCAAGAGAAGCAGCAGGACCTCTTCCATTCCTGCTTCTGGCCCCTGGCTATGCCCTTGCCCCACCTCCTGTTTTCCTCCTTTCAGAATGAGGTTGTCCTCACATGATCCTCTCCATGTCTCTCCATGGCTCTGGCAGCAGGGTTTATTTAAGACCTACTCACAGAATGGAGGCACATCTTAGCATTTGGCCCCTGCCTCCTTCTGCCTCATCCCACTGTGTTTCTGTCCCTCAGGGGTTCTGAGCCCCCTACAGGTACCAAGTTGCTTTAGCCCTGCAACTCTATGCAAATCCTGCCACTTAGCAAATATTTCCAGGTAGGGTGCTAGGTAAAGAGGTGATGCTAAATGAACATATATTATGTGCTAATTTGCTCATTATTAGTTCATTTAAGTTTCAAAACAACCTAACTACATTGTGGCTCACAGAGGTTAATTTGCTGAGATTACGTATAAACATTTGTTTCAAACCACAGTTCACAGTTAGGAAACTGCTGCTGCTATTGCCGTACCTGGGACTGAACCCAGGGCTCGCACAGGCTGAGCTCTACTGCTGAGTTTCATCCCTACCCCTGGGAACAGTTTCTTATTTTTGTTTTTTTGAGATGGGGTTTCAGATGTTGCTCAGGCTGGTCTCAAACTTCTGGGCTCAAGTGATCCTCCTGCCTCAGCCTCCAAGTTGCTGGGACTCTAGGCATGCGCCACTGCATCCAGCTGGGAAACATTTCACGTCATGATCTCATGTACATGTGTGTATATGTTCATACACATCATTCAAAACACACCACGCTTCACAAAATAAGTTTCACCCTTACTCTGTGTAATGTACTCTGATATTTGACTTATCAATAGGGAAAGAAATCCAGTATTGGGAAGCATAGGGTGAAAGCAAGGTGCTTGGCAGCGCCCCCTGTTGAACACATGGTGCCTCAAGGTCTTCACTTCCACCGCAGGGACGAACTGCCCTGGCGGTACTGCCCCAGGCTCCGGCCCGCCACACTTGGCCCTTCAGGAAAGTGGCCTCCTTCACACCGCATGGACAGTGGCCTATGTCAGGCAGGGTGGAGCTGTCACCACGCTGTCATCTATGTGTCTGGCTCTCTCCCAGACCGTGAGCACCTGAGTACTCAAAAGCTCTCTTCTCCTGTGTCCAAGCAGGGTGTCTGGCAAGGAGCCGGACAGATACATATGCCTTGGTGAATAACAAGGCAACTTCGTTCTGGATCCATTCACTTTTACTGTACAGACGTAGCTCCGCCAGTCAGACTTGCTTCCTTGTTCCACCTGTGTTCAGAGCATCACTGCTGAAGGAAGGGTCCTCGAGAGCAGCAGCAACCGACGATGACAGCAAAGGAAAGGAAAGGAAGAAGATGCCTATCGTTCCAGAAACCACCTGGCATCCTTCGTCTACCTGTTACATTCTGCCACTTTTCCCAGCCCTGCTGTGGGCCTGAGCAGGGTGGACCTGCAGGCAGAGCTCAGAGTGTGGCTGCCTTGCTTACAGTCAGGGAGCTTCTGGCAAGTTCATGGTCAAGCCCTGTTTCCTTTTCCGACAGAAGCCTGCCTCACAAAACGAAGTGAGGCGATGTGTAAGGCCCAGGCTCAGCGCCTGTGCCCGCATAACAGGCTCAGTGAGTGACAGGACTATTAGTCACATGATTTTTAATATAGCCCACCATGTATTTCCATTGGAATGACTCCAAGTTTCCAACCTAGCCTCCCTTGCCTGCCAGGTTTCCCTATAAGCTACTCATCAATGGAGACAGAAATGGCCTCAAGGGTTTGGGCAGTGGTCACGCCTCTGTGGTGCAGCTGCTCCCTGCACCCCCACTGTGAGCCCTGACCTGCAGCCGGAGCCCGAGCCTGGGAAGCCTGTGTCTCTGGAACCTGCCTCTTCTACCAGAGCCAGTCAGAGCTGAGGGGTAGCCTGCCTCACATGGTTCACTATCCAGACGGCACTGCACCTCTACAAACAGCTGCTTCAGAAATAATTGGCCAGCCATGTTATTTGGCTCAGAAAAGCTAAGTTTGGCCCCTCTACCAAGCTCTGGTAGGTACTGATTATCTACTAAGCTCTGATTAACTCTGGTGGCCCAAGACTCAGTGCATATCTTCCTGGCAGAGAGGGAAATGGGGGCAGGGCGAATGAGAGAGGGGAGATGGACAGGGGGAGGAGGAGGAGGGAAAGAGACACTGAGATTTCGATCAAGGGTCTGAACAGATCAAGGTAAAGAGCAAAGATCCTGCCCCACAGGCTCTCAGGCACCATGACAATGGCTAGCTTTATAGACATCTGTGCAATGGATTTATCAATCCTTGAGGGTTTTATGTGGGGTTTACAGGAAGACCCAGGTCTGACACAGGGGAGACCCTTCTCTTCACAGCTGTAAGACCTTGGCCAGGACAAGGGCATTTGCTGTCAGCTTCCTGCTGATCTCGCAATTCTGGGCGAAATCTTGGGCAGCTTCTTTCCATCATCTGATAAGAGACTAACAATCTGTATTCTAAAGGTGTTAATTTACATATTTAATGACAACTTGGTAATTTTTTGAATTCTGATTTCCAAATATCCAATAGCTAAAGACAGCACACAGGGCACAGGGTTGCCAGGACTTGCCCGGGAGGCACTGGCCTGCCTGTTTACAGCCTGGTTTACTTGGGGCCATTCTCCTACCGCAGCAGCCTTATTATCAATGGAAAACCTCAAACCAATAACCCATTCTTGTCATGTGGCAGTGTAAGTAATCTTAACTGCAGGTCTAGGAAAAATGATATTTCATTCTGCATTATGGAGAACCAGTTTTAAGATTAAGCCAAGAGAGATTTTTCTTCCATCAAGTAAAGAGAAATTCCTTCATCACTCTGGGAAAACTAGCCTATGTGAATCAGCATTTCTAAAATATTTATCTTTTTTCTTTTGGTACCAGGGACTGAACCCTGGGGTGCTTAACCGCTGACCCATATCCTCAGCCCTATTTTTGTATTTTATTTAAAGACAGGGTCCTACTGAATTGCTCAGTGCCTCGATGAGTTGCTGAGGCTGACTTTGAACTTACAGGCATGATCTATCTTTTTATTACGTGACTTTTCAAGACCTTGCCAACATTTTCTTTAGCACTGTTATATTTGTGATTTGTTTAATGGATATTTTCCCCAGTTTTAAAGAAATGCTACATATGATTCTCTAATTTGTAAAAAAGAAACAAGGATCAAACTTTAGTAGCCTAAAACTGTTTAAAGCCACTGATTTATGAAGTCATCATAAAAATTTTCCAAATAAGAGATGAAACTGAACACAGATTATTCCTGTGCTGTGGGGATATGGAAAAATTCTTTTCTGGACGAGACACATATAGTTGATCTTTAGAGGCACTAAAAAGTTATCAAAAATAGAATTAAGTTACATTTAATTTTAAAAAGTAAACTTAGGCCTTAAGGCATATTTGTGGTGTATTGATATAGGAAACTACTGGGAAGCTCCATGAACCCAGATATAAAATGACAGGTAGTCAAAACTCCAAAACTGGGCTGGGGCTGTAGCTAGTGGAGTGCTTGCTCGCACATGGGAGGCCCTGGCTTCCAGCCGCAGCGCCACGTAAAAATAACTAACTAAAGATGTTGTGCCCTTCTACAACTAAAAACATGTAAGAAACAAAATCAAAAAACTCCCAAACTGCCACCATTCAATGAAAATGTGCTTCTGAGTTGAAGGATGATAGAAGGCGAATGTAGAAGCAGCTAAATGAACAGTGAACGAATTTCCCAAAATTAAACTGACAGGAATTTTAACACGGGCCTTGGCCGCCAAGCGCGTATTCTTCTCATCTGCACACGGCACAACATATTCCGCAACATTAAGTTTTAGAGACTTTGAATTCTGTTGGAAGAAAGCAAGTTAAGCACAGAGCTCAAGTCATGGCGTGTCACTACATGAAGAAGGAAGCGGCAAGGGAAGAGTGCCCGGCCTCGCAGGAAGCCGGAATCCAGACACCAGGATGTCCTTTCTTCACAGGAGCTCCTTGGGAAGCAGAGAGCTCCAGCTGTCGAGACCCCAAAAAGGTACCTGAGGTTCCACAAGTCACCAAAAAGCAAGGCGTGGTTTCCCTGTAGCACATAGACAATTTATTTTCACATTGGCATCCTGTTAAAAACTCACAGAATCATTAGCTTGCTCTGGAAGCCAGTTCAAAACAGACGTCATGCTACCTGTGTGAGACGATGGCCACACACCACAGCACCTCAGCCGAGTGTCTCCAGCTAGAGAGACAGGTCATTCTCTTCACAAATGGCTGTCGGAGTCCCATTTGGAGAGACAAATAGAATTTAAAAAGTACTTTTGGTACATTTTAATATCTTCAGTATTTATTTTCTTGCCTGCTTCTCTTCACGACATGAATTGCTTTGAGGAAGACAGAAACTAATGACCCGTTCAAGGCTTTAACCCGGGACCCCTGCGTCCTACCAGCTGTGCTATTAGGTTAACTGGCAGAATCACTCCCTCTCCTTTCCAGAGACTGCGGCGCCCTACGTGTGGGGGCACACACCACAGCCTCGAGGCTGCCCCCTCCACGACAGCCCTCTCAGCTACTGACTACCCTCGAAACTTAGACCATCTATCACTGAGTAAATTAGAATCAGGGGAAGAATCAGGCTGACTACCAGATGGCAGATGGGGACAAGACACCCAGCCTTTCCCTGTGCACATCTTCAAAGTTTTAGCTGCAAAAGTCGGCTTTAGAGCTGAGGGCAAAGAGAGCATATGTAGGTCTCCGTGTTGGAAGAAGCAATCGATCTACTTTCTATGGACTTTCAATCCAGGTCACACTTGTACTTGATATTTACGCTTATTATAAATATTTTCACAACGCCATGCAATTCACCAACTTCAGATTCTAGATCTCATTTGCCCTTGCAATAAGCTCACAGGATACTCTGAGCCATATGTAAGGGAGCAGAGATTTAATTAATTGTCCCAGATCACAAAACTGGATAGTGTATAGTTTCCACCTGGACTCAGATCTTCTGAATCCAAAGTCCTGGCAGATTAAAATGAGAAAGAGCACATGAAATAAGAGTCACTGGATTGTGACAATGAGATGGCCCTGGTCCTGACCCTCATGGAGCTAGCACAAGGTGCTCTGGGCCTGGAGTGCACAGCTGCTCCTCAGCTGCGAGTGGGCTCTGAGCAGGCTGCCTCCCCCCGAGGCACCTGACCTAAAGGAGCGGCCCTGTGTTGGGCAAGCTTCACGCATCTGCCTACCCAGCAAACACTGTCTCCTGCCCTCCCATGTACCAGGCTACCAGAACCTGAAGGATCCAAATACTGGTCAGGCAAGACGAACCTCAGGGGTTGGAGCTGAGGTAGTGTAGGGGGCAAAGCATTCCAGCTGGAGAAAAGAGTATATCAAGGTCCTAAAAGAGGGTCAATATGGCAGGAGGATGTGTGACCACAGTGTGCTGAGAAGCAGAGGTGAGAGCTGGGTAGGAAGGGCTCCCACAAGTTAATCAGCGTGCTTCTCTCCAAGGCAAAGTCCCTGAGGCAATTCTGGTCTTCTGCAAGACTGGGGTGAGGCATGGAAAGTGGACAGGAAAAAGAGCTGGAGGTTGCTGAAGGTGCCCAGCTGGCCCGGACTAGGGAAGTGACAGTGCATTTAGACATGTGGAAAGCACTGCAGTCCAGTGGGGAGGTGAGTTAACGTGGGGAAGATGTGGGAGAAAAAAGCATCAAGCATGGCCTCAGCTTCCTGGTTGGGAAAAGGGTAGACTTTCACTGAGGCAAGGAACACAAAGGAGCAGGGGAAAACCTGTTGGTGTACATCAGTGCACACAACACACAGTGCTGAATTTACCTAACTCTTCCACCAAAGGATAATAAGCAGGTTAAAAGTGAGTGTTGACCATTAACACCACGCTTTGATTGGCAATTCATAGTTATGGCACATAACAAAAGCCAACAAAATCATACTTTTAAAAAATATTTTTAAAAAAGACCAATGATTTCCCAATGAACATAAATTGGTTTTTATAGTGTGTGACATGCTTTCTCAGCTTTCTGAGGGACCTATGTCTGGACAGTAGTCTGGGAAGGGACTTGACGATAACCCTAACACGGTGCTTAGACCACGGCTGCCCCACTTTGGCCTGCCCCCCTGTCCGGCCTAAGGGCAGAGTTCCAAGACTCAAGAGTTGGAAACAGCTTTCTAGAGTGAAGTCTAGGTGCCCTCTTTAGTATAAAACCTCTCCTCTGAGTTTATTTTCATCTTTCACAGACCATATAAAAGGGATCCTCGAGCAGAGGCTGAATTAACCACCTCTGGGGGTGAGGGCAGAACATTGACAATGCTTCCAACCAGCCCATTTTCCCACAGCACACAGGAGGAAAGCCAAATACCTTCTCTTCAGAATGAGAAAGAACTAACAAGATGGATTAAGAAAACATTTTCTGACAGCCAGCATAACCTGAGAAGCATCTTGGCACCAACAGATTCATTGTTCTATTTAAAAGTGAGAATTCAATAAAAAGAGGAATAAAATTTCTGTAGTTTGCAGAACCAGAACAATTTTTAACAAATATTAAATCCCACCTCCAACTCCTTAACAGTTATTTTGGCAGTCTCCTTCATTTCAGGGCCACCTTATTAATCCGTTCCTGATGAGGAGGGAGTTAGGTCAATTAAGGTATTCAGAAGTAATTTTTAAAATTTCAAAACTAACTTATGGTACAAATATCCCTTGAAACAAGCTGGTAGCATTTAAAACTTCAAAACTTATAAGAATGTAATGAAACACTCCTGGGTTCTAAGCAGCACGGGATGTGGGGTGAGGTGGCTCTGGACATTTCATTTAGTGACCTAGTGCCAGGCTTGGACAGGAGGACTCCAGCTCAGAAGGACACCACAGCTGCCCGCTGGAGAAACATCTCTGGGAAGCAAGGAGCAGAGAAGCAGATGCAGGATCTAAAGAGCAGCACTGACCTAAGGGGGAGAAATACCATGTCACAGCAAATTATCTATTTGGGCAAAATGGTAAGCTTTGTAAACTTGAGAACCAGAAATCTTCTACTATTTGGTGGTTGTGTGCTTTGGAAAGGCTTGCAGCCCCTGAATGGCGTGAAGATGCGGGGACTTGCACCCGTCCAGCTCTGGGTGTGAGGACGCCTATCGGGAACCAGGCTCTCCTGCAGACGCAGGACTGCGAGGCGAAGCAAAACCAAGGATCAGTCCTGCCCTCAGACCACTCAATCTAATCTACAGGCCACTGAACTCCTCCTAAGGGATCTCCTTTCCCCTGTGGTTGAAAAGTAAAAGGTCTGCCCTAAGCATATAGAGTGGGACTAGAAATCTGGAGAGAAACTAGCTAGAACACACCATCAATTGGTGGGAATAAAATTATACCAAGGCAGTTAACATTTGGGGTTAATAATAGAAGAAAAAGAATAATGAAGACATATACTATTCAATCATTTTAAGTAAAATACATAAGTTGGAAACCCCAGACTACTGAGGGACAGAAATTCCAATTTGCCATTTTGGGTGGCACACAAAGAGGACATCAAAATGCCGTCCACACCCACACGCAATGTGCTCTTGCTGGGTGGCAGCACTATTCCTATTTATAAAAACGTGACTACCGATAAACATCTCTTTGAGATCAGGCTCCAAAGATGAAGTTTTGCAATTCTGTTGACAAATAGCTGTCAAGGACCCTATGTTGGGCTGGACAAAATACCAGAACATCACGCAAATGCACAACTGTGCTGTGTCTGTCCTCTGTCCCACTGCCACAGCAGAAGCAGCACCGGCCAGCTTCCCCGACCACAGCACCACCGCAAGGCCCAGAGTCTCCTGCAGGCACAGCCGGCCTGCGCGCCTCCACGACAGCGATTCCTCCTGAACACGGCAGAGGCAGCCAGGTCCATGTCTGGTTAGCAAGGGGCACAAAAGCGAAGGCTGGGAGATGCTATTCGATAATTCTGGAAGACTCCACCTCCAATACCTTCGTATGGATCTGGCTGTCACAGAACGGTGCCAGAGAACTGCCTCCGGCCATGGAATACATTTTCGAGCACATCGCAGTCCTGCAGCATCAATTCTCTGTGTTATCCGTGTCCGAAAGGGAAAGTTCTTAGGGGTTCTGTTCCAGCAGATCTCAAGGACTAATTAAATCCTCATTACTACCTTCTAATTATTCAAATACTGTGGGATTACGCTCAGGAAGTCCCTGCTGGCGCACCAGATGAAAAGGGTTAAACAATCCATGTTGATTTTGAGAATCCAGATCTAGTTCAGACCCCAGAAAGCCACCAGCATTAACATGAATATTTAACAAGACACAACTGTGAAAATTAAAAGGGAATTCAATTAAAAGGTTTTCGAAAAATTAATTCTGACCTCTCTACATCTGTCCAAATAAATAAGTCTTCTTTCAACATTTTCACCTAATTGCTAATCCAATAAATCAGAAGGGCATTTGCTAGTTTCATTAAGCTTAACGCGCTATAGGGGTTAAAAATGTGATCACTTTAATGTTAATAATTATTATATTTATTTATCTGCTCAGATGACTATCCCATATTCCTTCCAAGCCCTCTCGAAAAACAGAGCAACACATTAATAAGCTGCTTCATACTGCTCTTTTTGAATTTTAAGACATGCACGTTAAAAGATTACGAAACAAGGATAAAATTAATCCACACTTGCTAGGTACAATTTTCCTGTAAAATATATTTTAGGGCTACCCTAACTGTTCCTCTAATCTTAGGTAGCCTTATTTATACTACTCCATTTTTTGGTGAGGTGATTTAACAGCAATTCTGAACACTGTTATATGAGGTCTACAGAGAAAGGATTTGGTAAAAAATTAGAATCAGTGGCAAATAATATCACTGCAGAACACCACACTGAAGTCTGGGCCTGCTGTTTGTTCAAATTTATATTAGCAATGAAATAAACACCACAGAATCTGAACTAATTTTCTTTATTCAATTAGTAAAAAGGTCCAGCAGCAAAGCATCAAATCAAGTTTTATATTGGAAAATGGGTGAAAACAGAGCAGACCATACTGTGTGAGAATAAAGAGGCCAAGAGACTTCCTGTAACCTGTGATGTTCACCTTTATCCATGTTTATTCATACAGATACCTGTGTAGATGGAAAACACAAGCTGCAGAAACCCACGGCTCTTTCTGCCTCTGCGTAATGTGGGGAGATGGATTTGTGACTGTCCTTGGACAAAATTCCACACTAGAATCATCAGGCAAAAAACAAGGGTGATGAACCAGATATGGGGTGGGGTGGGCACTGCTCTGCCCTCCCTGCCCTGCCAGGGTGGTTCCCACCTGCAGGGCAGCCTGAGGTTTACAAACTCTCCTCCTGCACAGGGACACAAGTGGCAAGCAGGAAGGAAGGATGGCAGAGCAGCAGGTGGCCTTCTTGGGCCTGGAGGGACCTGGCTCCAAGGTGGTGGTGTCAGCACTGCGGCGCCCCGTGAGGACTCTGGGCAGGACCAAGGAGGCTGCACCTGCAACAGGAGTAGGCGCGCCATCTCTCGCTCTGTGAACACCAAGAAAGAGAATGTCCCACATGAAAAAAAATTAGAGAAAATGGGTACATGTGGTATCTTACTTTCTTGTCTTCTTCTTACTTGTTAAAATAAAAAAAAAAAATTAAAAGGAACTGTTCAACATGGTTACTTGAGCCCCCAAAAGAGAGAAGCTGGGTTCTTACTTGACCTATCAAAGTCCATGGTTTCTGCGAAATATACTTTTGAAAACAGATTCTAAATCGTTGTATTTTTTCCGCTTTTTTTTCTTATCCCTTCCCTAAGTGAGAGGGACACGTATCAAATATAAGGTTATAAATAAAATTAGACTGTTTTTCAGTAAAGAGTTAATGATGGGGAATGTTCCAGAAGGGTATTCTACAACCTTCTTTTACATGTAATGTCCACTGTTAGTACAGAAGTGATGGAAAAGCACACGAGTTTTCCATTGTATCAAATATTATTAGGAGCCGACATTTCTTCCTAAATTTTAACAAACAATAAAGTCATTTTCTTTTGATCCTTGCTGTCCAATTTTAGAGGAAATTTAACTCTTGTATGGCAATGCATCATTAAACATAATAGTCATTTTAAAAATGGAAGTTCTGCTTTTTAGGGGTTATCTAACCAATAAAAGCACAAAAGAATGCAAATAATCTCTTTAGCACCTCTCAGGGATTCAGAGAATATGTAAAAAAAAAAAAAAAAGGTTCAAATTCAGCATCTTAGGCAACCAGAGGAAAACATTAACAGCCGTTTGATTTCCATGCAATCACATTAATGGAAGTGCCCAGATTTTGCCACAAGAGCACACGGGTTCAGGGTTCCTCCCTGTCATCCTGACCTTCATACTGCTTCCCTACATTTTCTAACCTTAACATCTACAGTTGCAAGGGTTGAGGAGACACTGTTCCAGGATCTGACAGGATTTCTCTTTGGTCTCCTAGGTTCTATGTGAAGGTGAACAGTGCAGGGATCCCAAGTAAGGGCCACTTACCCTGTGATATGTGACATCAATGGACTTGTGCCAGTGTAAGTGCTGGCACAGGCCCTCCTGGAGGATTAGTGAGGTGACAGCCATCTCCAGCTTGGTGCTCGTGGAGGGCTTCCTCCATCTCACGCCCCAGAGCGGCACCCAAGGTGCAACCCCCAGACACACAGCTTGGTGAGATCCCACAAGCACAGCACCAGAGCACACTCTCTCCAGGGACTTCTGTAAGGTTTTCAGGACGGTGGGAGCCCCAGGAGGAGCTAAAACAACCCAGTGACTTAGAGGACATGGCTAGAGCGACAAACAGCAGGTCGCAGTAGAGGGTGCAGAGAAACAAAGGCTTTGTTAGCACCACTCTGAGGCCTGCTGGAGATCAAGGAGAGGCAGCGCTTCCCGAGTTTCTGCATCCTAACACCTGGAGCTCATCAGGAACACAGTACCAGTGTCCTGATCAGAAATCTGCGGTAGGCCAGCAACAGGTTTTAAGCCCTGCATGAAACTCTCATGCACCCTAAAGTTTGAGAACTATTAACTAGTTTATGATTAAAATACCCTGTATTATCTTGATAAGGGAATTAAAGTATTAACTACACCTTAAACTATAATAAAAGCGCTAATAAGTAAAGGTATTAGAAAATGAAAAATTCATTTCCACTAAACATTCAACACAAATGATATACAGATAAGCCTAATCCATCTTTTTAATGGTATTGCTTTCTAAATTATGTGCCACTGAGTTTTTAATATGTAAAATAGCTAAACCTCATAAGTCTAATTAGCAGCAAATCATCATCTCTTCAATCCTTACAGAAATAATCATAAATGTTAGGGCTCAAGGAGCCCTTTAAATATCAGCTACCTAGCTGGCAACTGGTGGCCTGCAGGCCCATAGGGGAACAAAGTGGCATCTCCAGTGGACAGGGTGTACAGATGGCCAAGCCTGATCCACAGACTGCAGGAAGTGACCTGTAACAGTGGTGCATGGTGCAGTGAGGCCTGGTCTACATCGACCGAATTAAAATCACCATCACCACCACCACCAGCATAACAGGAGCAGCGGCCACGCTAGTGGAGGAGAGGACCAACATGCACAGGGATGCAGAGGCATGGCAGGCTGACACACAGCACTGAGCGAAGCACCGTCGGCAGACGTGGGACATCTGTTCAGAGGTTTCAGGAAAAGTCCACGTTCCTTCTCCTGGCTCAGCCTCCAAGCAGCTGCCCCTGGACAGTCCTCAGTTTCTTTATTTGTAAACCGAGGTGACTGGACTACTTTGTGACCTTTCAGGTCTGTTCCAGTTAGGAGATCTTACAATGTTATATAACAAGTTGAAATGTGAGTTTAAAATGTTGTTATCTAGTACAAAACAAGTGACCAGTCAGATCAGCACACCTGCTCACAGGGTTGACTTCACTAGGACTGACGTCCACACTGAGCCATTCGTAGTGATCTGCACTCAGCTGGACCAAAGCAGACGACAATCAAATACAGACTACGCCTCACGGTGTTATGGGAACACGTTGATTCTTTGGGCCTTGAATTGCACTTCGGTAATAGTCACCCAGTCTACAAGAAAGAATCCCCTCTCCCCAGATTTGTTGTTAATTGTGGAGTTGTTTATCTGATAAGCATCCTTTAAAAAATCATCTGTAAGGAGACAAATGGGTGAGAAAACTCATATACGCCTTCCACACTCAAAGCAGGATCAGTGCACAGGGTGTGAACTGAAGACTCACCTCTTTCCTGTGGCATTGGTGACTGGCTCAAGGCAGGATGGGAACTGGATTCTGACTGGCTCCCCGGAGGCTGAGGAGGCATCTGACTGCCTGCAAACACAGGAGGGGCAGTGGGGAGGGGGACCATCTGCGTTAGTATTGCAAGTGTGCAAAAGACCAAGACACAGACACAGTGTTTCTTATGGTCACAAAAGGCAGGGACCCACACAGCAAAGACACAGCTGAAAAGAGTGTTGTATTTCATTTATTTCCTGCAGAATGAAGAGGAGACGTGGTGGACTCCTTACCAAAAGGTCTGCTGGAAGTTCAGTTTGTGACTGAATAAAACCCAAAATCAATCTGGAGTTGAAGCTGCCTGACACACACTCCCAACACACTGAACGAAATCCAGATGGTGAAGCCAAACACGTCCCTGAGTCTAAACTTGTTTTCAGGTGAGCAGGTGTACAGAACGGCCAACACGCCCTCATTGGTAATATCCAACCAACGCATTAACAGTAACAGAGCCCGAAAAAGTTTGTAATTAAGTCAACCTGAGTCAAACTCCTCTGTTAAGAAACATAAAAATGCCATTGCACAATAGAATATATATTATTGTTAAAGAAAGGAGTATTATTCTTCATCTCTTTTGATCTTCATTGCTTAAACAGTAATAGCATCTACTTAACTTCTACTGAGTTGTTTTTTCCTATATCAGCGTGGGCTTCCTGAGACAGGAATCATGTCTTTCACTCCTTTAATCCCTCCCTTAGTGTAATGAATCTCTGCATATGAATTAGAGAAAAACACACTTATTTTATTGATAAAGGAAAATATGCTTATTTCACTGATAAAGGAGGGACAACACATCATGACAAGGTGGGTCACAGGATGCTAAAACGCAGGCACCACGAGGCAGGTGGTGACCTCAGTTCCCTTTCTGGCTCAGAGGTTCAAATGCCTTTCTAAGACTAAAATACTAGAATTAAAAAGAATGTTGGATAGAGCACAACCCTCGAGGCACTGAGTCTCACGGCATGAGCACCATGGCGTTATTCTGTGCTCCACTCTCCTGCCTGCTACCCTCGGTGAGAGCGAGAGTCATGCACAGATGTACAAGATCTCTCTCTGCAAAGCCCTCTGTATGGTCATGTGACAGTGCCAGCCCAAGCCGACTGCTATGCTCTTCTGTGCTTTGCTTTGCACAGGTATGCACATTGCTAGAGAGAATCACAATGGCACAGAGGAGGAAATGTCCTGAAGACCGCCTCCGATTCACCCAGTGGAGGCTGTGACACAGGCCTGGGGATTTGTGATGAACAACTGTCTTCCATTTCTACGGCATGGCGTCTCAGGCCTGGAATCTCTGGGGACTGCCACTCATGTCTCTCTCTAATGGTTGTCTCTGACAGCCAGAGAGGCAGGAAGATGATTTTCAGTTTAGATAATAGGTATAAATAGCTGTTAAAACATCACCATAAAACAATTCTCAAATTCTATGTTGGCTTAGGCATCTCACTTTCAGAGAAGGATGCGAGCCTGTGACTGTGTTTCTGAGGGTTCCTGGGGGTTCCACCGCTGCTCTGATTGTCAGAGAAAGCCAAAACCAAACACCTGCATTTAAGACATGGAGAAACAGGAGCTGTAAGGCCACGAGCTCTTCCGTGAGCGCCATCACTAGAGACGCAGGTCCTGACAAAGGGCACAGAGTCTACTCAACCACTGGATTTGTTTTAGACATTTGTAGTAAATTATATTAATACCAAATAACTATATGTAAAGTGAAAACTAATACTCTGGACCAAAACAAATCTCAAGAGCAAGGTATTGGCAACAGATCTACAAAAGTCGCGGCGTCCATGGCAGGTCAAATACTTCCTACGAAATATCCCACCGTCGCACTCTGCAGTCTGCAACCGAACGCTGCTGATTTCTTCAGCGTCGCTGGGGAATCAGCTGCAGAGGACAGTAAGCCTTACATTATAACGATCGCTTCTGCATGGCAGGCTGGATTCACAGACTCACGATAGTAAAACAAACAGTAATTCTATGTGAACACAGGGCACCTGGCTTGCACTGTGCCTGCCCCAGGCACTGCTCCTTCCATACAATATATCAAGTGAAAATGTAAAAGGCTGCAAGGAGCCCATCTCACGACTCATAAAACACTGCCTCGGCCAAGCACCACCAGTGGCTGTTCGGCGCAGGTCTAAGAGCAATTCCCTTCAGAGCTGCAGAAAGCCCGTGCGTGACATCCATCCTGTTGAGAAGCAAACGAGAACCTCTGGGTGTCAAAGACAGGTATGCCAGGCCATTTTAAATTCCTCATTTTCTTTGATCCCCTTTGCCTACACTTTGGGGTAACTACAGTTACTAGGGGATGACTTCCTTCTCCAAGGGTGTTACGGCAGGTGCTAACTCAGAAAATGGGGCTGTGAGAGGTAACACAGGAGATGCGCTTGAGCCCTTCAAACCAACAGAATCAAGTAACACCTTTCAACACTGGATTTCTGTACGACAGGTCAGTGACAAGCTGAACCTTTCCAGCACAGTTTGGTAGTTACTTTAAGGGAGAATATGCCCATGCAAAGTGAACAAACCAACTTGATGGGGTTCTGTGACACTCAAACTGAGTTGCTTTGAACATGTCCCCTGAATTTCGCTTGTCTATGAGGATGGCATCACAATGAGGTGACATACAGACTGTGAACTAGAAAATCCCACCATTTCACACCTGTCTCCATTTTCCAATGACCATGTACACATCACTGTGCAAAATCTTGGTGCAACAAAGTAAAGGAAGCATCAATAAGTTACCTGAATTTCTACTTTTGCTAAGTTAAAATGCTCAGCCTAAATCTATGCTGATTTAAAAAACAAGTGAATAAAATCCTTTATTTTTAATAAATTTTAGACTTAGAGAAAAATTGCAAAAATAAGACGAGTCCCTTATATCCCAAAGCCCACTGCCCCCTAAAGGATGCGATTATCAAGATGAAGAATTCATCTACAGAACTGATTTGGATTTTGGTCACTTTTCCAGCAAATGTCCTTTTTTTCTGGGCTCGTCCTGCACTGCATTTAGTTATTTCTCCTGTGTCCTCTTCCTATAAAAGTCCTTCAGGGTTTTCTTATGTTCTACAACCTGGCCACTTTTGAAGAGTACACCTGGGTTATTTTGTAGAACATTCCCCAGTCTGACTTGGGCTGATCTATTTTCATCCCTGAAATACGTTTTGGGATGTGTTCAACAAAAATGCCACACTCCTCCGCTGGTTGCTGGAGGACTAAGATGCTGGCTGTCCCACTTTGGTGACGTGGACCTGGACTGCTTGGTCAGCTGGCATCCATTTTCAAGTTCCTCGTTTCCTCTTTGCAGCTGAGAAGTTTGTTAGGGGAGATACTTGAGACCATGCACACCCTGTGCCTCCTCAAACTTCCACATGCCAATTTTTGCATCTATTAAAAACCTCTTGCTAGGCACTCACTGCGGAGGTATATGCCACTGGTAGTTCTGTTTCTTTTTCCTTCTACATTCATTATTTGGAATTCTATTCTGAGGAAGGGTATCTCTGCATTCTCGTTTATTTATTAGACCATTTATGCATATCCATGTGAACTCACAAGGGCAGACACATTCCAGAAGGACTTCCAAGAAGCCACAATTGCGTAATCCCCTTTTTTCCCTGAGGGCAGAACCTGTGACTTGACTTCTACCCAAAAGACCTGGCAGAGCGATGGAGGCCCCTCCTGAAACAATGACGCCTTATGAACACCTTCAGGAAAAAGCAAAGAGGTTCTGCAGAGGTAACTCAAGTTCCTGATCAGCTGACAGGCTGGGCCTGCCTCTAACAGAGGGCTTAGGCTTTCCAGAAAGTGAGCTGCTAAGGTCTGAGCTGAGTCACCAGGTGAGGACAGGAGGGGCCTCATTCTTTGCACAGTTGGGACGTGGCATGCCTCCCAAAGGCCCCTGTGATGAAGGCCTGGTTCCCAGCTGCACTGTTGGGAGGTAGGGTGCCTGTGAGAGGCAGGGCTGAGTGGGAAGTCTTGGGTCATTTGGGAAATGCCTATAAAGGGCAGTGGGAGACTTCAGTCCCTGCTTTCTTGTTTTTGCTTCCCAGGTGTCACGAGGTGAGCAGCTTGTTCCACCACACGCTACCACCATGCTGAGCTGCCTCGCTATAGGCCCAAAGCAATGGGACCAACTGTTCACGGACTGAAGCCTGAAAGCTGTGAGTCAAAATAAACTTTTTCTCTTACTCAGCTAGGTGATTTATCTCAGGTATTTGTTACAGTAATGAAAAGTTGACTAATACATTCCTACAACCACAAGGAAGTGAATCCTGCTGCAGTGTGGAAGAAATCGAAACATTCTTCCCGAGGTGAGCGTCCAGACGAGAACACACCACGGGAAGACTCTGCATGTAGCCTGTGAGATCCTGAGCAGAAGATGCGGTTGTTAAGCTCTGCCTAGACTCCTGACCACGGAGACTGCGTGCTGTAGCCATCTGTTACACAGCAGCAGAAAACTAAGAAACTCATGGTCATTCATTTAATACTAAGGGTAAAAAATGAAAACAGAAATCCAGGACTATCATTATTTTAGTGCTCCAACTGCTTTGGCTTTGGCCCTCAGAAGCTACTCAGTTCTGCTGACAAGCCTCCTTCACTCCATCGAGAATTTCCTTCTTGCTTAGAACCACCAGATGCTCCAGGCTTGTTTTATACTTGTCCAGCCCCAGCCCACAGCAGTCCCTTCCGGAAGCCCTGGTTCCTTTCGTTGGAGAGTGCCATTCTGAGAGCAGGCTCTGGGTACTACACTGCTCAAGGTCACTCCTGTGCCACTGCTTCCAGGCCAACCCAGTGAGTCGAGGTAGGAAATACATGCATGGACACTCATCCACACGCACACTTACCTGCATTTTGATATGTGCATGTACACATACAGCCAGGAGGTTGAGTTTATGTGAACATCCCAAATTCCATTTTGAAACTAGAGAGCACATGTGAGCCTTCTCATTCATCCTTTTCCAACAGCAAGAAGTTCAACCCTCATTATCTAAATCAATTTACTTGTTTGATTCTATTATATGCATAAAGTAATTTTGGATTACTGACCTATTCCCCTGTGAACACACACAGGGTCATCAGCATTAGTGTTCCAGTTTGGGTTCCTGCTGAATTCTGGTTGGCTGAAATTGTTTTGAAATTTGGGGGTATGTAAAACACTTCTATAGCTGTAAGTTGGTTATTTTTTAAAAATGCAGAAGTGCCCCTCTCTCCTCATCCCTCTCACCCTATGTCCCCTTCCCCCTCTTCCCAACCATTCCCAGCTGTCCTCTGTGAACCGTCAGGCTGTTCAGTTTCTGCTCTGTCTTTCTTATATTCTTTAGCACAGAAGTCTGCACACCCAGACATCTTTCGGGCTTTGCTTTCTTTGCCCAACAGCATGCCCTGAGAAAGTCCCTCCTGGCAGTTCTCAACATCTTCCTCCTTATTAAGTCACTCCATGGTAGTCTTTGTGTGAGGGCTGCATAGTTTATTCAGGATTCACCTGTGTGTGGCGTTGACGCTTTTCCAAATCTGGAGTTATGTATTTGGTATTTTTGAGTTCCATCTTTAGGGCTGACTCCTCCAGTGGGGCTTCTGGGTAAAGAGGCCCACATTTTCCCATTTCCCTCAGAAACTGTGCCAATAGCAGTGTTTCAGGAACCTGGATCTCCGTAACGCTCCTAACAGGAGGTGCCACTCTTTCAAAATGCCTTTTTGCCAGTCTCATATGAGAAATGGTATCGGCAATTTTTGAATTTGTGCTTTTCTAACTTGGAGTGAGTCTGACTACTTTGCCATGTTTGAGGCCCATTTTCATACCTTATGAATTGTCTGTCCATGGCTTTCTCCCATGTCCCTTGTGGGTTTTAAGTCATAACTCCACAACTTCTAAGTGGTTCACATATCAGGAACACCAGCCTTTTGTTTATGGTGTCAGCTGTGAGTATTTTCTCCCAGTTTGTCAGTGGTCTCGAGATTTTGCTTATGGTATGTTTTGTAATGAAATTTTTAAAAAATGTAGTCAAATTTATCAATCTTACTTTTATTGCCTTTGGATTTTAAGTCACAGTCAGAAAGTTCTTTACACTGAGGTTCAACAGGAATTCATCCTAGTTTTCTTCAAGTACATGCACAGTTTGATCATGAGTTATGAATCTAATTTATGTTTTTGCAAATGGATCCCCAATATTCCAACATTATTTCATGCAGTGATCTGGAATGCCATCTTGGCCACTCACTCAATTTTTATGCGCATTTGGTCTAACCCTGGACCTCCTCGTCTACTCTGGTGGTCCAGGAGCATTTGTCTGCCAGCGCCTCAGCAGTTCTCATCATGATGGTTTTAAACCATGTTTTAACTAAGGATAGTCCTGTGCTTCCTGCTTTTCCTTTTTCAGTGTTTTCTAGGTTTTCTTGTATGTTTGTTTCTCTGTATCAATTTCACTGTCAACTTGTCTAATTATACCTTCCCCATATTCTTTCTGGGATTGTACTGAAATGGTAAACAAATCTAGGGAGAACTGATGACTCTTGAAATTCTTTCAGTTTTCTAGTCTTCCTGAGTCCCTTTCAGGTACATAAAAGGTCTTGCACACTCTATTAGATTAGTGACATTTAATCTTTCTTGTTGCTATTGAAAATGTGATTTCCCCACCATTATGTCTTCTAACTGTGCACTTTGCACCAATTCTTTTACTGTTTGAGTTAATTTATAATTGATTCTTTTCAGCTTTTCCTGGCATGTTATTGTATTATCTGTACATAGAGACAGTTTTATTTCCTATACCCACTTTAATGCCTTCAATTGAGTCCTCTTGTCCAACCACAATGCTTACTACCTCTAGTACACTGCTCTGTGATAATGGAGATAGTGGGCATCCTTGTCTCATTTGTGTGCTTAGTGAAAATGTCTCTTTAGACTCCCACCATATAACTAAAAGGTACTCACGCTCTGCCCTGTTGAGAAAGCATCCTTAAATTGTTACTTGCTTGAGTTTTATTTTTTCAATCATGTTTTGGTGTTGAGTTTTGTTAAAGAAGACCATTTTTCTCCCTTAGGTTTACTTTCATGGTATATAATATTAAGAGTTGTTAATATTCAACCAACCTTGAATTCCTGGGATAAATATCGCTAGGTCATGGTGTATTATTTTCTTACACTATTGGATTCTGTTTGTTGTATTTTCTTTATAATTTCACATAAGGATAATCTTGAGGGAATTTTTCTTAATAAAAAATAGCTTTTAAGAACTAGATCAAGATAGCCACGAAACTAAATTTTTTAGTAACAAGACACTGGGATTTAATATGTAACAGAACTGGGAGAAAACTGGCTATATGTATGTTTTTGGTAAATTAACCAGCATGCAGTAAGTGTAACTTACAGTGTATGGACCTGAATATATCTATCCCAGCACATCACAGACCAACATGGCTGGGCAGTCAGTACTTACCAGCACAGAGCTGTGTGCTTCTTACTGTTGGACAGGATATTAACAGTCCTTCTAGTTCTCAATTTACTTCTGTGTTTGTTTATCTCATGTGACTAGAGTATAAATTCCAGAATTCTGTCTGTTTCGTCCCCTGCCATATTGTATCTCCTGAAGCTGATACAAAAGTGACCATTTAGTAATCGTTTGTTTGCATCTATCCCATTTATTGATTCCTGCTTTTATTTCTTGTGCTTTGGGAGTCCTGTTAAGGAAATCTGATCTTAAGCCGACATGATGAAGATTTGGGCCTACTTTTTCTTCTGTTTGGTGCAGGGTCTCTGGTCTAATTTCTAGGTCCTTGATCCATTTTCAGTTGAGTTTCATGCAGGGTGAGGGACAGGGGTTTAATTTCATTTTGTTGCATATGGACCTCCAGTTTTTCCAGCACCATTTGTTGAAGAGGTTATCTCCTTTTCTCCATTGCATGTTTTTGGCACCTTTGTCTAGTATGAGATAACTGTACTTATGTGGGGTTGTCTCGGTGTCCTCTATTCTGTACCATTGCTCTACCTGCCTATTTTGGTGCCAATGCCATGCTGTTTTTGTCACTATTGTTCTGTAGTATAGTTGAAGGTCTGGAATTGTGATACCTCCTGCTTCACTCTTCCTAGTAAGGGTTGCTTTGGATATTCTGGGTTTCTGATTCTTCCAAATGAATTTTATGATTGCTTTCTCTATTTCTATGAGATATCCATTGGGATTTTAGTTGGAATTAAAATCCAATTGGCAGGATGGCCATTTTGACAAGATTAATTCTGACAATCCAAGAACATAGGAGATCTTTCCATCTTCTAATGTCTTCTTTAATTTCGTTCTTCAGTGTTCTGTAGTTTTCATTGTAAAGGTCTTTCATCTTTTTCGTTAGATTGATTCCCAAGTATTTCTCAGCAAAGGAAACAATCAACAATGTGAAGAGAAAACCTACAGAGCACTTATCTCCAGAATTTACAAAGAACTCAAAAACTTTACACCAAGAATACAAATAATCCAGTCAATAAATGGGATAAGGAACTGAGCGGACACTTCACAGAAGATTTACAAGTGACCAACAGATACATGAAAAAATGTCCAACTTCTCTAGTGATTAGAGAAATGCAAACCAAAAACTACCATAAGAGTTCATCTCACTCCAATTAGAATGGCTATTATCAAGAATATAAGTAATAATAGGTGTTGGCAAGGATGTGGGGAAAAGATACACTCATACATTGCTGGTGGGATTGCAAATTGGTGCAATCACTCTGGAAAGCAATATGGACATTCCTTAGAAAACCTGGAATGGACCCACCATTTGACCCAGCTATCCCACTCCTTGATTTATAACCAAAGGACTTAAAATCAGCAAACTATGGTGACGCAGCCACATCAATGTTTACAGCAGCTCAATTCACAATAGCTGGATTGTGGAAACAACCTAGATGCCCTTCAATAGATAAATGGATAAAGAAACTGTGGTATATATACACAATGGAATATTACTCAGCCATAAAGAAGAATAAAATTATGGCATTTGCAGGTAAATGGATGGAGTTGGAGCATATTATGCTAAGTGAGATAAGCTAATTCCAAAAAACCAAAGGCCAAATGTTTTCTCTGATAAGTGGATGAGGATACATAAGGGGGGTAGGGTAAGGGAAGAATGGAGGAAGGATAGATTGTGTAGAGGGAAATGAGGGGTGTGGAGGGGGCGGGAGAAGGAAAGATAATGGAATGAGACACACATCATTACCCTATGTACCTGTATGATTACACAAATGGTGTGACTACTTCATGTACAACCAGAGAAATGAAAAGTTGTATTCCATTTGTGTACAATGAATCAAAAAAAGGTAAAGTGTGATAGAGGGTAATTAGATTGATTAGCCATTCCACAATGTATACATGTTTCAAAACATAATTTTGTTTACAATAAATACAACTTTTATTTGTGCAATAAAACAAAAAATGTTTGTTGTTGAATGAATATGTGGCTGGTAATCACATAGTTTCATCTTATTATTCTAAATCAGGAGTAAGCAAACCTTTTCTGTAAACTGCCAGATAGAAAATATCAGCCTTTCTGGTGGTAAGTTCTCTGTCGTAACTGCTCAGCTCAGCTGCTGTAGTTCAAAAGCAGCCACAGACAATACATAAATGAAGTAGTGTAAAGAAAACTTCATTTACAAAAATATGTAAAGAGCTGCATTTGTCCCACAGACTGTATTTTGCTAGCCCCTGTTCTAAATGATAATATCAGTACAAAAACATTTAGGAACACTTGCTCAAAAAGCCAATGAATTGCAAACCAAGTTTAATAATAATAGCAAAGATATATAAACCTACCATAGTCCCCCGTATTTAACAAGGAAGCTCCTATAAATAAATGTCAGTGAAAGAATGTGGTTTATATCCTCTGCAAACCACATCTAGTGTAGGGGTCCTGGGCTTCTTAGCACTCATGCAAGCACAGGTCTAAGACACAAGTCCACTTAACAGGTAAAAAACTTTAAATAAGTGATTACTTACAGTTTTTTTTTTCCAACTCTTAGATCAGACCAAAACAGGCTAATCAAAATTACTAACAGGTGAAATCATGAGTCGCACTCTACCACTGCTACATCATGATGGTGAGAAAAAGCCCAAGAGGAACAGACTCCTAGGCTAACTCTTTTTGAGGCTAAAACTTCCCTGGGTTAATTCTTCTCTATATTACTACTGCTTACCACTGTAAAATTAAACATGACAAGAACACTTGCTCAAAACAACTAAAGCCTCTGGCAAACAAACAGTAAATCACTGTAAGTAATACTGTGCTATCCCCCGGAGGACTAGAAATACTCAATTTTTTAAAAAGTTGTAGTGGTCAGAGAAAATATATTTTTTCTTTTACATAGTTACCGATAAAAAGTCCACTAACCTAAGATGCATTTAGTGATCCAAGATAGAATACTGACACAGTCAATACAGCAAATCTGCAGTCTGCATGACAGACACTACCTGATTCAATTTTAGGGCCAGAAAAACATTTCCCCTACCTGCCACAGACTCACTAGCAATTTTCTAGAGGATGAATTTCTTATATCCTGACAACCTTGCTGGCAGGAGCAATACACACTCTTACCATGGGCTGTATTTCAAGTTACTCCTTTAATTTCTGAAGCATGAGGACTGATGAGGAGCATTTCTGATAAAGGACAATTCTGACGTTAGGGGGTGGCACTGGGGGGCTGCCTGGAGGACTCCACCCCTGTGGAAATCACTGATGCCTTATCTACCTCCGTGGCAACTGGCGTGCGTGGGACGGAGCAGCTCTGCAAGACAGCGGTGAAGATTTCACTGGCATTTCTTTAAATATCTGCATAATGCCTAGTGATATGGAAGACAAATGAGTTTTGATAATCTATTAAGTTTATTAAATGTCCTATACTTTGCCATTAACTTACACAAATTGAAAGTCAATAAAATATTTTAATACAGCATTCTTTTGTCTGGTGTCTCCTATTTCATTTACTTTAGGAAATGAAAAAAAAATCACCTATGCTTAGAATCAAGAAGCAGCTGACTGACACCACTTTGATATGCTCCAAAGCAACACTGAAAACAGAAAGTCTGCTTAGGCTCCAGCTTAGCAGTGAGAGCTGCCCGCTCGCCTGCAGAGCCTGGTGTATACTTACAATCCTCAGGACGCTTCAGTGTGGGGTGTGTGCATGAGTGCCCCATGTGTTTTAAATAGAATTTCACTCTTGCTAGAAGGTACTGTACTGGGTCACAGCGGGGAGAGTGGCTGTGATCAGGGTGTCAACACAAATCTTTACTGTGAGCTAATCCTACAATCCTTCCAAGGAGAGCAGTGCAAAATAGAAAGCAACACTCTGCCCTGCCTCTGCCCTCCCACGTGGCATTCCCAGCCTCAAGAAGTTAAGCCTGTGTCTGGGAAGATGATCCCGTCCACGTTATAGGGCTCGAAAGTCCACTTTGGTTCTGAAAACAGAGATAAATCAGCACTTCAGAGGCCGATCTGACGTGTGCACACCTGAGCCAATAAGGGAGTGAAGAAACCTCCAATTTCCTTACCTTGACAGTTCCCCATATGCCTTTATTAGAACCCCACACACACCTGCTTGATGAAGCTTTAACTCTTCTCTCTACTGTGGTCTGAGGGTTGAGTGTCTTATATAAAACTCACTGATAAAAGTCCAAGGTTGATTAGTTACAAAGGCCTATCACTTATTAAGTAAAAATCAAAGTGAATCTGATGGAGTCTAAGAATTATGTCCCACCAGGAGAGTTCTACAAATGGGTTGTGCTTCTGCCCATCAATTAAAAAGATAAACCTTTTATAACCTATCATTAGTTATTTAGCTTGTCAGATTCAAACTAGAAATTTCCCTAGTACCTCCTTTTCTTCGATTAGCTTAAATGTATTAAAATTACATAAAATCATCACATGGAAGTTAGTCAATGGTCTGAGCAACAGATAACCATTAGAGCCCTTTAGAGTAGGCACCTTCCAAAAGAGAACTTGAGGAGCAGAAACTAGAAAGGCCTCATGAGGCACATGACAAGGCAATGAGAGTGCACAAGGCCAAACACAGACTTCTGAACTTCACTGTCCAGGTCACTACAAGCTCCCAAACAAAGGAAGTTCAAAAGAAGGATAATCCACTAAATGAGAATCCAGATAGGAGTAAATATATATTATATATATATTCAGATAGGAGTAAATATATATATATTTTTTTCAGTAAATGCGGAATGTTAACAGTCTTAACTCCCCAATTAAAAGATATAGATTAGTAGAATGGATGAAAAATTAAAATCCAACATATGCTGTTTACAAGAGACTCATAGGTAAAGACATCCACAGGCTGAAGGTAAAAGGATGGCAAAAAATAGTCCCTGCATATGAACCAAGAAAACAAGCAGGAGTAGCTATTCTCATATCTGACAAAGCAGATTCCAAGCAAAAACTAACTAGAAGAGAAAAAGACAGCCAGTACATCCTAGTGAAGGGAACAATTCAACAAGATGATACAATAGTAAACAGGTATGCCCCAAATGTTGATGCACCCAATTACATGGAAAAAAATATTCCATGACATTAAATCCAACATAGACCCCAACACATAATACTGGGTGATTTCAACTCATACTTACCACCAAAAGACAGGTCATTGAAACAAAAAATAATAAAGGTATCTCCAAACTAAGCAATACTATAAATCAAATGGACCTAATGGACATCTACAGAATATTCCACCCCCAAACAGCTCAATTTACCTGCTTCTCAGCTGTATATGGAACTGTTTCCAAAATAGATCATATTATAAGCCACAAAGCAAGTCCTAGCAAATGCAAAAATAAACAAACAAAACCCATCAGATCATAATGAAATGAAGCTAGAAATCAACAGCAAGAAAAATTATATAAACCACATACTTAAATGAAGAATGAATCAAAGAAGAAATAAGAATAGAAATCAATAAATTATTAGGGAAAAAACTGAGAACAGAGATACAATGTATCAAAATCCCTGGGACAGTATAAAAGTAGTTTGTAAGAGAATAATTTGTAGCACTGAGTGCCTACATTAAAAAACTAGAGCGATCCCAAATAAATAAGTTTATGCTCTACCTGAAAGGCCTTAGGAAAAGAACTAACCAACTTCCAAACCAGTAAAAGGATATAATTAAGATAAGAGTTGAAAATCAATGAAATTGAGAATAAGAAAACAATACACAGGATCAATGCAATGTAGAACTGGTTCTTCAAAAAGATAAATAAGAATAAGAATGACAAACCTATAGCCAAACAAACCAAAAGAAATATGAAAAGATGCAAATCAGCAAGATCAAGAGATGAAGAGGGACATATCACAACAGACCCTTCTGAAATCTGGAGGATCATCAGAACTCATTTTGAAAATATTTTACTCCAATAAACTGAAAGATCTGGAAAATACTGATAAATTTCTAGACACATAAGACCTGCCCAAATTGAATCAGGAAGATATAGAAAACCTAAACAGTCCAAGTAATGAAATTGAAAGCGATAAAAAGCCTTCCAAAAAAAAGACAGACCCAGGACCAGATGGATTCTCAGCTGAATTTTACCAGACCTTTAAAAAAGAATGACTACCAGTCTTTCTCAAATTATTCCATGAAATCAAAAGGGAGAGAAAACTCCCAAATACATCTTATGAAGCCAGTATAACCCTGATGCCCAAACCAAAGATGCATCAAGGAAAGAAAACTAAAGAGTGATATCCCTGATGAACATAAGTGTAGAAATCTTTAATAAAATATTAGCAAACCACATTAAAAAACACATCAAAAAGGTAGAACAACGTAATCAAGTGGGTTTCATTCCAGGGATACAAAGTTGGTTCAACATAGGCAAATCAATAAATATAACTCATCACTTAAACAGAGTTAAGGACTGAAATCACATGACCATCTCAACAGAAGCAGAAAAGCTCTGTGATAAAACCCAACACCCACTCATGGTAATAACACTGCGGAAGCTAGAGATTAAAGAAACTAACCTTAACATCTTAAAGGCCATGTACAACAAACCCAAAGCAAACACATGCTAAACGAACAAAAAAGCATTTCTTCCAATATCAGGAACAAGACAAGGCTATACACTCTCACCACTTCTATTCAATGCAGTCCTTGAAACATTAGCCTGAGCCATCAGGCAAGGAAAGGAAATCAAGGAAATACAAACAGAAAAAAAAGAAGTCAAACTACCTCTGTCAATGACATGATCCTATATCTAGAGGACCCAAAAAACTACGAGAAGACTTCTAAAGCTTACAAATGAGTTTAGCAAATTAACAGAATACAAGATCAACACTCACAAATCAATAGTTTTCATATACTCCAACATTGATTCAGTAGAGGAAGAAATTAGGAAAACCATCCCATTCACAACTACCTCAAAAAATAATAATAAAACACTTGGGAATTAATCTAACCAAGTAAGTAAAAGGACTCTACAATGAAAATTACAGAACACTGAAGAAAAAAATTGAAAAGGACCTTAGAAGAAAGATATCCTGTGTTCTTTTTTTTAAATATTTTTAGTTGTAGATGAACACAATACCTTTATTTTATTTACTTAGTTTTATGTGGTGCTGAGGATTGAACCTAGTGCCTCACATGTGCGATGAAAGCACTCTACCACGGAGGCACAACCCCAGAGCCCCATGTTCTTCAATAGGCAGAATCAGTATTGTCAAAACAGCCATACCACTCAAAGCAATAAACAGATTCAATGCAATCCTCACCAAAACACCAATCACATTCTTCACAGAATTAGAAAAAACAATTCTTAAATTCATTTGGACGAACAGAAGACCCAAAATAGTCAAAGCAATGCTAACCAAGAAAAGTGAAGCAGGAGGCTTCACAACACCTGATCTGAATTTATACTACATAGATATACTAACAAAAACAGCATGCAATTGGCATCAAAACAGACATGACTCAAAGGAATAGCAGACAGACAAATCCACATACCTTTAGCCATCTGATATATTTGACAAAGGTACCAAAAATATATCTTGGAGAAAATGCAGTCTTTTTCACAAATGGTGCTGGCAAAATTGGATAGCTATATGTAGAAAAATGAAACTGGACTCCTAACTCTCACCCCACACAAAACTCAATCAAAATGGATCAAAGACTTAGGAATTAGACCAGAGCTTTACAACTGCTAGAAGGAAACATAGGGTCAACACTCCATTATATAGTTGCTGGCACAGACTTCATTAAAAAGACCCCCAAAGCAAAAGAAATAAAACCAAGAATCAATGAGTGGGATGGCCTAATACCAAAAAGCTTCTGCACAGCAAAGGAAATGATTAAGAGCTGAAGGGAGACCCTACAGAATGGTAGAAAATCTTGGCCAGTTACTCCTCCAATAGAGGATCAATTTCCAGAAAATACAAAGAACTCAAAAAAACTTAACACTCAAAATACCAAATAATTCAATCAATAAAAGGGAAAAAGAACTAAACAGAAATTTCTCCAAAGAAGAAACACAAATGGCCAACAAATATATGAAAAAATGCTCAACAACTTTAGCCATCAGAGAAATGCAAGTCAAAACCACACTAAGATTTCATCTCATTCAAGTCAGAATGGCAATGATCAAGATTACAAACAACAACAAGTGCTGATGAGGGGAAAAAGGTACACTTGTCCACTGTTGGCGGGACTGCAGATTCGTACAACCACTCTCGAAATCAGGATGAAGATTGCTCAAAAAATTAGGAATAGAACTACCATACGACCCAGCTATCCCATTCCTTGGTATTTTCCCAAAAGATCTAAAATTGGCATAGTAGTATAACACAGCTAAATTATGGAGTCAACCCAGATGCCTGTCGATAGATGAATGGATTAAGAAATTATGGAATGAGTTTATGTGTTTATGTATAAAATAAAGTTCTACTCGGCCATAAAAAAGAATGGGATTATGGCATTTGCTGGTAAATGGATGGAAATGGAGAACATCATGTTAAATGAAATAAGCCAAACTCAGAAACTCAAAGGTTTTCTCTTATAGCATCAGCTACAGTAAGATAAACACAAAGATAACATAAAGAATCAGTCAAACTGGCTGTGGTGGTGCACGCCTACAATCCCAGAAGCTCGGAGGCTGAGGCAGGAGGATCACTAGTTCAAAGCCAGCCTCAGCAATGGTGAGGTACTAAGCAACTCAAAATAAAATACTATATAGGGCTGGAGATGTGGCTCAGTGGTCGAGTGCCCCTGAGTTCAATCCTTGGTACCCTCCTCCCCCACAGAAAAAGAACCAGTCAAATAAAAATTAATAGATGAGCAAAAGGAAATCTAGCAGAGTAGAGGAAGAAGAATGGGAGATCAGGAGGAGAATGGAAGGGAAAAGCAGGGGAAAAGGGGATCCTAAACTGAAGTTGAATCCCACGCATGTATGAGTTTGTCAGGACGAACCCAAGTACCATGCATAACTGTGAAGCTCTAATTAAAAAGAAAACAGAACAAAAAAAGGTAAACCAGAGTCTGAAGAAATTTACATACAATAGATTCTCAGCATTAAAATGTAACATTTTTAGTCTGGATTGCTGCTAAGTGCTCTGGAGAGTGATGACAAGAGTGGCTTCTAGTTTTATTGTGGCCTGATTTTCATTTTCTTTTCTTTCTCTCTCTCTTCATTTTCTTTCTTTCTTTTTTTTTTTTTTCTCTGCTGTACCAGCAACTGCACCCTCGGCCTCATGTGCTGAGGTGAGGTGGAGGCCCACTTCCAGTGCTGCCCAGCCACTGTTGGCAGGCTGATGCAGTGTGGCTGGATGCGGCTGTCCTCTCTGCGGCCAGCTCTATTCGGTTTACAGGTTCTTTCCTCTCAGTAACTCTAATAAAAGTAATGAAAGCTGTGTTTCTTTCTGGAAAAGTCAGCCATTAAATAAAAGACAAAACTTTGAGAAAAGTTTATCAACTTGCCTTAGTTAACTTTAGATGTAAAGACAGGAATAGGAAATAAGTAGTATGAGAAAGCTGTGATTGGGCTGAAAGCAGAAGCCACTTCTATTTAAGGAATCTTGAAGATCCAGGAGGGATCCCCTGTGAATGTCAGAGATGTCCGGACCTGCACGAGCTATCACAGCAAACATTTGGCATTCGTATCAAAATCATCCCTTTTCCATGGCTTTTCAGCTCCAGTGCACAGTCAGAGGTCTTTGGGTTTGGAGAAGGCCACCTGGGGTGAGGGGACCGGGTGTCGATGTGACAGCGCTTACCCAGGACGTCTAGGTCCACGGCACTCTTCATCTACGTGAAGAATGGTGGGTTCTGAATCTGCCTCACACACAACGGCAGACCAGACGGAGAGTGCAGCGCAGCTTCCTGCTAAATCTGTTTTAATCCTTGCTTTTGATGTAAGGTAAAAGGCAGGGGAGGGGAAGCCAAACAGAGCAGGCAGTTTATATTTCTCTCACCAGGACAAATTAATAAAAACAAAACCTAATTTCTCCCTTCTCTTACCCATTCTTATTCCTCCTCAATATTTTTCCTCTTTCTAAGATTCTTTTTTTTGTTTGAGAAGCTTAATATTTGGCTGCCTTCTGAAGAAATGGGTATAGTGACAGATGAAAGACTTGTATTCATGGTATAATTCAGAATAAGGGAAAAAAATCGACTGCTGTGCATTTAAGATTCTAACAACCTTGCAATTTTGTACAGTCGTTTCCCCCACCCGTTCTTTTGAAGAAATCTGCTTTTATTCTGCTAATAACTAACCACAGTTGCAGCAGCATGGATCCGATTAGCAGTTCTTATGATACAAAGGGGAGAAGGAAAAAAGCTGTGAACAGGGCTGCCAATTTGTCCACCTGGGCCCCCAGGAGAAAGATCAGCTGAGCGCCTGCCTGCCCCCTTTCTTCCACTTGATCGCTGCTCTGTACTGCGGATGGAGACCGGCCTTTTGAAAGCCCAGTCACTTTCTTCCTTTAATAAAAGTTCCACTTGCCACCATCCTTTCTTGTCACACAAGATTCCAACACTTCACGACAGCTCTGCCTGCAAACCTGGCTGGCTGTGAGAGTCACACACCTATGCTCTTGCCCTCGGAGCCATTCTGCTTTCACAGAGGATGGGTCCTAAGACCCGCGGGATGCCCTGCGGGAAACAGGGGCCACATTTTCCATACCAAAAGGTGGTACATGTGGTGGTCCCACAGGAATCTTGATCCTGCTTCTGGATGTGAAAGGAGGAAGGAAAGGATCTGCAGTTTGGGAAATAATGGAATTTGAGGAGTGCAGCACAGAATATATAAAATTGGGACCAAGAGATAAAAACAGGGGGATTACTAGGCAACATGCTTTCTGTACGTTTAGATGCAGAATTGTCAATTTATTGACATTAAAATAATATACTACTTCCTAAAAGCTTTCTTAAAAACTCACTGCTTTTGTAATTATGCTGAATGAGAGCTTATTTTTGTGATAAAACTTAAAAGTTCTAAACCCTTAGTATAAAACTTCTTTGAAAAATAAAGAGACAAAAAGTTAAAGTACTACTGTTCTTTTGAAAAGTTCAGAAGAAACACAAGGTTTCTGAACAGCATGTCTAGGATCTGAGAGATCTGGTTAACACTTCATTATTCACATTTAAAGGCACTAACAAGCAGGTTTCACTCGCTCTAACATCTCAGTTCACAGCACGGCAAGAATTCAGGTGTTTCAATAAGTGTGGTTTTAAGAGGATGGGGACAACTGATCAGCAGCCAAACTCATCAATGGCAGGGGTCTCCTAGCAAGTCAGCTGTGCTCTCAGGGAATTGCCCTTGAAGACCACATGGCAGCCAGACTCAGCACCTGGCCAGGGGAGAGCCCAGGCCACCTGTGCCCTCTGATACTGGGGGCCATTCTAAGGGTGTTACCACCAAGAAGGAGCATGTGCTGAAGCACTTCCCATGTGTTTGTCACTGATTCTTTCATTTTAAATTTTAACTAATATTCAGCAAGTACACTTATGAAATAATTGTTTTCACAAACCAAAATTTTCTTCTGTTTGCCAGCAGCTTCCAAATACCTGGAGCAGATTCTTAAATCCAATTGCCTGTTCAAAATGTCCCTGAAAATCTCAAATTAAGCCAAAACTGAACTTGGGACTCCCCCTTCAAATGCTTGCTCTTGTCCAACACACAGGAACCATCATCCCCAAGGATCCTGGCTGGCCTCTACGTTACCTGCTTCTGCCTTTGTCCCTTAGGGCATACCCCAGGTAGCAGCCAGAATGATCCTTTGAACCTAAACTCAATCAGGCCATGCCCTACCTGCTCAAGTTGCCGGGATTTCCTACCATACTTACAAACTCCTTTCCCTGATGCACGGGAAATACGTTCCAAGACCCTCGGTGGATGCTTGGAATACAGGTAAGACAAACCCCTATATGTGCTGTCTTTCCTTACACATCATTATCTCTGACAGTTTTATCTACAAATCAGGCAGAGAGATCAACAACAATAACTGATAATACAACAATTACAACTACATGCGCTAGTAAAGATTATGTGGCTATGGTCCCTCCCTCTCTCTCAAAATCTGAGTTTTGTTTCAGAGAGGGCATGGGTTCTTCCCTCTGAATGCTACGCCTGGCTTTATCACCTGTCCTGCCTCACTGCCACGCAGTACCAGAGACAATCTGCACTTCCACATTTTACATCCTGATGGTTCCCTGGCACTTCCATGAAAGGAGGTTCTACTGGGCACCGTCTCCGAGAAAAGCCGAGTTTCATCACAACAGGAGCCTGCTTTGGATGGCAACCTTTCTTTAGTCAACTTCAAGCCTGCCAGAAATGCAGCAGTTGCTTCTTCACCAGTGAATGTCACTTCTCCAGGGGTTTTGATATTTCAGTCCAAACCTGTTCCTCCAACTCTGCCACCACCCCTTCTGTGCAGCATGAGGCTTGGGCTCCCAGTTCCAGGCAATCCCTGCTGAAATCTTGGCACAGGTTCAATGCTTCGTGGCTCTCAGTGCTTTTCTTCTTCACTGTTTCATGATAGAAAATTTGTGCCACACATCTTTAGCAACCTCAACATATGATTTTTTCTGTACTAAGTTGAGATCTTTCACCTTTTCCCTTAAAGGAAGTAGCTTACAGCTTCTCTTTGGCATATCCAAATCACCAGGCTCACTACTCCTACATTTCAGGGCTGCTATTAAATAAAGTAATGATTCAGGTTCCGAGTGGGATGAAGCTGGACAGCGAGAGAGTTTCCCATGCTGCTCAGAATGCTGCAATTTAGCTTATGAACTGTTCACTTCTGGGGTTGTCCCTCTAACATTTTCAGATCACAGGTAACTGAAACCTCAGAAAGCGAAGTCCTGGGCAGCACAGCTACTGTATCAGCGGGCCTTGATGATGCTCTAGTGTGACTGGCCACCAGCTCTGGCCCTCTTCCCTTCCCACTCTGCACAGCCCCACTGCCTCTCCCCACATCAGGCTCTGGAGAGTCGGGCCTGCCCTTCCTGAGGGCTCTTCTTCGCCTGCAGTCACTTCCCTAGACTCTCACTTGCTCCTGCCCTTTCTTCACTTCTCTTGTTCAGATACCAATTTCAAGAGACATGGTCCCTATTCGTTATCTAGAGAAGCAACAAGACTTTTCTAACAATACCTGACTATAAAGTGTGTACTGATTTCATATAATCCCTGTCTTTCCACTAGAATTTAAGCATCCTTAGGACAAGGTCCTTTGCACTCATGCTCAGTGCATTTTCCCCGGTTCCTAGAAATGTGCCTGCAGCCTGGGACATACTTAGTACTTTGCTGAATTAATAAATGAAACGAGAGTGTAGATTTCGAAAAATGCGCAGTTGGGTTGGCTGGCCTTCAGCAGGGCATCACCTAATGTATCAACTACAAAAGTAAAATCTGTTTCTTTTCTAAAACCATTCAACTGAAGCAACACATACGGAATCCTCGGCAAGGTCACGCTCTTGGCATTCAGCTATATGTATTTAATATAGTTTGCAAGTACAAACTCCTGTGTCACTTTCTGTTTGGAAAGGAGAATATCAGCATTAACAATTCCTGGTTATATCGTTTATAAACATGTAGATTGGGATTATTAAAGATTAATGCATTTTAGGATCAGTGTCGGCATTCCGTTTGTCTCATGCCGAAACCAATTCTGTTCTTCATTAGTCAACGACAACCCACATCACCCTGTTCTGGAAGAGAAATCAGAGGTGCAAGTGTGTAAATTGAGAATAAGTGATGAAACTGATTAGTAAGAGACTTAACGGCTATAATCAATCAACACATCATAATAATCCTGGCTGCAGGGTTATCAGAAGACAGGGAAATAAACATAACACTCTGCAGAATGGTTTTGATCCTTCTGAAACAGCGACCTTCTCCCTTTTAGAAAACACAGCGTGGATTAGGGACACTGTGGCCACAAGCACTACATTTTACCATTTTCCAAAACTCAGACCAAAGGTTTCTGAAACTTTTTCCTTCTAAGCTAAAATTCGTTCATGAAGCTTTGAAGCCCTCCATTCCGAGTCCTCCGGATGGCGGGCCCGTGTCAACAGCCTTCCTGCACAGGTAGCCCCCTGCTGGTTCAAGGAACAAGAAGACTTGGTGGAGCACAGGTTTGTAACAGCGCCGGTCTTCTCAGTGCCAGAAATGAAAACCAACAGTGAACAAAGTGTCTGCAGCGCCTCTTCAGAGAAAACGCAAAAAGCACTCGAGATGTGTGGATGGACGGACCAAGAAACCACGTGGGTCATGCTGGGATGACAGAGCAAGACAAAGTCCCCAGTGCTGCCTTAGGGACTGCAGAGGCGGCCTGCAGCCTCACACACAGACCGGGGTAAGGAGGGAAGGTGATGAGAGGGCTTCACAGGAACAGCACAACTTATTTTTAATTAAGAGGGAAGAGAAGCCAAGTGGGAATGTGCATTTTGAAAATTTCTAATGTTCTTTATTTCTGAGTATGGAAGAAACAGGTGAGGAAAGGCTTTATTTGAAATGTACTGGAATGGATTGACTGAAAAGACTTGTGCTTCTGGAACAAAGTCATTCCCCCTCACTCCCAGGTGCCACCTCATGGAGGGGAGCTCAGGACAAGGTGTTTGATGGCAGGGCGGGCTCAGTCAGGACAGTACAGGGAGCCTGTCCACACCCCCACCCACCCTGCACATAGGCCTCTGTGCTAGGGATGGAGACTCCGGAACCAGCATGCTGGTCTGAACCTTCAGACAGTGGGTTGAAGGCGAAGGCTATGCACCACCCCGCCAGCAGCAGAGCCCCACCTCATCTCCCCAAGACAAAATAGACGAAATACATCACTGCTTTCTCAACTGCTGCTAAGCATCATTTGCAAAGGATTGGAAATTACTGTTTTGTATAACATACAAATATTTTACATTGTAAGGGAAAAAAATACTGGCTAAGTTCTCTTGGTTTGCAGAACTGCTGAATTGATGTTTTCTGTGCTGCCACAGATTAAAAACATGGATAGATCAATGGCATTTTGTGTTAAAAAAAATGTTGTTTTTTTTCCTGCTCAGTTTGCCAATAAGCAGCATGGATCTTGAGCTGCAGCAGTATTTCCACCTCCAGAGGGGCAAGAAGGAGCATGGGATAGATATTCTGAGATTGTTATCAGGGATGGTGACTGTGTAGACACCCCTGTAATCAAAGAAAGCCACTTCAGTCTACTAATGCTGTCCTGAAAGGATGCCGCCTTAGAATTATTTATATATAGAAATAAACCCCAAATTCTACTTGGAGTTTTATTAAGTAAGGATAAATTAAAAATTAGAAAATGTATTTATTTAGGATGGATTAGGTTTGAGTCTAAAATAAGATTTTAAAATATAGGGAAAATGTATTAAATGAAAGAGAGACACTGGGCTGGATCCTCCGTTGTGCATTTTATAGGAACTAATCTTGACAAATTACACCAGGAACTATCATTTCCTTTCTCTAAAATCCTTCCTGTTCACTCTGGCCCATGACTAACTCTTAACTGCAATTCATTTTTCTCTTTCCCATTATAGCAGCCTTCCAGAATCTGCTTGTCTGAATGTCAAATTAAGCAATAAAACTTGCTTTTTGACCAGCATATCTTCTTGTTTGTACTTGTAGCGACGTTAGTCCATACGGCAATCTCCTGAGCTCCCACTTGCTAAGTGGGGACAGGTGGGCTTAGAATACACCACAGTGCTGCTTGAGGAGGTATTCTCCAGATTTAGTTGAACAAATACAACCCTTTTTGGGACTCGTGTTTTAAGTGTCTAAGTTTTTCTTTGTGGGGTACAAATTTGTCATGGCAGGTTGGTATGCTGGATGCACGCCTCACTAACTAGGAACTCACAAATGGAGCTTTGGAGAAGGGGCTTAAAAATGAAGGGAACTGAAGCTTCATAAAAATGTAAGGGCCATATCTGGTTAAGCAGCATAGAGCTCTTAACACCTGGGAGCCTTTCCAAAAGGCAGCGGGTGACTGGAGGCACCTGCCAGGCAGGAGTCTGTGTGGGTGAAGGAGCACAGTGTCCCCTGGGCTGGAGTGGGGAACACACTGCTGAGGGAAGAGGAGCGCTTGTGGAGACAGGTACACACAGAGGAGGAGCTTGAGAGATGAACAGAAGATTCTCCTCAACCTAGCCTGCCTTTCAAGGTCTCTGAGCTCCCAAACCACCGGGCCCATCTCCCTGAGCCAGCAGATGGGGCAGTTGGGAGGAATGGATGGTGAGCCACCTCAAACAGCAAAGCACACAGTAAAGCTCATGAACTTAAAAAGAGGGACTTTTGTTTTTATATTTGATGCAACTCTATTTTGTTTCTGTCTCTGATGGTTAAGAAGATGTGCTTTTGCTATCTAGTACCATGCAAGAAGAATGGATGCAAAACCAATGTCCAGAAGCACCTCATTTTTGGCTTTTGGTACTCATTTATTACAATAAGTGGCCTGCAGTCAGACAGGAGTGTCTGACTCCACCTCAAAATGGACTTGGCACACATGCCAAATGCCAAAAACAAAAAACTATTCAGAAATCTGTAGTTACTACCCTTAGATCTTCATTAACAAAACTAATGAAATATCACCAGTAGTCTAAACATTTAAAGTTCCACCAGGCTACGAACAGTTAATATCTGCCTACCCATTACACCCCCGTGCACACACACACTGTGTGTTCACCCTTCTTAATATTTAAACATGGTTGCTGCTTATAGCACATGCAGGAAAAAGCTGACAAAAGCCTTTGGCCAATAAAATAAAAAAAAAAACTTCAGCTTATTTACATTTTTGCTTTGTTAGTAAACTGGAATGGTTGGCTCAGGAGGCAAGACGAGTGAAATAAACATTCGATGAATCTTCTGGCAACAGCAATGCATTCTGATGTAGTGCTGAATCAGCTGCCCGACATGCTGGGGGAATTAGGCCTAGCCTAAGAGCTACCCAACATGTTCAAACCCCTGTAGGTCTCTCTCTTTAAACCAAAGTGCACAACTATAAGATGTAACCCAAGAAACAGCGTAAATGCAATGTGATGCGATCGTTTATTAGAGGAATGTTTAACATCAGACATTTCAGAATTAACTGTACCTGACATCAGGTTTGTTTAATTTAAGTGCATACACATGCACACTACCAATGAGGAAGACGGAGGGAGCCGTTTCATTTCTGTCTCCAAATATAAATATATCGCTATGAAGGGGGAGAAATGAAGAGAGAATAAGTAAAAACAAGACAATTTATATTGGCACTGGGGGAAGGAAAATGTATAGTTTGTTTCTGTCTCAAATGCTTGTTTAGGTTGAACAATCAGGGCTGAATTCTTTACCTTCCATCTATAGAAACCTGCAATCCTGGAGCCCAGTTATGTGCAAACAAAGGGAGAGAAGCCATGTGGCTAGCAACCACAGGAAATTTCCATGCTGCTTTTCAAAGGAAAGCAGGAAGGAAAAAGCCCCACTGAGGAAGGGACAAGGCAGGGCCAGTGCCTCCCATGTCTCTTGGCAGCAGTCGTTCCCAGGATGCTCACGGGGCTGTGAGGCAGCAGGATGGGAGGGCCAACTGCAGTGGGTGGAGCCGTGGTTTCCCAGGCAAAAATCAGTATCAGCCATTTAGGATAATCTGCTGGTTTTTGTTTTTCCACCTCTGTGATACTTCTCAGCTGTGGATGTCACTTACCAGGGCAGAGGTGGAGAAAAATGATTGCTCTTTTTAACAAATGCTAGGAAAGCAATAGTAGACCCTCCACAACATTTTGGCTTTTCCTTATCCCAGCCATCAGCTACACAATAGCTGTGCATTTTACAAGGATTTGCTGGAGAGACAGTGACCGAATGAGCCAGGCTGTGATTCAGAGAGAGGTAGCATCAAGATACAACAAGAGGTAACAAGAGAGAAGCAAGGGCAGAACAAACAAGCAGCACTGGGGATGAGAGGCAGAAGAGGAACGAAAGTAAGCGAATCTACACAGAGAAAATGAAGGGACATTCCGAATAGATGCACCTGTAGCAGCAGTTTGAAAGCTCTGCCCTGGGAGACAGTGGAATCTTGACAGGATGTTGCACTTCACAGGTTCAGACTCAAAGCCAAAGGAAGAAGACTATCCCTGATCTTAGCATCGAATGTATAGATCAGCAAAATTTAAAAGCAAGGGCTAGAGACGGGAAAAGAAAAGAAGATGGCAAACAGGCCCAATTTTGAAGGTGTACTGGAAGGTGTAAATGAAGGTGTGTTTGCATTTAATTAGAAGTAAATAAAAATCAAAAAGCAAATATCAACTTTCTGATCAACCCACAGTTTGGTTTATTACTAATGACCAAATTCACAAAAACACAAGACATAATGTAAGTTGGCTAACTCAACACTTTTAACACCTCCTAGAGAATAAGGATGTGGATTTCAGGGAAATGTTAATTTTTAAAAAGTGTGTCCGGGGGGATGGGGGGGTGATACAGGCTAGGTGGAAATAGAAACCTGTAATTTTTTCAGCAAAAATCTGTTAGAATTTTTTTTAAAATCCTACTAAAATAGCACCATACATTTTTTTTTTGATAAACACCTATCAAAGGTTTAGGTTTGACTGTCCCTAGGCTTAGCTGTGGGAACAGAGAGAAGAAACAGGACACCTGGATTCAAGTCATGGACCACCCCCACAAAGGGCTAAGACAAGGCTGCTGAGAGTTCCCTGGCTCCTCTGTAACTCAGGAAAGGGTGCCCCTTCCCTTGGGAGCAGGCTGGCTGCCAACCCTGAGTTGCTGCCCTGGGGCAGAGATCACCAGTGGGTGCTGGCCCCGAGCAGGGCGCTGCTCACAGCTGTTACTGTCCCTAAAAAGGATTCTGAGCTACGTCTATTCATTCCAGCTTCTCTGTCCATCATACAGAAATCAGCTTGCCTGTGGCCAGCGTGGAGCAAGTGCTCACAGGTCCACGAGAGTTTTACGTGCACAGATAGTAGCAAAAATCCTGTTAATCTCAGGAAATACAATCTTGCCTTATTTTCTTGGTCCCAACCCCAAAGAAGAGCAGCTGTCGGGGCTGGGCTGGGGCTCAGGGTAGAGCGCTTGTCTAGCATGTGTGAGGTCCTGGGTTTGATTCTTAGCACCACATATAAGTAAGTAAGTAAGTAAGTAAGTAAATAAATTGAAGGTCTACCAACGTCTAAAAGAAAAAAAAAGAAGAGCAGCTGTGGGTGTCTTTTTCGAGTGAGAAAAATAAACTTTGTGAAAATATGTTCTGCGATCCTATGGTTAGCTCTGGCGGCCCACCTGAAGGATCCTGGTAAGCCGAGCAGACCACCACTTGAAACTTCACACACACCTTGAGAACACCAGTGTTCTGGATTAAGAAGCAGGGACTTTGCAGTTGCCAAAACCAACCGCGCTGCTCTGGATGGTAATTACAGTGGACAAATCTCCAGGTCTCAGCTTAAATAATAACAATAACTGAAGGCAACGACAATTATCAACAGGCAGTAAATGCTCACCAGGTCCTTACATGTCACATGTGCCCGTCCCACATGTAGCCTTTCCATGTCTTACATGCAGCAGCACATTCCTTATAGTGGCCTGATGAGATGTGACCCTTACTTTACAGATGTAGAAACTGAGGCTCAGAGAGGCTGGCTCAAGTTTACTCAACAAGTAAGTGGCATTTTGATAAGGGGGAGGGAGGGATCACTTAAGAAAGCCCAGGTCAAAAGTTCACTGCAGTTCCACCTGGGGGAAAGGTGGACAAACGCCAACATTGTCTATCAGACTTTATAAGAGGCTCTTCCCCTTAACAACACTAAGGTTAAGAAATGTTCTGTTTGTTATGTTTTATATGCTTGACAGCATATACACCTTCACACTCAGCAAAGCGAGTCAAGAGTTCACTTCAGGAGTCTATCACTAAAGGCAGGTACAGTGGTGCACGCCTGTACTTCCAGCAACTCAGGAGGCTGAGGCAGGAGGACTGCAAGCTTGAGATCAGCCTCCACACTGTCTCAAAAAATAAAAAAGGTCTGGGGATGTAGGTTAATGGTAGAGCAGCCCTGGGTTCAGTTCCAAGTTCAACCACCACAACAAAAAAAACCCAACCAAACACACAAAAATAGTATCACTAAGAAAGGTGAAGCTGTTGCTGCCTAATTTCTTCCCTATACTAAAAGAGTTCAATCAACCAATTCAAACCTCGGACGCAGCAGAGCAGGTATGGGCTGATGACACAAGTTCAAAAAATAAGCTCTCTGCTTCTGACAACATTTTCAAGAAAGATGGAAGTTTTCCACTACAAAAGGAACTGGCAGGGAGACTTGAGTGGAGGGGCTTGTCTTCCCCTCTGTGCCCACACCTGCAGCAACTGGGGGCACAGCAGTAGCCGTGCTGGTCTGTGATCAGTGACCAGCTTTACCCTCAGCACACTCAGCACTGGACTTGGCCACCAGTTTAATATGCTGTGCTATCTCTCTCTCCTCTGTGTGCACGGTCTAACACCCTAATGCGTGACCCTGCAAGACCAGAGGCCCAGCAAGAGCTCTTCTCTTAAGGCATGTGCTCTACACTGCATGAAAACCCAGGCCATGAAAACAGAAGCTCAGAACTCTCCACTGGGAATGATGAACAGACAAACAAACTCTTCAGATCGTCAACTCCACGTGTTGGGTGTACCTTTCCTTTATACCTCAGGAAAGTTTGTGTTTAGATTAGTTATTAATTCAGATGAAAGAGTGAGCTCTTTTTTGAGGAATACAATATTTGATGTATGATTTTCCAACACTTAGGTGACACCTCAAAGACCATCTGAAATAAAAAAGGGAACCCCCCTAAAAAAAAGCCCATCTGAATAGCAAAGATTACTTCAGGAATTCTGAAGCAGGGAGTATTTGCAGAGTTAACAAGCTTAAAAATGGGCAGGCAGGGTCTTACTGTAAACACTAGGAGGATAAGCAAATATTCTTGAAGGAAAGGTAACATTAAAATGCATTGAAACTATAGCCATGCCTGCATTATGGGTGAATCTCAGAAACAACCTTCAGCCAAAAGAGCAAGACACAGTCTGTCTTGGTGTGAGCAGAAGCACTATTTTCTGATCTGCCCAGGGCCTTCCTAGTTATGCTTGTGGTTCTCCTGTAATTATTGAAAACATGACTTTACATCCTAAATAGTATACATTTCTACAAAGAAGTTTATCAGATAAAACTAACTCCATATACTTTGAATGCTTGTAATAAAATTCTACAAAATGAAAATAACACCAAAAAAAGAGTGACAAAAAATATCTAGAGAATACTTGAAGTGGAGGAAAAGAATAGAGCTTGAGACAAGGAAGGAACACTACATAGGCAAGACACAGCAGCATCAGAGACACTCTAATACTCAAACTGGATGGTGGATTCACGAATATTCATGACATTTATGCTTCACGATTAGCATGTCATCTATGCTTACATATACATACTATAATAAATATATATTATGTTTTCCATAATAAACATTTTATGAAAATACAAAATCAAACATTAATGAGAATTTATTAGCAATTCAATACATTCTGATAGGTGGTTCAAAGTGCCTTCTGGCATCCATCCACATCATGTTAGCAAAAGCTGCATAGAAAAAACTTACACATAATTTAATGATAAAGGAAAGCTAGTTCTTGGTGGGTTTAAATGTTTGACATTTGATATAAGAAAGGTGGATCAGAGATGAAGCTACTGAAAAATATATAATCAAATAAAATATATATTCAAATAAATAAATAACTCCAAGAACACCCTTGAGTGTGTTCTGGCACTGGTCAGTGTGTGAATGTGAGCACACAGGGGTAAGTACAAACCCTAAAATCATTTCAGAAATAACCACTGTGGTCTATTTTGAAGAGGACAATGGAAAACCAAGGCCAATGCAGGTGAATCACCACACTTCGGTGTACTGATCAGCAGAGGATCTTATCTCATTACAGAGTGAATGTTCAGAGATTAGTCTTGTGTGTCTGGCAAACTGAAAATATCAAAGTAGCTGGTACTTTACTGAATGGGTGGTAGACCCATTTGCTCGGAATCTTTAGGAACTGGGATTCTGGTGTGCTTCTGTGAGAATGAGGCTACATTCTTAACACATGGTCCCATCACCAGGGGACAGTAAAATAAGTCATGGAGTGTGAGTGCCACTGTTGGATATTAGAGCTGTCATTTAACAGAGGAAAAGAGGGACAATTTAAAAGGTGATACCTGGAATACTTGCAGGAGAAATTGGGCCAGATCGAGACTGGTTGCTTCCCACAGGAGAGCCAACAGGAGAAGGTGACGGCCCTCCAGGGATGCTGGAGAGATGGGGAGATGCATGTGGAGAGAAAGGCGACTGAGCTGGGTTGCTCTGGTCCCCTTGGCTGCTTGTGGACCCAGACGCACTGACTGCGGAGCTCAAGGCTGCTTCCGTTCCCGTGGGGAGGTCATCAATGGAGCCAGACAGGTCCTAACAAACAAAGAAAAGTATGAATTTATAGAGTAACACATATTTGGACCAATACCCAACTAATACACTATTTGAAAATCATAATGACGCCTCCTTCAGAGAAAGTTTTTTCTGGATTAATGCCCAAGATTCAGAGTATGGCCACTTTTTAAAAGAAGATATTAATAAGCTCCCTCCTGGGATAAATCCATAAGATTCAGCATCTCCTGAAAAGTGAGGAAAACAGCATCTCTCTGCAAAAAACCACCTTCTTTGTTTTCCTTTCCACTGCCACACCAAGTCCATGAGACCTGCATGCGGTGCCTGCAGAAGAGCTTGGGTGGGGTGACTTCCCGTTGGAACGGAGCGCCTGCCTCTGACATGAGGGCTTCCATAGCTAAGCAACCACAGGGTCTGGGTCCCTTTGTTTAGAATTCAACATTAGTCGAATTTCAAACTAGGACCTTGTAATGTAATGTTTACTTTTTTGGCGCCAGGTATTGAACCCAGGGGCGCTAAACCACCGAATCACATCCCCAGTCCTTTCTTCATATTTTATTAGGGTCTTACTGAGTTGTTTAGGGCCTTGCTAAGTTGCTGAGGCTGGCTTTGAACTCACTATCCTCCAGCCTCAGCTTCGGAGTCGCTGGGATTACAGGTGTGCACCACCCCACCTTGGCACCAGTCAAAAAATTTAACCAAACTTTGTAGTGATGGTTTATTACATTTTAAATAACAACAAAGTACCCTTATAATAAAACAGTGATATTTGTATTTTTACATGACATCGGGAAAATAAGTAAGTTATGTTGGCAGAAATGAGTCCTAATGTTATGCCTTATGCCTTTATATAATAATTTTAAGCTAGCAATGCTATCTAATTTGACCATAACACCCTCTGAGGAAGTTATTAAAATCTCCATTTGACAGGTTGAGAAAACTGAAGCTCAGGAGAGCTAAAGTTACTGTTGAAGGTCACACTATTGAGCACAGATGCAGGAGCTAAAGAAAATAAAGGGAAGAAGAAAGAAATAAGCAGAAATAGTCTTCTGTACCCCACACAGGGTGCCCCTTTGCTGTGGTGCCCCATGGCCTACACTGGGGGCCACCTGCAGATGCTCAGTACCTAGGCACAGGCCTGCAGGAATCACTGGACTCTCAGATCGCCAATGCTGCAAGCCCAGGCAAGGCTGGGGACCAGACGCTCAGTGAGTTCTAAATGCTGACCTGCAGTGTAAAAAATATCTGTTCTGGTAACCCAGACCAAACACTGCAGAACGAATCAGAAATACCTGGCTCTGCTACTGCCTCAAGGTATATTCAACCCTAAAAGATAAGCTCTCATCACTCAATTTCAAAGCATTTAACTTTGCTTGCTATGGGGACCTTTGAAAACTGGTGGTGGAAGATGCTCTGGGTTCTACGCATAAATCTATCTCAGAAAATATGAAGGGGCAAGGTAAAGCAGAACTGGTCATAGCTCTTAACTATGACAAAATGTCACAAAGCAAACTCAAGATTAGGATCCCTGAATAGTTGTCCACTGATCATCTGTTATACCATGTAATTAACTTCTCTTTCCTCTTTTTTCTAAACAGTGAAACTGTGAATTATTAAAAAAAAATGTAAGTACAGCTAATGAGAAAGTCACAAAAAGATGAATGTTACAGGGAAAACATGCTAAGAAGAATAACTTCTCAGTAAAATAAAGAGTTATCTTCAATGTAAAATAACTGCTTATGAAAAAAAAATGGCAACAGGGTAGGCAGAAAATGTTACCCCTGGAAAAAGTATGATCAAGTCCCCCAAATAAAAGAAGGTAGATTCAATTGGATTTTAGAATTCAGAGATAAAACAACCCTTTCTGCAAGGGCACAGGAGATCATGGCTGCACACACTGGGCTGGAAAACTCTGTATTCAACAGTAGCTCCATTTAGAGCTTCTGAAGTGAAGACAACCCTGAGAAGCCAGGGTCAAACAGGCAGGCTACTCGGCCAGGTGCACGTTACGTACAATGCAGAAGGAGTCACGCTTCAGCAATGGGGCCGTTATTGGAATTCCTCACAACAAAAACTTAGGCTGACAGGTGAGCACGTTCACACACACTGACGTGTTCCGAGAGGCAGGAGCTGTTCCTTCAGCCCCAGGCTGCACGCTGACTTCTTGGTGCACAACCCTGGAGCTGCAGTGGGCGTGGAGCGGGGAAGTGGGGTGGGCCTCAGAGGATCCCTTCAGTCTCTGCCTCCCAACCACCCTTTCTAATTGATGGAACCAGCTCAGGAACGTGCACAGGGACACTCCTGAAGTGGCTCTTGAAAGCAGCGTACTGCACGCTGTGGCCTGCAGGCCAAACGTGGGCCTGGTTTTGCTCTACCCACAAGCTACAAATTTTTAAATGTGTGGAAAAAACTAGTAGATCACTATTTTGTGACGTAGGAAAACATATGAAGTTCAAATTACAGTGTCCACAGCACATCACCGGAACTGGCCACGTCCCTCCTTTCAGAACTGCCAACGGCAGAGCAGAGCAACTGTGACAGAGAACACATGGCTGCACAGCCAGGAGGGTTTTCATCTGGCTCTGGCCAGAAGAACCAGCAATACTGGTGTGGCCTGCCTGCCTTCACCTCTTCCATGGGAGAGAAGTGTGAACTGAGTGGGGCCTCGGCTGCACCCTGAGACCCAAGATCAGCACACACCCTCCCGAGAACAGGCGCTTCTTCCTCCTCCACACCCCACGGGAAGGCTCGAGTGACAGCCAGATTGTGTGTACTCTTCTAAAAATATCCTCCTAACCCTGGGAACCTACACGGAGCGAGGCTAGGAGGTGGCCTCTCCGAGCCAGGTGCTTCCTGACCTAACACTCGAGGGGCGGGTGCACCCAGAGCACTCAGGGAGGAAGCTGGTTCCCACGATGCTTCAGAGAAAGCACAGTTCAGTAGATTACAAGGAAACAACCACTTTCTATCATGCTACATATGGAAGCATTGTCTTTATAGGAGACAATGCAGATTCAGTTCTTAAAAAACCCATCAATTCTCGTTAAATAATCTTATGCAAATCTTTCTTCATAAAAAACAAAATGTCACTTTGAAATTTTTGTAATTCTTGGCACGATCCACAATCCCCTTCCCTGTCCTCCCTTAAAACTCCACGTTATGGTTGAAAAAGTGACATGGATGGGTGTTAAGAGAGCTTCATTCAAGTTGCAAAGGCATCAAAAACATTTCTGTTATTCAACAAGCTGATCAAGGAACTATCAAGAGGAAAATATAAAGACGACGGCTGTCTTCCTGTTCACATGTCATCAGATTTCAGTGCCGACTAGACCTTGGTGCAACCGAAGAGTAATAAAAGATACAGTTTTTATATTACTGTTATACACAGGTAACTTTTATATGTAAATTATATGGAAATATTCCCACCCTGCAGATACTTAGGGCATCCATATGTAGAGCAAGCTTAACACACTAATAAAAGAAGTTCAACAGTGGTTTAAGCATCCAGCCTAGTTAACAAAGAAGCTCTGTAACTAATGCTCCCCTGGAGGACAATTTAGTCAGCAGGGCCCTGACTCCCTTCTTCTTCTGTAAGTACTGTCAGATCTATGATGTCTGTAAAGAACAGAGGGGCCTCCCTGCATCTCGTTCCAGGAGAGGCACCTTCAAGCTACACTGCCTCCACTTATCTTGCTGGCGAGCTGGCAGGTAGGGGAACTGCAGGGAGGATCTTCAGGGGCAGGGGTTGCCCTGCCCCACCGCAGTCCTTAACCTCCTGGCTTTCCTGGTGGCGTGATGCGGGAGGCAATGACTACACCGGTTCATGCAGAGCAGAATCCTATTCTGTAATCATAATTCACTTTGGTGAAATCCTGTTATCAAGGTAGGTTTTCAGTATCTGATGTCACTTAAAATACTGAATGCTTTCCAAAACCAAAAGAATGACTTCTGTTATCTATGGTAAATTTATTTTTTTAAATCACTATCTAAAAAAACCCCCAAATTAACAAACTTATTTTACTTTAAAACAATTGAAATGAATGTTCTCTGCAAAGCTTTTTCTCTGCAACCATTCCTTTACCCCTTCACCCTCTTTATCCATGTACAATCTTCACTCTAACCCGAGTGACAAGTAAAGGAATTTAACTGTGCATAGAATGACATGCCACCAGAGAGCAGTAACAACCTCATCAGACTCTTGAAGCCAGAATTAAAGACAGGCAGTTAGGATAGACAGGTGGTCCTGATTAGCTGAGAACATGGAGGCCAGTTTGGATCTGGGAAGTTGAAGACCGCCCTTGGGAGACTGGAAAGTCAATGTCTCCAGAGCCCTTGACTACCAAGATTACCTGCCTATACTACCCCTCTTGGAAAGGCTGCGGACAGGGAGTTGTTCATTAATGCCCCTGGGCTGCTACCTGCCTGGATCACTCCATTTGGCCCTTCCCCGCTCATCTGCTTCCCACCTTTTGGACACCCCACCACCATCTCCTGGGCCTCCTCACATAAGCAGCAAGGAGAGAGGAAGGAGGGGAGAGAACAGGAGAACAAATGAGACTTTAGTCTACAAAAGGGGCAGGGTACTCTCACTTCTTGGGATACCAGAATATCAGCTGGGGCCCCTTCTCCCTCCTGGGAGAAATTTGTGTCACTACTTTTAAATAAAACCTGCCCTACATGCTTGCCCCAGTGTGCTTCTATACTGTTCAAACTTCGACATTTGAGGAAGCAGAACTGGTCAACGAGACCCGCGGAATCACTCTGACAAGAGAAAAGTTAACACACAGCACGACGATGTTCCTGGCTCAGCATGCTGGGACAGGGCCAGGGATGCCAGCAACAGAAGGAACATGTATAGGAGCATTCTACAAAGAAGGTACACAGCAAGAATTTTTAAAGAAAATATGAAACATGAAAATAAAGCAGGTATGTAACATTAGGTACAAATACTCTCTCATGTCTCTACACTGCATGTGCAAGTCCCTGGAAATACTTCGCATTACTGTACTGTGACTTGCTACATCAAGAGACATCTTTGGCTTTGATGGTGTTCAACTTAGCATTAGGTTAGCCTACTAAAAAATAAATTCAGTTAACACTGGTGATGCTTAACCATCTTAAAGAACTGGGAATAAGTTAGAAATTTTAACTCCCTTGCTTAATTAAATAAGTGGGTTTTTAAAAAAGCAAATGAACTTCAAAATACTCTAAGCTCCGGTTTTCGGTACAATTAGGTGGTGGTGTGAGATGAGCACGGGTAGTGGGCTGCCCCCAGCTGCACACATCTGGGCATCTCTTGCTCAGAAGTGCCCCAGAGAGCACGGGGACAAACACCGAGTTAGAAACAGAAGAGATTTTAATCAGTGCAACCAGCCCAGGTCTCTTGTTTCCAGGTTTTAATAGGATACAGTTAACGATTTCTCACTGTGACTTCCCATGGGTTTAGAGCTTAGGTTAAAATGCCAGTTCACTGGTCTCCAAAATAGTCTCTTAGTCATCTCAAAAGCAGGAAAAGCATCTCTTCTCCAGTTTAGAATAACACCTGTCCAGTGTAGACATACATAGCTGTCTTCAGCAGACCCTAACTTTCTTAAGGGTAGTGACTCCTGTGCCAGGTGGGGGGCAAAGAGAGGAGGGACCTGACTGATGTCAGGCAGATGCCACTAAATTTACAAGCTCTGCAGTGGAATACAGCTGCAGACACCAGAGGAAGTAATACAGCACGTACCACAAACCCTCTACTGAAAATTACTGACCCAGCTATTAAAATCGAGTAATGAATTCTCAGCCGTCTGTTTCTAATCCACATCCTGGAGGTCAAGGCTTTAGCTTCATTAGGCTCTGAGCCTCCCAAAAAGTACTGTTAGATGACTTCATACCTTCCAATCTGATTTTGTAACTATTATTTTAGACGTGATATAAATATACCTTGAAATTGATATTTGAGCTACTGAATTGACTGATATGACAAAGGGGATGCCTCCAGTGACTCTGTAACACTTCCATGTTTCCAGGCTGCTTCTCAGCACACACCCGGGTTGTGACGCTGTGTTTCAAGCTACTGCCCAAGTCCCTGCTGCTCTCTCTCTAGACAGCAAATGAATTAAAGGCTTTAGACCTCCTGTCTAAGCAAGGAAAACGCAAAGACACCACAGAGACAGGTTCACAAGGATTTTTAGGCCTTAAAAACCTTATTTTTCCCTCTTACATGTACAAATAAATATTATAAGTGACAATACTTACAATGCATAGTCTTAAGACATATGAGGTCAACTGGAAAAAAAGTTTGATGTTGATTTAAAATTAGTCAAAAGTTCCACAAATCTCAAAACCATAACCAAAAGCCAGGGATAATACAAGAAGAATTTACAAGGCAAAATTCATTTTAAAAGAGGCATCAAGAACCACTTTTTGGCAACTGACTATCATTCCTCCTCAAAGATTGCATTATGGTAACTCTCATTTTGAGGGGACCTCTATAGGACAATCAGCTAAACTGACACTTCACAGAAGCAGGATTCAGAGGTAAGCATACTATTATAAATATTAGTATAATGGTGATATTTCCTTTGTTTTTAAAAACTCAGCACCTAAAATGAACTCTTGAAAATCTAGAGTGTGCTGCCACTCTGAATTGAGAGGAGGTAAACGACATAAGCATGAAATATGCGTCATATAAGGAAAAATTAATTTTTTGATGACAAAGGCCTCCCGGGATTCCTAAAATATTGTCAGTGCTTGAGTTCTGCCCAGGAGATTGTTAGCTCTCCCACCACCACCACCAGTTTCCAGAAGCCACGCAGACTAGAACAAGGGAACAGCAGGAGCAGTCTTGACAGAAAATACTTGGTAAGGACCTTAGTCATAAATGTGTTCTGCTTGCATGGAATTGTCCTTTATCTGGAAATGACACTGCCTTCCCTGTCACACTCCCAGGAGCAGCATCACAGATGAGAGTGATGGCCACTGTGACAGCAGTCCCTTGAGCTCCTGCTCCTACCACAAACCTGCGACGCCCCTGGGGGCCCAGAGGTCCTGTCCCTGTCCTAAGGAACGCAGCACCTCTTCAGCTGTGGCTCCCGCTTCCTACTGGCCAAAACCTTCATCTGACTCCATGTCCAGCGCACGATGACCCCTCCTGACCTGAGGCTGAGGCCTTGGCCAGTGCTGAAAAGCCAGCCCCTCGTGTGCGAGGTTGTGCCCGGATGCTGCTACAGGTGCGATGGATGGTGTTTTGAACACCAGTCCCACTGTCCTGGGGAAACCAAAGCTGGACGGTGCGGTGAGGAGATGGAGGAACTGGGGAAGGGGTCCTCTGCAGGCACACACGCCCACCCAAGGTGGGTGGGTGGGAGAATGGAGAGTGGTTGGCAGTGGGGTGACAGGTTTCACATTTCTGTTGGCGGGTCCCACCTGGGCTGATGCACCTAAACACTTAAGTCCTGGAGTCCCAAGGAGAGAGACAAAGGAACAGGTAAAAGTCACAGGAAAGAGCATGCCGGCGGGGAGCTGGCAACTCCACTGCACGCGGGGCGCTTCCTGGACTGTGCTGGGAGGCGGCCAGGGGGCAGTGAGGGGGGCCCGAGGGCACCGGGAGGTGGGCACCGACGGTGAGCGGGCAGAGAGCGCACGGGCTGCAGTGCCGGAAGATGGCTGAGGGGGACAGTGGGATGGCCTCACCTCCTCCCATCCTGCGTTTAAGGACCTGGGGAGCCGACAGAGGTCCAGAAGGTGAACTTTAATATTCTCATGGAGGGAGAAAAAAATGCAGTCAGGTGACAAATACAAAACCTTAAACTTTTACAAGAAAAAAATAATCGTAACCACTAGAGAAGAGTGAGCAAAGACCATGTTAAACAGGGTTGAAACTACAGGCACACTTTGAGAATTGGTAAAATTTTTAAAATCCACATATTCTTAGCATTTTATGAAATTAAACTACGAACAACAATCAGAATAATAAGGGCCTGAGTGACTGAAGTCCAGCTGAAAGCAGCATGCTTTCGAGGCTGCAATGGTTTGGGGGGTCTGCGGCCGTCCTGCTTGCTTCAGTTCTGTGTAAGAATCGATGGACAAATGATTTGAAAACCTCAAAGCTGCACAAAGCTAATCATGAGCAGCATACGCCCTTAAAAGAGCACATTCTCTTAATACACTACTCCAAAGCCACTGGTGACGATTCCCGAGACGCTCGTCGTTGGGGTGGGGTTTACCCAATGACGCTGTGGAGACTTTGTAGGCCGGTGCATTGAAAATATCCTTGTCAGCTATGAACCTATAAATATTAACGATCCATGTAGGCTGAAAGCAAATTGACAAACTAACAAGATCCATAAATATATAAGATTTAGACTTTGTCTACTGATCCCAGTTTTTATCAGTGTCTCCAGAACGGAAAAGCCACCAACACACCCTTTGCATCTCTCGCGGTAAAACGCTTCACTGTGTCTTAGAAGCGTAATGCTAAGCACGCAGAAACTCTGCAAATAAAACTTAAAAACAAAAGGCAGGAACCCTCAGGAGACATTTATTTCTTCAGCAGTAGAATAAGGAAATTTTTTTAAAACAGTAAGACCTACAGGAACTGCAAATAAATTAGCAACTTAAGAAAATAATAACTGAAAAACATAAAACTCATAAATTATACTGAGTCCATGTGGAATAAAGGTAGTTTTGTTTGAAGAAAAGCACTAAAACTTGGTTATTCTGATATTTCCCCCTTTCACTGGAACTATATGAACATATATATTTATTCTACATCCTCACCAGAATTTTAATCACTTTTTATTTTGAAAATACTTTCAGCCTTCACAGAAGCGTCAGTTACCGGAGTTCTCGGACACTTCGCTCAGCTTCTCCAGCACTAGCGCCTCAGGCAGCCACAGGACACTTGGCACACTCCCCAACCACAGCACTATTGCCCAGTACTCAGTTCACATCTTCCCAGCTTTTCCATAGGTGTCCTCTTTCTGTTACAGGATTCAGTCCCAGAAACCATGTTGCAATGCCATGCCATGCCTCCTGGATCTCTTCCAGTCTGTGACAAGTTCTCAGTCTTCCACTGTTTTCCATGACCCTGACATGTCTGAAGAGTACTCATCAGTTATTCTGTAGAATATTCTCCAATTTGCCAGTTTGGTTTTTCTCATGATTAAACAAATTACAGATTTTAGGGAAGAATACACAGAATAAGTAAGTGTCTCTTCTTCACATCTCATCACACCAGGGAGTATGGTCAACATGATTTGCCACTGGTGACCTGGGCCTGCCCATGTGGCCAGGGTGGTATGGACCAGGTCTCTCCAGGCTTAAGGAACTATTTCCCCTGCCTTCACACAGGGAGTCACCAAGTTTGGCCCACATGCAAGGGAGGGGAATGTCACCATCTCCTGAAAAAGAGTACCGAACAGGCGGCCCTGCGTGCACACAAGAATAAACACCTGGGGTGGGAGGGGAGGTCCAAGCTGACTAAGTACCCTGTCTCCTTAAAGTCTTCTCCACTAGTTTTGCAGTCATTTGGGAATTTGCCAAAGCGATTATCACTCTGACACTCTCATAATGATTTCCTATTTTCCCCATTCCTTCTAGATCTACTGGTAAGGAAGAGCTGCCCCTTGTCCATTCATTTTTACAATCAAGGCAATTATTTCTCATATACAGGGTATTTTTTGTACAACACTGTTTCTTTATAAGATAATTAGGCAACACTCTTATCAACACCAAGTAATAGTGATACTTCAAACTAAGATGTCATGATTATAAAACACCGAGAGAGAAAAACATGCTTTATACCACTGCATACTAGTAGGAATACAAAGTAGTACATCCACTTTGGGCATCAATTTATCAGCACCTTGTAAAGTTAAAGACATATTTACTGTATGACCAGAAATTCCACTCCGAGGTTTACACTCCAGCACCTGTAGGTAAGGAGACAGATGCGAGCAGAGAAAACTTATTCCACATTGTAGCAGCAAAAAACTAGAGGTGATTAAAATTCCCAGCAATATAAAATATGTAAATTGAGATGTATTCAGGAAATGGAATATGGGACAGGCATGAAATTGAATGAGACAGAGCTAAAAATATCAGCACAGGGGCTGTGGCTGTGGCTCAGGGGTAGAATGCTTGACTAGCATGCATGAGGCCCTGGGTTCAAGCCTAAGCACCACATAAAATTTTAAAAATAAAGGTATTGTGTTCACCTACAACTAAAAATAAATTTTTAAAAATATCAGCACAAATCACACAATGTTGATTTAAAACAAACAAACACAGCAATGCAGGACATGTCCTCACAGGAAGGAAGCAGTAGAAAGAGGCATGGCAATGAAGACCCAGAGTCTAGCATGAGCAGGGGCAGTTAAGACAAGAGCAGGAGGACGATGGAGTGGGAAAGCACTGAGGCAGAGCAGTTTCAGGGTCCTAGCTACCATCAGGATGGCTCCCCGTGCCAGCGGGCAGCTGAAGCCCTCAACCACCTGGTCACTGGATGAAGCTCCACTTCCTCCCAGAACCACCCACAATGCTGTAACACTGGAAGGTCTTCCGAGCTGCAGGATCCAGTCACTGATCTACTACAGAGCTCCTTCACAGAGCATCAATGAGATGTGCCAACTCTGGGGCAAGTGAATTCCAACCCGGGCTTTGTGCACTCAGCAACCGCTGGACCATGGGCAGAGTATCCTTTCTGCACCCCACTTTCCTCACCTATAAAATGGGGAAAAATCGGCTTCTGTCAAAGAGTTGCGTGAAGATTAAATGAGATATGGTGAGTAGAGGAGGACTGCAGCAGGGGGTCCTGAAGAGTGAGATCCTACCACTGACCATGAGGGGAGAGGAGGAAGGATGCAGCACCCAGGCCTGTGTACCTGGGGATGCAGTCCAAGAAATCGGTGACACCAACTGGGTGAGGCTCAGGGGCAGAGACGAGGAAGAGAAGGGTGCCCCATTCCAGAAGGATTGACAAAGGGCAGCAGGCCCCATGAGGACCAAGCGGGGCAAGAGGCCAGGATGTGAGTCAGTGATGGGGTTTGAAACGGGAAGTCCAGAGTGGCAAGCAGAAGAGGGCAGTCCTGCTGCAGACAGGCAGAGGTGACCTGCTAGGTCAGTCAGGGCTGCCTCACTCTGTTTATGAACATGGAGTTGTGGGGATTGCACCCAGGGCCTCACGCACGCCAGGCAAGGGCTCTAGCACTGAGCCACATCCCAGGGAGCACGGACTTTCAAGGTTACCACAGAGTACTGTGAGTTCCAGAGAGAGGACTGGTTGAAAGCGGGGTTTGAAGTTTGGCACCTTCAGTGACCAGGGTTAGGACAAGAACATCTCATCTTTTATTAAACTGTAAAATGGGGGGTTATAAAGCTTATCATCCTATCAATGGCTCTGTACAATGAATAAACAAATGATATGGCAATTGTGTAGGAAATCAGTTTTAAAATTTAAGATTGTATTTTCTGAAGCTAAATTATAGACACAGGATTCACATCACTCCTATTTTAAAGAACAATGAGGAAATAGAATAACAATGAAATAAATACTAAGACCATATCCAATTCAGATCCCAATTCCATTCTTGATTTTTTTATCTCCCTTATAATAATGCCACAAAAGAAGAAAGTCTACCAGAGTCACTTGATTTCATCAATAACAATCTGAGGATTGTTTAAAATTACCTTTCTAGAACTGGAGAGCAACGACTGGTCTAATGGCTTTACACATCAGAAAGCTGAAATTTTAATATTTTCATAAAAATCATTTGTATGACTTCTGAGCTCTTTAGAAAACGGGAACTCTGAACATTTTTACATGATAACCTTAACTAGATTACACACAAATATTTTATGAAGACTATTTTTATGTCTTAAAATGAAATTCAACACATGCAGTACTCCCCCAAAAGTCAAAATAAAAAACATGTGTTTTTCTTATTTTCTGTTATGATTCATAGATTCACTTGGACAAGGAGATTTCCAAGATGAACTGTTTCCCATTTTTGTACAGGGGCAGCTGGTCGCTTAACACCTCAAGGACTAGCACTCAAGTGCACTTTTACATAATAACTTCCTATGAGCATATAACCACTTTTTAACATGTTACTTCAGAAAACTAATGCTCAAAAGGAGGGTTCACAGAGAAACTTCCAATACTGGTAATAACTATGATGAAAATGATGCTATCAGCAGTGAACTGGGTTAGGCCTTGAAGTCCAGCGTATTTCACACTCCACCACCAGACCTCCAGCTGTGCCATTCCTAAGCCACCTGGTGATGGCACCTTACAAGGACAATCACTCTGTGGCTACAGCCTGCTCCCAGGCCCTAGAGTAGAATAAAGGGTGTCTCCCAGGATCCTTCCTAGGCTGTGAGGAGTCTCAAAGACAACATGAACAAATTAGGGTGTAGGACTCCTAAAGGCACAGGAGTGAAAGGCACATCTTGCTTACACCCTAAGACTTTTGATCACGAGCAAGCCCTAAGTGAGTTGACTTGCAAGCTCATTACACTGCCTGATTTCATCCCAGTGAAAGCATAACTTCTGCAGTCAGGTTGGACTTGAACTCGGGTCATCAACCTAATTACATGGAAGGTGCTGTGAAGCCTCCTTCCCACTCGCTACCCTCACTTTCCTCCTCTAACAAAGCCTGCTTCTAAGAAGCATGTAGATGGCAGTTCTCTTCTGAACATCTGTATCCTGCTAACAGTCTTCATTTGTACAGGGGCTGGAGGTCGTCACAGGGGAAGCTGGGCTCTGGTGGAAGACAGCTGCCTTGAGAACCCAGCTCTTCTCATGGACTCACAGGACTCAGATAACACCCAAGCCTCCACGTCTCATCTGTGTGTAGTGTGGAGACAGTAAAAGTAATGGCTTCATGTTGGAAGAGTTAACTGAGCAGCTATGGACAAAAATGCACTATGCATGATGGCTGGCACCAAAAGAAGGGCCCACTGAATATCCACCGTAATGTCCATTTTACAGTGACAACACAGCTGTTAATTCCTCCAGCAAAGTCTGGAGTAACAGCAGTCTGAAGTCACACCCTGACTCTATCATTTCTTCCCCTAATAATGTGCAAGTTACTTAACCTCACTGATCCTCAGTTCACCATCTGAAAACTGGGGAAAATTATACTTAAACCACAAAGTGAATTTTGTATGGATACAAAATGCAAAGCATATACAAGTGCTCAGGAAGCAGCTGCCATGTAAAGGCATCCATACACATATGAACACTCCATTCACAGTGCCCTTTTATATAATTTATAATGTGAAACATATTGTGAGTACAGGATAAAGAATTTGTAACTCACTTCTAGAAAAATAAAAGAGTAAATGGTAGTGGCATCGACACATCCTTCTATTTCTCAAGAAACATTTGCCAGACCATTAGGTGTTAGGGAGATATGTTAATTAACAATCAATATTATACTAAGCAAAAGGCTTTTGGCACCTTTATTTTGGAGGCGGGGTACCAGGGACTGAACTCAGGGGCATTCAACAACTGAGCCACATCCCAGTCCTATTTTATATCTTATTTAGAGACAGAGTCTCACTGAATTGCTTAGCACCTCACTTTTGCTAAGGCTGGCTTTCAACTTGCAATCCTCCTGTCTCAGCCTCCCAAGCCTCTGGGATTACAGGCATGCACCACTGCACCCAGCCCTTTGGCACTTCTTTACAACCTGTAAATACAGCAGGAGAGAGAGTGAACTTCCTGGGAAAGGTAACCTGCCCAGGTCATGCAGTCTTGGTCCAAACCTTTCCTGCATGGCTTCCTGGAGGGTGACACCAGGCAAATGAGTCAACCTCCCTAGGTCTTTGCTTCCTCACCTATGCAATGGATCTCCGGCTCAGAGCCCGAGAGAATGAGATGAACCAATACAGAATCCACTGCACAGATTCAGCCTTTGTGCTTTTGCTTTTCTTTTTCACATCATATAAAGATCATATTAAAACAAGAAATAACATGAAAACTGGAGAGTACATGGTAAAAAAGTTAGAAACTATTTAAAACCTCAATTTAGAAGTGAGCTAAAAATATATAACTACTATATCAAAAACGTAATTTTCACTGAAAAGATTGAGTAAAATATCAAGTAATAGCAGAAGAAAAGCATCACGATCTAACTTAGACAAAACAGCATAAACACATGAACACACACATATCAATGCTCACGATACACTTTTTTAATGCCTAAGAGGTATAGACAATGAAATGCTAACGATGCTTATTTTGGGTGATCATATCTGGGACGTTTTTCATTTTCTTCTTGTACTTTAGAAGTTATCAATTTAATAAACACTGAAGCATCTTCATAAAATAAAACAAAAGGAAACCCTGGAGCATCTAGCACACAGCCAGGCACAACTTAACAAGCAGTATCAACTTATGCTACTGTATGATATACAACAGAACTTAAAAAAAAAAAACAGTTTTAAAGATGGTAAAGAGCTGAGCACTACTGGCAGGAAATCATATTCATGTTTTTGAATCGGTGTCAAAGCAATGCAAAGGCATAGGACAGTGAAGGGATAAGACGAAGCTGGACCAAGAAACCCTCCTTGCCGTGAAGAAACAGGTGGCAAGCACAGACAAGCACTTCTCGAAAGCGGGTCACACAGCTGGTTCCCCAAAAGTGGCACCCTGGACCTGTAGACACTTGGAAGGAGCAGAAGTCACACGCCTACAGACACCTGACACACACAGATGGACATGGACTGCTCTTCCTTCATGTTGGCAATGTGAGGCGGCTGTGGTCACCATTGCTTCAGGCTCATGTCGCTTCTGTGCACGGACCTCCTCCAGAAACCATCCTGCCACGTGTCTCATTCTAAGAGTCACATGATCAGTGTTACCAATTTTCTTTTACTTTTAAAGGAACTTATAACTTCAAAGACAATTTTCCTTGTGAATGGATGCTCTTCCAGTTCCTGTTTCATTTGGAAATAGCAGAAGGAGGCAAAGGAGCTCAAGAGTCTTAAAAGTACTGAAGTGGAGCTGAAGCATCACCAGAACACAACGAAATGATAACCCGAGGGCAGTCTGTCCTCCTGAGCTCCCTCTATTCTGAGAGGCTGGTCAGAAGCGCAGCAGGCGGCCACCCATTTGTGGCATGGGATGGACTCTCCAAGGTGCGCCCTTGTGCGAAACAGAACGGCCTCTTCCTGCTCTCTGTATCCTGCCCTCATCTGAATTTTCCTCCACGCTGCTAAATAGATAAGACATTGTACTACAGATAAAATGGATTTTGGCTCTGAGAATAGAGGCAATATCTTCTTTAAAAACACATATAAAGATTGGTGAAAACTACTTAAGAATTAAATAAAAGAAGAGTGAAGAAAAATGTCAGACTACAAGCACAGCAATCTGTTCTGAGCTGAATGAGTGCCAGTTTGTGGGCCTCGGGCTCCATAGGATTTCTCTGTACAGTGCCAAACTCCAGCAACATTGTTATGGTTAGAAAGGAATTCCTCACAAGAGCTAACAAAGGCAGAGGGTCATAAATAAACCCAGCAGGACTGCCTTGTCACTTCTCATTATTAGCACTGCAGGCACTTGCTCTTCTATGGGCTTCTTACAGGTTCATTTAAGTGTAAGAGTTCCTCCTCAAAATTCACATACTCATAAATAAAATGATTCTTCACTTAGCCAAGAAAAATACTTGAAAAATAAGAAAAGAAGCAAGCAACAAGCAAGTAAACGTAAGGAACAGAGCCCCCAAGGGAACAGCAGAGCACAGAGCTGCAGGACCAGCACTGGCAGACCCTGACTCCTGGCCTGACTGGTCACCCTGAGCAGTGACCAGGAAGATGCTGGGCTTCTCACCACAATCACAGTCTGCAGAATTGTATCTGGGCAGGAAATGAAGCTGAGCTCCTAAGCTGATGCTGACATGTGTTATAAACCACGCAACACACAGCTGTGTGATCATTACTGCAATTATGAAGTGACATTTAGTGCTAACTTTATTTTACTGAAGATTTTTCACTAGTAACAAAAAGGGAGGTAACAGTGGATTAGCAATATGAAGGGAAGCTGACTCTTAGCAATTGAAAGAAGGCACGATCACTGGGCCTTTCAAGACTGGCGCCACCTTTTGCATAAGGTGAATCTACATTTCTGAGTGCTTGATAAAATTTTTGATACATTTTTTATACATTTTGATACATTTTTGAGTGCACTGATAAAATGCTTTTGAAAGGAACAGAAGGTTGAGTTTTAAAAACTTAAAAAATAAGATGTAAATCTCAATGTTTTCTTGATTTTATGTTCTTGTATTCAGCAGAAGATATCCAAACCCAATAATTTCAATACTGAATTTTAGCCAATAAAGAATGGATCTGCTAGGTTTAATTTCATTTACTACTAACTCAAAACGAAAAATATACTCATGGTATCATTTAACTAAAAATAAATAAATAAATAAATGGGAAATTTACAGTAGCATAGCTTATGCTTAAAAACGAGAAACACATGAGAAAAGCAAATAGTAGTTTTGCCATTCAGATCTAACCTTTAACCATTATTTCCTTCTGATCTTTTCCCTTAAATTCTAACATTTTGTGATGTTTCCCCTGGGCCATTTTGTTAAGCATAGCAAAACACTCATCTTTGAGCATAATGTGTAAACAAAAACAAGATACCAAGTGACCTACTTGACATCCTTTATCAAGCCATGAACATTTTGTTTTATCAACAAAATGACATTCAAATGGACTCTTGGTTTTATAACTTGTGCATATTTAAAAATGTAATTATAAATCACATCATCCCTTTAAGAGAACAATTAAAGTTTCTAAGAGGAAAATGCTACTCTCATAGGCTGGGATGCTGGAACCTCTGAGAGTACTCAGTTGGCCACAGAGGCTGAGCTGTTAAGTGCTGATTGCTACAAAGAAAGGTGTTTGTGGAATGACTTCTCTATGGCTTGCAGCCTCTCATTACCTACCACTCAGGATTATTAGTGTCAAGCTGATGTTGAATTCTTCACGCAGAAAATTCTTCATGTTTGCTTTAGACCCTGGCAATTGGTCCACGTTCTCAGCCTTCAGACAGGACTGCCCTAAATAACATAACATTACTGGTACGAGAAACCTGAATAAATGCTGAATGGGGAGTTTAAACACTTGAGAGTGGTGAGACATCAAGATAGGCCTCACTCTTAGTGGTGGGGAAATGGGTATCTCTAGAGAGCACTTTGGAAGCAACTCAGTTACTGCATGAATGCAACCTATCTGCGAGAAATCAGTGGTGCTACATTTGCAAGAAGTGCCACACATCACATGACATGCTGTTTGATTTGCAGCTTTTAAACCAGCTAGCCAATGTTTGACAATGTTATGCTACAGACGGTCTTCAGGACCATGCTCCTGACTACTCTGTCAATAGTGACAAATGGTAAAAAATAAGGCTCTAGTACCTGACACACCCAGGACATGAACAGTATATAAAAAATGAACTGAGCTGTATGTAGACTTTGACAGCTAACCTATGCTCATAGTAACCAAAGCAGATCTCATCAATCCTTAGAGCTATGAAACAGATGTTAAAGGAATTCACATTAAAGAACAACAACAACAACAACAAAAAAAAAATTAAAAGAAGAACAAACCTTCAGTATTTCGGATAAACATGACACAAGATACATATTAAAATGTGAAGACAGGCTAAATTTCACTCCCTTGGAAGAGAAACATGACTGGATGTTAAGAACTGAGCAGAATTTTCAAAAAATTGAAACAAGTCACAATAAACCTTTACTTCTATTGTGTGTTTTTAAAATGCAAAATTGAGGTCCAGAGAAGCTAGTTATTTATATTAAAAATAGGCCCGTGCTGGGTGCAGTGGCACACATCTGTAATCCCAGCTACAAGAGGCCAAAGCAGGAGAATCTCAATTCACTGCTAGCCTCTATGCCCTAAAAATAGGAAAATAAAAATAAGAAATAGAAATTTTTATCAAAACAAAAACCAGAAAGAGCTGGGAATGTAGCTCAGTGGTAGGATCCCTGGATTTAATCCCCAGTACCAGAACAAAATGAAACAAAATAAAAATTATGCCCAGGGCCTATGGACACAGATATACATTAGAATGCAGTTTCTCTAGTTACAGTCATTACCAACACCAGCCTGGATACTGACAACTTCACCTAAGAGAGCAAAGGGCACACATGTGCACACACACACACACACATGTGCACACATGCAGGAGAGCGTGCACACCTCTAATGCATTTTCTATAATTATTTCACACTGTGTTAGTAACATGCCATCATGTTTTACTTAGTAAATGAGGATATGACTGTGATAAAAGGAAGAGTAAGGCAGAAAACTTCAGAGCAGAAAGGTCACAGCATGCACAATAGCAGAACACAGTTCAACACATCTGGGGTGCTTTCAAACAGACCTTTCATTTTCTAATTTCTACCCATTGGTGTGTCTCACACGTTTTCTCTCAATTTGCAATAGGTTGCACATATCACAATTTCATGGACTTGCTAATATATTCACTCCATCTCCTTGTGGGTGAGTCACAACAGCTGTCACATGCAGGCCCATAAACCAAGAGACCATAAACAGATACACCCAAGGACAACTAACTCACACTGTCCCAGGGAGCACATATGTCTTCTAGCAACCCACCTGATCTCGGCAGGACAGACGCTACCTCTACAAACATAGGAATTCACAACTAAATTCAAAGGGAATCCAACAGCAAAAAGTTAAGAAAGTTACAAGTATTTTATAAAGAATGCTGATTGTTTTGCTTAAACTGATAAAGCATCAGATTCTCATTCTGTCTTCTGACTCCCCACAGGATTCACAAGAGTGAAATATAAGAGAACCAAATTATGAAGACAGACTGTTTGTGAAATCATAATCCATGAAGTATACCATCTGTGATCTAGCACAGTTCTCAACCGACAATGGATCCCTAGTGCAATTTGATGTGATAAATAGTTTATTATAGCATTCCGAGTTCTGAAGTATCTATAATTGTTTTAGGTCTTAAAAATATGGGGCATAGCATACACTGAATTTAATCAACCGTGGAATTAACCGTACCTATGGAAAAGCTGCCATGTGTTCTCACCGTAACAGAGTAGGACCCAAAACAGAAAGGGAATAGAAGAAAATGGCAAGAGAAGACAGCAAAGCACAAGCACGGAATAACTGCACTTTCTGAATGAATGAACTAATACATCAACAATGTGGGAAATAAAGAAAAAAAGAGGAGGCCGGGCATAGCGGCATGGGCTGTAATCCCAGCAGCTCGGGAGGCTGAGGGAAGAGGATCAAAAGCCCAAGGCCAGGCTCAGTAACTTAATGGGACCCTGTCTTAAAAGAAAAGGGAGGGTGCTGGGGATGTAACTCAGTGGTAATACAGCATTTCTGGGTTAAAGCCCCAGTACCTTCCCCCAAAAGGCTAAGTTTTGTTATTATCCAGCAAATAATATACGCTATTTAAGTCTTTAGTCTATCCCTGCTACACCGAATGGTATGGAAAATTACACACACAACACACACACACACACACACACACACACACACACACGGCCAGGAGACACTAGGAGACACCTTGGTAGGAAGCAGAAGATGGTGGGCCTCAGGGCAGATGCAGCAAACTGCATCCCCTTCCCAGGAACACGGGAAGCAAGAGGTGACAACTCATCAGCGGGCACCAAGTCAGTCCCTAGAAGCCAGCACCAGAGGCACCATCGTGGTGAGCCACCTGCCCTAAGAGAGGGTCTATGGGATGAAGAATGCTCCGAGCTTGGGAGCATGGGCTTTGCGGTGGACACTGGGCCTCACCCACACACTAACTCTGGAGACCTCCCTCTCTTCACCGACAAACGGTAAGGGCTGCTGATCTTTATTTGCAACAATATGACAGAAAGCACTCAGAACACTGCTTGACCATTACGGGGAATACAATAAATGAGAGCTGCCATTATTGAATTTTTTTATCCAAACCATTTTTAATGACACTTAATCCTGACAGCCATCTCATTAAGTAGGGACAATCAACTGCACTTGATACACAAGGAATGTTTGAGAGGGTGTGGGGCCAGGTCAGGATGTCTGTCCGGCCTCTGACTTCACACTCTGCAGCTGAGGTTCCACAGCCCGCTGCTCCAGCACCTTTGTGTCTTTCTCCTTCTGTGGCTATTCCTTCCTCCCACAAGAAGAAATGAAGGAACTGTACTGTATTGATGTTTTCCAGGAGGTTTGCTGTTTTTCCAGAATAAAAAGCATTTTCATAATCTGAAAGCATCTTCCTCCTCTTCCAGCCAAAATTCTCAGTTCTGCTCTAATGGAAAATGAAAACCTCCCCCCTCAATCAGCTCCCAGGTCTTCCACTGGAACAGAAAATGGTAAAATCCCACACCCATGTCCTAACGAGGAATTCAATGTGCTTCCCCCTGGGAGACAGAAGACCATCCTGAACTCAGACATAAGCAATCCAGTAATACCAGTATGCAAGCAGAACAGTGTTTGGCCTAAAAATGTCTTTAAAATTAAGCCTTCCTCTCTGGCTGTGGTGGTGTGCACCTGTAATCCCAGAGATATGGGAGGCTGAACAGGAGAATCTTCAGTTCAAGGCCAGCCTGGGCAACTGAGTAAGTCCCTGTCTCAAAATTTTAAAAAGGGCTGGGGATGTAGCTCACTGGTAGATTGCCCCTTGGTTCAATCCCACAAACAAATACAGAAACAAGTTAACAAGTAAATATAAAATTAAGACTACTTCTACTGAGATATCTTAAATACTTTAAAACAATGTGCCTTGTCAGGAGACAATGTAAAATACTGCAGCTATCTACAGTCCTTATAAAATAGTCATTATAGAAGGAAGAATGGCAAAAACAAAATTGAAAGAAATGAACTACAACTTTTCTTCCTTCAATTTTTAACTCAATTTATCTTCATCACAAAACAAAGAATACTTTTTTCTAAGATGTCTATCAATTATTTTAATAGCCATATGAAAGAATAAAAACTTATATTGATAGAAACTCCTTGAGTAAGTTCTGTGATTTCTTTGCACAAAACTTTTAAAATGTTAACATGGAAATATAATGACTCAGGAGGCTGAGGCAGGAAGATTGCAAGTTCAAGACCAGCCTCAGCAACTTAGCGAAAGTTAAGCTGCGTCTCAAAAATAAAAATAAAAGGCTGGGGCTATAGCTCAGTGGTAAAGAGCCCCTGGGTTAGATTCCCCAGTAACCGCTCCCCACAAAAAAAGGAAAGAAAGAAAATTAAGACCATTTCTTCAGTCAGTTTAAAAAAAGAATGGCTTGCCATTCATGAATACCAGCAATCTGAAATATCACTGACCTTTACTCAGGACAATGGTTACCCTTGGCAAGTGGGAACTGAGGGATGGATGAATGACCCAAAGGGGACACTACAGGGCTTCTGGTGGTATTTTTGGGCTGAGTACTGATGTTACTTGTGTGTTCATTTTGTAGGTTTGTTTTGCATGACAGTGTATCAAACTCTACCATTTATAATTTATACACATTTCTATATTTGCATTTCCACAATATTTACACTATAAAAACTTTAAGACAAGGACAGCACAGCCATTTATCATAAGGAAAGGGAACAAGCCACCCACCACCCTAATTCTTATGGCCCCAGTTCATCTGATAGGCTAGCGCTAAGTTGTATTAACTATCGTTCAGCATTCTCCCTGATAATATGACCTGCTTTCAGAAAAGTAAGGAGTTCAGTTTAAATACAAGTTCCCATGCACAGGTAATGGTTTGACTCCTGATTCTTCCTCCACAATTTCTCTAATTCCCTAATGACTTCCTTGTGGGGTTCATGTAACTATTCTAGGTCAAAGACCAACATGTCCATTAGATCAAGGTCAGACACAGTGGTGTTTGATGAAACCGAAGATGACTGTACCATAAAGGCACTGTTCATCAATTAAAGATGACTTCTGAATTTAAAACTATAAATTAAACCACAATATCATCAACATTTAAATTAGCAGGTACCCTCAAGCATGTATGCCATGATGTATCTTGAAATACAGAATCAATAATACCCAGAGACAAAGCAGTTCTAGCTTAAAGAATATATAATTTAATTTTATTATCTTTACTAGTAGTATTCTTGAGAGCATTTCCCACTTCTCAGATTGTCCAAGTTTTCATTAATTTGAACTTTTAAACTTATATTCCTCATGTCTTTGACCAGCATAGTTTCAATGGATTAGACGGGGATTTGGAGATGTAAATACTCTCATATATGAAAAAAATGATGCTTAATGATCTTTCTACTTAACCACCACTTCCTTTCTTTCACATGCATAAACAGAATTATGTGCAAATACTTTTACATTTAACTTTCTGTTGTTAAATGAACCATAGTGTATGCTGACGCAAATGCAAAAGCTCTCTTTGGACTTGAAGGTGGAACACTGTTTCAGAATTGTACTCCGTTCCTCATGAGAGAACAGGAGACATGTAACTTCCTCTGCTGCTCACACGTACCGGCCAGGAAGGAAAGGAAAGGGTCAGTCGCCAGAAAGCGGGGGAAGAGGATCAGGAAGGGAGTGAGAGGCGGCCACTCAGATGGGCAGGGACCAGCACAGGAGCCTGGTCATCCGCATCTTGTGCATACTGGTCAGGAGGTATGCTTCCCTGCTGGCCAAGGAAGCATCTGGAAGTCTTCTCTACAAACCCTGCCAGCACTGTGCGTCTTCTACTTGACAAGACTTTGAAATGGGTTCCAGTATTCATGAATGAGGGGGGTGGAAGAGTTAAAATTGAAACAAACCCTCACCGCTCACTGAGCAACAGTACATCCCAAACCAGAAGAAATGCTAAGAAGAATGTTTCCGCATCCTTATAAAAAATGCAACCCCTGAATGTTTCATTTTACTCTTCAATATGACAAATGGTCACAGCTGAACAAGTGTCTGGAGAAATGGGCTCTAGTCTCAATATTTACAAATGAATGAAAAACAAGTATGACTGTTCAGCAGGTAGATGCGCACCTGCTTAAAGACTAAGGCTGAGCAACTCTCCCCATAGGTGTAATCAGACCAGATGTGCTGATCTATATGGAAAACCGACCCGTCACATGAGGGTTGATCTGCCTTGAAGATCAATCAGATTCGACGAGACAAAGGTGGCAATGGGGTGAGGAGTCCAGACCCACAGCCGACTGCAGGGTTACCATGGAAGCCCCATGGAGGAGACGGCATGTGAGGAAGCCAGACAGCCGCTATGGACCTGGATGACTTAACTGCTTGCCCTAATGCTGTCCTCGCCAGGTCCCCTCTTCTGTGAGAGCCCACGTGCAGGAAGACTGCTGCTTTGCCAACAGAGTGCTCAGTGAGGCTTCCCCAGGGATGGGTCCTCCACCCCTCAGTGTTCTCCTGGTAAAACTGCTTCCAAGCCTTATAGAGTAGAGATTCAAAAGACTTGTCCCCCACCATTTTTTGGTACGGGACACTCGACCACTGAACCACACCTCTAGCCCTTTATATTTTAAGACAAGGGCCTCAATAAATTGCCCAGACTGGCCTTGAACTTGTGATCCTCCTGCCTCAGCCTCCTGAGTCGCTGGAATTACAGGCCCAAATTCTGTCTTAAGGACACTTGCTAGTGTCCGCTGTGATCAGTCATAAAGAACTGAAATCTCCATGGCAACACTGGCCATTTGGAAGTTCTATAAGAAATAGATTGTTAGGTGTGCCCACTGGCAGTCATTCTATAATACACAAGTAACCATTATAAATAAAACAAGGAAGCCTGACTTACTAAAAGTACACTTCATAGGAGTTTTAAATTTTACACACATTTTATGTGGGAACTCACATACACCTTATAAGTTAACATATTGTTCTTCCACAGATGCAATTCACTTAGGATAAAAGAATTAAGCTAGCTTTGTGCAGGGGTAACTCAACTAATAGCACAACCACCTAAAAAAATTTCTAACAGTAGAATATTTCCCTACTATAAGCAACTCAGTGTGGAAAAAGCACAGGTCTCTTGTGACTGGCCACATGCCATGTGGCATCCGACACCTCACCTCTGAGCCTGGTGTCTTGCTGGTCAGAGTGGCATCACATCCCTCCTCCAGAGACAGTGTGTTAAAGGAGGCAGCCCGGAAGTGCTCGGCAGTGTCTGGTATTCACTTGCTCTCAATAAGTGTCAGTCCCCTCCCTCTGTCCACTCATGTTCCGTAGTTCATATTGGCATGGGAAAAACAAAACAAACAAACAAACAAAAAGCCTGGTAGCTCATTCACCCAGGCCAGCATCTTGTCCCTTAGCACTTGACTATAATTTGTTAAGATTAAAAAATGTAAGAAAGAAAAAGAGAAAAGAAAGGAAAGGCCTCCCTATGAAATATTCTCCTCTTTCTCAAACCCTAGGATGGCTTCTTATGGTGCTCCTACCTCAGCCTTTCCACAAACACTCAAGGGTTCAAGGGAATGTTTAAAACCCAACCCAGCTCCACAGCACCGGACAACAACCGACAGGCGGAGGAGCAGAGAGAAGCACAGTGGCAGAGAAAGCCAAGGAGCCTAATGGCGTGGCTGGTGGGGAAGCAGATTCAGCACATCGTGGCTGCTCTGTCAAACACTGTTATTTCCAAAAAGTGACAGCACACAGAGGCCATCTCTGGCCCCTTTCTTAGTTACTATGTTTCCCACTGCGGACTCAGTGATCAGCAGCTGCTGGACACATTTACCTGGGCGTCTCCCATAAAAATACCTTTTTCCTACAACATGCTGCAGGTTTAGAAAACACAGCACACACACTGCAGTTTATCTGTCCTTAATTGGGTTGTCTAAAAAACAAAAGTGGGATTTTTTTGTGACAAAGTATAAAGGGCCAAATCAGTGCTCTTTTTCATTTTTATAATTTAGAGACTGCTAGTCAGGAGGCATTCTGCATGCTCAGGTTAGTGTGGCCAGAACAAAACAAAACAAAAACAGACACAAAAACTAGAACCCAGTTATATTTGTTTAACAGAGAAACAACAAATAAATTCTTTGTGTAAGTAAATGCCAAGCAATATTTCAGCTTCATTCTATTCATTGTTTCTTTGAAATTCAATCTGTATATTTTCCAAAACTCTGTCAACCCCAAGATGTTTTAAAGCACAAAAACTCGCAGTTAAAAAACATAAGCCCAACGTGGGACCCTATTACTAGGTGACATCGAGAGGCCACTTCACCAGTGTTGCTTCTGCCCTCCTATCTATCTCCCCACTGCAGCCACCCTGAGGGCTGCTGAGAGACCCAGGCCTCGGGAACTCACGCAGCAGGAGCAGCAGCAGCAGCCGCAGCCGCAGCAGGTGCTCTGAGGGGCTGGTACCATTCGTGCTGTCCATGAGCAACGCACTCCACCTTCACAATTTTTGAGGTTTATAATTATAAAATTCTACAAATCTACACTGCCACTATTCAAACAGCTGACAAAAACGTACATTCAGATGTGGCTGGGCTCTAGATGTCATGTTCTACTTCTGTCAAATAAAAAATGAGATTCAATGTACGCAAAATGATACACAACTAGGAGATGTTCTTATCACTATTAAATGATTAGAAGAAATGAAAGTATGGCAAAGACTAAACAAGATACCCCCAGGGGGCCAGCCAGACTGCGTGTCTCTGTACATGGGATGGGGAGGGGGCTCCACTGCAGCATTTTTTAAGAAGGCTGAAAATGGAAAGGACCAGCAGCTCCATGGGGAGGAAGCTGTAAAAGATCATTTGTGAGTTAACTAACCAGAGATGAACAAAATTAACCTTGGAGTGGACAAGGAATTTGTTGAGATGGAAAGGAAGGACAGAGCTCAGAGAAGCTGAGGAGCGGAAAATAGCAGGGGGTTAAGGACAGAATCAAAAATGTGTGCAATAAAACATAAGCAGATATTTATTGCCATCTCAGGACTGTGAATCTGTACTAGGCAGCAAGGTGGGGCTCTTGGATGTGAGAAGAAAATGAGAGAAAAGGAAAAATAAGTATTTCTTTAAAGAAATTAAAATGCTTTAAAAATAACTTTAAATCTATATTTGTAACCAGGTTAAAACTTTTTTTTATGTTGTTGCTGGTGAATTGGTCTTTAATGAAAAGTACTATTTGAGAAAAACTATTAAAGCAACTGAATATTGGAAAATGGCTTTTTCCTCCAATGCCTACGGACCCTGGGATTTTACATTTGTTAATCAAAGTATGCAATGCTTCTGTCCACACAGAAATATCTGGTGTTTGATAAGTAATTATTTTTCTTCCAGATAATTATTCCTTTTTAAAAGCATATGCACATGCCTGCTATGGCCCAACCCCAAGGGGGGAATAAAAAACCCTAGAATGTTCTTTGCTTCAGCATCACAGTTGCTTCTGAATTCAAAACTGAGATGCACCATCAAATTTACTTTGAAAACTGTTTGTATCGGCTGATGAATTGTCTTTACAGATGTGGACACTTATCAGCACTCGGTTTAGTGTTGGCATCTAGACATGGAGCTGGCAACAAAGTTCCTATTTCGCTAATTACATTCTTTTCCAAAAGTTCACCCTGCCTGGGTGTCCAGGTAATTGCAATTAAGTGAGGAATCTGGTAATTAGAAATTCAAGTGCCCTGCCAGGAACAATACACTTCCTCTTGACGTGCTGCCCACAAGAACTAATTCACTTGGAAAGGACAGGAGCTGATGTGGAGTGGCAGTGTAGATGTTGATTACGCGACGCACACGCTGCAATGATTTTCTCCCCTCCCCGTCCTTCTGGAAACCAAATGTGTATCTCATTTAAACCCGGAGAAAGCGTATTCTGAATTTTCAAACATGCAGAAAAAAGCAGAACCACTAGTAATTTTAAAAGGCTGCACACTCTCTCACAAAATACCTCCCAGGCCAGGTAGAGGGCTTGGAGGTCACCAGGTCCTCCCAACAGCAGAACTGGGGTGATAAAGAAATTAAGGGTCACTGGCTCTTGCTAAGCACTGCAACTCCAGGGCTTGCCATGGTCCCAGCCCATGGAGAGCAATTAACACAGGTGGTGGGAGCCGGTCCCGGAAGGAGCCTTTCGGCTAACACTCTGATTTCAGATTTAATTCTTGTACAATTCAAGAATAAACCTTTCTTTCACTTACTCATGCATTAATTACCAGGAAGTTAATCAGACTCTCTCTTTAACAAACCTTATATTCAACTGTATACCACTGAATATTTACGGAGAAATTCACTATGTAATAAAGGCTTTAGGCAGGAGAGCAAAATACAAATACGTGACTTCCATACTGGTTGACTTTCATCTGATCCAAAACATTAGTTTTCTAGCTAATGAAGTAATTTCAACAGTTTTTTAAACTCCTGACATCACATAAATCTATTATATAACAAGGTACTATAAATTATAATGTAAAACCTTCATTTATACAATTCAGTTTTCCAGGCACTTACATAATTTCTATTTGATTCTAAAAAGCTTAAATATACACAACTAATCAATATACTGTCTCCAGTCTTTTCTTATGTCAACAAATACCATATACTATTGAGAAATGGATATATTGTTTTACTTCTTTAAAAACTCATTTCCAGGCAAAGGGTGTTTGGTTATAACTCTTCACATTCAAACATCCAGGCAAGGTGTCCCAGGACCTCCGTTTTCGTCCAAAAACCAAATTTGGGTCCTGTTCCTGCCTATCTGTAAGGCATCTCTCCACAGAGCTGAGTCAAAGCCTTTAGCACCTTGCTGCCCCGGACCACACTGTCCTCCCCTAGAATGTCATGGTAACCACTTCACACATGTCATGTTGCCCCTGGCCCCATTTCTCCAACTATACTGCAATCAACAGGAGCTAGAACCGTATCTTACCCCCCTGGGTCCTCAGCCCCAGCACAGGGGGAATGAGACCAGAATCTCTAGCTGCAAATTGTCTGCCCTCTGACCACAGGCTTGCTCCTACTGTACACCATGCCATACAAGATGTGGCCTCCACTGTCACAGAAATACATAACCTAGCACAGAGACCAGGATACAGTAGCTCAAGAAATGGCTGCTGATCCTATAGGGAAATGCCTGGTGCTACTCAGGTGGGCATTGTAACCTCTGAGTTGCACCAAGGCAAGGTGAGAGGGTGGTGGGGAGGAAGGGACGGGGGCAGACAATAACAGAGACTTGAGCCTGCATCTGAAGTAGGAGTCTGTCTCACCATGCCATGCTGCCACTTTTCTTGAATGCTATAGATGATACATTTCATTTTACAGCCACAAAAATTCCCAAAGAGGAGTGGCTTCATAAAATATTCCATTAAAACTCAAAACGTTGTGCAAAAGAAACAATTCATGACAACATCCGTAATTTCTCTGGAGTATGAGAAAACCACTCCATTCTAACTATAGAGTAAGTTGTTGGTATTATCGATCTCATCTGAAATTAATCCTTCTAAACTTTTATTTGATTCTAGAACCAAGAGCAGTAGCTCTGTTTTACTTTTTAAAATTTGATAGATTTTTCAAAATATGGATAACTAAAAAAACCATTAGACTTGCTTCATGTCTGCCCACTTTACATTTCTGGCTCTATGAAATTCCCCATGAAAAGAACTAAATCACAGAAATACTACTTCAAATATATTATTTTTCTCTTAGTTCTGAAGTGAATCAGATGTTATAAAAAACAAATTCGAAATATCTGGGTACATGATTGTAAAGGAGAAGTAACACTGAGTTTTAAAGAAAGACAGTTTGCATTTTTTTAAAAAATGTGCTGCGCTGAGCTGGCCATGGTGGTGGGAGGCTGAGGCGTGCATATATGTAGAGCTAACTGGACTGAGCAGGACTGCATTTTCTCTCGTTAGCATTCCCACAGAGACCCAGACAGAGCCACACACGATGACTGAAGACCAGCCCGGGACTGGAGAACCGTTCACAGCACAGGCACTCTCCACCCACCCTGAAATATAGGACTGCAGAGAAGAGTGGGCAGTAAGGAATGGCGAAGTCTCAGAAACTCAGAGCCAAGGAAGTGAACGGCTGCAGTGAAGGACAGCTCCGCCAAACATGCCCATCACTTATTTTCCATATTATTAGTCAAATATGTTCCATTACACCCCACTATCATTTCACTAAAACTGCATTTTTAAGGAAGTCAACAGTATACAGAAAGAAAACAACAACGAAAATGCTGTATATCCCTAAAATCCAACAGCAAATGTGAACCAGCAGCTGTGGGAACAGAATTCTAAAATGGTCTCCAAGCCCCTGAGTCCCTGGCATACACATCATACACAATCTCCTCTGGGAAGTGGGAAAGGCACTGTGAACATGACAGGTGACACTCCTGCACTACATTACTTCACAAAGCAGAAAGCGTTCTGCTGATGTAATTAAGGGCCCTAATCAGCTGACCTGTAATTAATAAAAGCAGACTATCCCAGGTGGGCCTGATGGAATGGGGGGGGGGGTCTTTTAAACAGGTGGGAGAGATCTGCAGCACCTCCCTTCCTGCCCCTGTGCAGTGGTACAGAAGGCCATGGCAGGAACTGTAGGTCACCTCCTGGAGCAGAGAACGATCCCTGGTTGGCATCCAGCTTGAAGTGGGAACCACAGAATTACAAGCAGCAGGAAGTGAATTCTGCCAACCACTGAGCTTGGAAGAAGACCCCAATCTCAGATGAGACCATGGCTCTCACAATACCTTTATCTTAACTTTGTGAGACCCTGAGCTGTACAGTTACTTATATATACATGAACAACCTGTAACTCACAACCTAAGAAAAGGAAGGAGGAGAAGATGGGAAGGAAGGAATCCAAACACCTTTAATTGAATGATAGGGATATTCAAAGATGCTAAAGAAATTTAGGTTAGTTTTACGCTGTCTCCCCTTACAAATCTGTTTTAAGATTCAGCATTTTGAAGAGGAACTTCTAAGATAAAGAATGGTGACATCATACAGTTCCCAGCCATCCCATTGTGTAGAAGGACAACTTCATGCTATCACAAATCAAATTTAAAATGAGTCATATTACTTCAAATAAACAAAAAGCCACAGACGTGATTTTTAACCATATAAAACAAAGCGAAACCCTCTCAAACTAAGGACCTTAAAGAAGGACTTGTTTCCCATTCAAGGGACAACTCACGGCCAAGGGACAACTCACGGCCAAGCTTTAAATGTACAGCTGCAGACTGAATAAATGCCTGGCAGGAAGGAAAAACAAAAACAGCTAGTATTTTCCAAACAAGTGCAAAAGTAAACAGGTTGTATACTGTCCTTTTTACACTGTGGACAAGAAAAACCAGTCAAGACAGCAGGTTCCTGAAGTGCGGTAGTGCTGTCACCCACCACAGTGGCCCTCGTGTTAAAACGTGGTACTTTCAGTGGGTCTAATTCAAGTCTATAAAAGCCAAATTTAGGTGCTGTTGTCTGATGCAGGTTGCTGTTTGTCTTCACTTTGTCCATTTAATTCTAAATTCTTTGAAGCCAACTGTTTCCTGCTTTCCTTTAAACTTCTAGTCTGCCTTACATAGCTACGAGAGCCTATTTTGGAATTCCAAGGACCTCAATGGAAAATATCTGTAAGGAGATGTCACTTTCAGAAGAAATGCACACAAAAAGGTGCCGACTGCTGGAGGAAATGGATGAGATCCCAGCAAAACTTATGTGAGCAGCAGACTGCAGCATCCATCTGCAGGCGACAGCCAGGCCTGGTTCTAGACAGATCCACGGACCTTCAGCCTTCCAGTGCAGTGCTGCTGGACTGGATGAGTCCTGCAGGCTCCGCTGGACTAGAGAAAATTCAAACACATACAAGGGCCATTTTTTCTCCATTTTACAAAAATATACAACCTGTATTCCTGTTGTTTTATCTACAAGACAAAGCTACATGCCTGGAGACATTTCCACGCATCATCATTTGGTAAAATCTGAGGTACCTGGAACCTGTTGGTGTGTGCAAGACCTCAACCTCAGTCTTCAACAGTCTGTTTGTGCAAATTTCCTATTAACTACACACAATTAAAGGCAAATACCAATGACATGTAAATTACCATGCAGATGACAACAGAACATTTTTTAATACTTCTGTGAAATATGGATATAAGCATATGGGCATGATAGAGGGGAAGAATATGAAAAGGGACACACAACTCTTTCCTTAAATTTTCTTTTCCATATAAATAAAAACTAATTCCTAACTGTGTGGCATGTGAGGATGTACCACTGAAGGCCTCTACTCCTGTCACTCAAGAGTTATCTGTACACTCTCACTAATTATATTATCACAGTCTCCTAGTATTATACATATTCATATTTTCTCATCTTCCTCTACCTGCATTTGTTAAAAGACACAGAAGCACAAGAAATCTATATGCCTCTAAACTAATATTCAAGAGATACAAAGTATGAGATTCAGAGCTGCTGCATTTTACATTTCAGTATGAGCTAAAATTGTGCTAATTTAAGGATACAAATCACAAATACTGTTACCTAAAATAAAAAAGATTATCATACAACTTTTTGCTTAATGAGAATCTATCGTATATTCTCATTTTGAATATTATTTACTGAACTCTAAACTGCAGTTTTCGCTTGTATTTAAATTGATAAAGCAAGCTGCCTGAAAGATCTAGTTTCCTGGTGCTCATTGCTCTCTGCTGCTTTAGTTTAAGGCATATTTTCCTTTATTTCACTTTTCCACAAGCCATAAAAAAAACTCATTTCTAATTCATCCGTTCGTTCAGCTTAACCTCTCTTCTCAGCAATTAAAGCACTGCGCATCCCTCATCTATCACACAGCCAGCTAAATAATGCATTGCGTCCCCCGCTCATCTTTTATCATCCCAAATGACAGGTATTAGCATATCTCCCCAGTCAATTACAGTGCAGCAGAATAATCACAGCATAATTGGGCGAAAGCCACTCTAATCACCAGCCCTGCAAACGCACAGAATAAAAACGGAGTGGCAGTTCAGACAGGCCTTGCTCTCGTCCATGACTCTAGCCAACAAGCCTGGCAGATCTCCATTCCTTTCCCTGTAGAACTTATCCTTTAGGGAGGTCAACTGCTCCATGTGTCCTTCGTAAAAGAAGAGAATGGCAGATGTACAAACGCAAGTATTTACTACAGGACACATATATACATGTGATTGCTCGTGCTTGTGATGGTTGCATTTGCTGTTAAATAGCACATCATACAAGTTTCCACTGTCAATCAGAAAACAGAAAACGTCATTTCATGACTATGAGGTCATCAGATGTTCTAATTCATGACTCATATTAACGTAAGACAAAATATTAAATTTTTTATAAAGGTTACTTATTTACCGTCAAAACTAAAGTCTCCACATGGTGAAGAATACCTTCTACATCTTTAAAATCAGGATTACTCAGCTTCTCCCCCAAATACTCATTTATCCAGATAATATTTTTTATACTGAACAACTATTGTTAAACTCTGGCAGCATTAAATTTTCAAAATTCACAATGACTATAAGCACAGTTAAAAACATTAAGATGACTGAAAAGCAGCTCACACTTCAGAAAGGGATTAAAAATTGAGACAAAAATAGATGTATACTGTGAGAACTTTGGAAGAAGACAGTTACAAACTTGACACAACAAATTTTCTTAAAAATTCTAAGTTGTTCAAAAAATTTGTTTGAAATTATTTTAAAAATTTTGACTTTACCACATTTAATGTATATATCCAACCTAAGCCTATTTCCAAGTCTCATTTTCAATGACATATTCATTGGCTATTTCACTTTTCATCTCCCTTTCCCTTAAGAAACAGGAGTCATTCTGAAATGAGAAATTTAATTTGTGGAGCGGCAGAGGAAGGTTCAGAAGCACTTCTTGTAAAGATGTATGAGGCTTCCTAGGAAGCTGACAACCGGGGCCTGGACATGGCGTGTGTGGCCCGTCCCACTGAGCACAGCCTGTCCACAGGGCTGAGCGGAACAGGACAGGCACTCCCATTCCTCCTGGCACTCCTTCCTCTCACATGTCCATCCAAGGCCACGCCCGCTGCAAGCAGCAAGCCCCAGTTACAGAAGAAGGCGCAGGTGGAGGTGGGTGCTGGCCAGGGACAGAGAAGGCTTCCCATTCCGTCAGCCGGAGCCCAGGGTCTGTACAGGCAGCATGGCCTGCTGGGCCGCGAGGGATTCTTGGTGTCCTGGCACACTGGACATACAACCACCGGCTTCAGAGTACAGGAATGAATTAATGACACGTGGTGAAACCCTCTGCTAAGTGACTTAAAAGTGGTGGAGACGCCAACCGAATTCAGGAAGCATGAGAACAGGCCATACTAGCTACAAACAATCAAGAGATGATATTTATTCTGTTTAGAATTGGAGAGACTTTTCAATCACATTTCTGTCAGATGCTTCTGTCTTTCAATGTGCAGGAATATACTAAGGCTGTAACACAAGATCAAAAAGAAAACTGCTGAAAAGACCACGTAAAAGCAGAATTTCAATAAAACAAATAGTCCCTAGACTTTCTCGTGCTTCCAAACATTTTTAAGTTATACAATGAAATATTTTATTTGCATGATCACCTTTTTCAAAAACTCTAGATGTATTTTATTGGTATATCTTTTCAAATGTACCCACAGGGTACATTATTTCAGTTGTAAAGTGATAATTTTGTTGTCGGGAATATCTTTACAAGTATTTAGCAATGATACATATGGTATACAAGTATTAATTCAACAGGTTCCTCCCACCCCAAATCTGATTTTCAAAAAATCTTCCCTTAATATGTTCCTTAATTCATATAAATGTTCTACTTGGCTTTAAACATCTTCCAACATATTGGCTCTTTCAACGCCAGCCACTCTGACATTCTCAACTGACTGGAAAAAACTGACATGGCTTGGGAAGAAGCCAGATTTAAGTCAGGGGGAAGGAGGAAGAAAGCCTTCACCATCTGAAGAAGCAGGGCTGCTTTTAAAGTTTGGCACTGGAGAGACCCTAAAACACACACAGTAAACCAGCCCCCAGCTTCCCCAGGATATTTTTCTTTGCTTCTTCCCAACAAAATCTGAAGTGCTTGATGATCACGAGTTCTGTGCCCAGGAGTTCACAGGCCAGCCCAGAGCAGGTCTCAAATTCTATGTGCACATCCCCAGTGAACGAGTACGTGAAGGCAGGACAGGGGAAGATCGGCACTTGTGTTATCACTGGAAAATTAAGTACTCAAAACACAGTGCCAAAATAATGTCCCTAGAGAAAAATGGAATCAGTGAAACTCCAAGTTACTCAAATAAATAAGCTTGCTTCCAGAAGAATACCTGTTCCTTAAAAAGACCAACCTCAAGATCCACACTGAAGCCATTTAATTTCTACTGTCTTTTTACAAAAATGTGCAGAATCTGACACAAGCAGGAGTGACTGCACGGTGGTACCCCCCACTCAACGTACATATCGACACCCTCAGGGAAAGGCAAACCTGAACACAGTGTGACCTACACACCTCAGGATAGAGGCTATACCTTCAATAACCTCCCCAGTGTCTGCCAGCAACATCACCACGTCTGGTCAGCGACCATGGAGCTCCTATAGCACTGAGCTGCACTCAGGCGTGACGCCTCTCTGGCTTTTCATATCAAGTCTAAAGACATTCTGCAAACCTCACACATCCTTTACTGGGCTACTGAACCCAGGGGCACTAGATCACTGAGACACCACCCCCCCAGCCCTTATTATTTTTTATTTTGAGACACAGACTCACTATGTTGCTGAGGCTGGCCTAAAACTTGCCATCCTCCTGCTTTAAACTCCTGAGTCCCTGGGATCACAGGTATGTGTCACTGTACCCGGCCTACTGGATACTTTCCTGCCAATTAAACCCCACAAATCTTGTGTTCACTTAATATTTCAAAGAGCACACACAAACCCATTTCAATTGGAATGCAAAACTTTGAAGAAAACTATTGTTTTCACTATTGAATGCAGATCTCAAACAATTTGAGTCTTGAGACATAGGGTTGAACCATATGAAAACGCCAACATTAGAGCATTTTACACTGTAAAACTGACAGTGATAATAGATTAAATTCTGTCAATTTACTCTATTATGTACTTCCTGGAATTGGAAGGACTAATAACAAGGACCATTATCATTTTATGTAAAGAGAACTTGCCTGCGAAGAAGAAACGTGGGTTTCTATTCTACTGTGCCCCTAGACAGGGCTTAAAATAAGAGACTCATCTGTCAGCCTTCTTCATTTTGGGGAAAAAATTGAGATTAATATTTTTAATTACTTTTCCTCTTTGAGAAAATGATGAAAAATAACTGAACATCTAGAATCAGTAGAGGCAGTCTTGCAGGAACTTTGGGAAGGAGATGAAAGGTGGTAGAAAATAAAACTCCTACACACTTTGTCTTGCTTTTAAAAATTCTGCCTGACTTTATTTAACATGAAGATTTATTTGTGCACAAAAACATCTCTAGGGTCTGGGGTTGTAGCTCAGCAGTAGTGCGCTTGCCTGGCATGGATGAGGCATTGGGCTCAATCCTCAGCACCACACAAAAAATAAAAAAGTAAAGGTACTATATCCATCTACAGACAAAAAAATATTTTAAAAAGCTTATCTCTATCTTTCCTCAAGATATGAGAATACTAATCATGAGCAGGAATAATAATATATGAGGACAGAGCTGAAGGTTGGCCCTAACAGACACAGGAAGCGGTCAGAATTAAAGCCTATCGCATCTTAGGGCTGGAAAGAACCTTAGCGATACCGAGGAAACCCATCTGCCAGATCTTATACTGGGACTTAAAGAAGAATACAGATCTGTTTAGTTCCTAGTCAAGGAGTCTTAATCGCAAGTTACCAGGACAAAATTCCTATTTCATATTTAATCCAAATCCAGAACCCAACAGCTCTCAAGTAACTCCTCGTGCCATTCAAAACCTCTGCCAACAAGCTGCCTCTTTATCTTGAGTTCCACATGCTTTGGCCTTCACAGCCTTCTATCTTTCCTAAGTTCTACATTCATCCATTCCTCTTAAAGTCAAGAGTTGAAATGGAAGTTAAAATATCATTTAAAAAGAGATAACTAAACACAGCAAGGAAATCTACATCAAAACATTGCAGGAGAATATAAATTTTAAAACTTTTCCCCAAATCTTTCCTAAATAAGAAATAATAAAGCAAAATTGTTTTAAAAGCAAACATGCAAGTGCCTGAATCACCAGCAGATGGCAGAAGCAGAGGCCGGGAAATTCTGGAACAAAAGGGAGCCAGTCAACATGGATCCCCAGATCAGGACAGCTGCCTGGGCTTCACTCCTTCCTGAGTCTTTTACTGGAAAGTAACACATTTGTTTACTTTACCAACACACATTATATCATTTTAATTTAGACTTGATGATCAAAATAATAAAGAACAAACTTGGTCCTCTATTTTTCTAAAGATTACTAACAGACTTTAATTACATAAAAAAATTTAAATGCAACAATAAATCCTTCATAGTATGAAAAGTTATATGAGTTCATAAGGTTATGAACCCAAAGAACATGTGTTCTGGCTTCATTTCAATGACACTCTTACCTTGAACATACTTTTACCTATTCTGGGGTCACATTCATTTAGAAAGTTATTCAAGTAAATTCACTATAAAATACACACTGGTAAGGTGGCAAAAATCAGGAACCATCAGTTTATGTAGCTTCACAAGGGAAAAAAAAAAGTTTTTAAACTGAAGACTAATACATGCTTTGCGGAGGTTGCATTCCTAAGCAGAAGAATTATTTTAATGGGTAGAATTTTACTATGCTAGACTACACATTCTAAATCTGAAATGCTGTATCCGTAACCCCCAGGCACGACCCCAGGCAAATCAATGAATAAATGACCCATTGCAAGTGTCACCACTGTAAGGATGCCCAATTTCATTATCCCACCTGAAACTTCTCTACTCTCGGAATGTAACGGGATATGTCAACTTTATTATGGTTGATATTTTTTTATTGAATAGACATCCTCTCTGTTTTACAGTACTTTACTAGGACAGCAAATTCCTCCTGTCCTCTACTTATCTTCTCAGGTTCCCAATTTTTTAGTCAATTAAAAAATGAAAATGTGTTATGCTAAAATACTTTTTGTCACATAAACACTTGGAAACTTCATTTTCTAGACCAGCTCTGGCCAGGAGAACTTGCTGTGAGGTGGAAATGCTCTGTACTGGCAATGTGCCAATCTGGTGGTCACCAGTGGATCTAGCTATGGAAATAAGGCCAGCCAACCTGAAGACATGATTTTTAAATTTAACCTTAATTAACTTAAATTTACACAGTCATATATGCAATTCAGAAATGACCAAAAAGGAAGTTTGCCTCTCACACAGTTCCAGTGCAGTCCTCCAAGGTGGCCTGGTAGAAAGGAAGACACAGGACCCTCCCACTTTGCCCAAGGTTTGCTATCTTGGTTACAAAGGCCCACTCAAAGACTGGCTGCCATGGTTCTGTTCTATGTCCCCCTCAGCTCTGAAGACGAACAGTTACGCACTGCCTGAAAACACCTTGATTTTATATGGAGGAGAAATGTGGAGGGCTTTCATAATGGTCAGATGTCAAAGGACAGAAATAGCCCCAATGCGATTTAAGTAGTTATCAAATATGATCCTCAGGCTAGACAATTTTCCATAATTGAAAACACCTTACTTAAAAAAAAATAAAAGAAAATTCACTTTTATTTTACTTGAAAATGCACAGATGACTAATCCTTGTGTTATTTATTATAATTTGAATTTATATGTCAAATTAGAATCCTACTCCATTCTGTGGAACACAAGAAACAGAATCAGTTTTGGCAATTACACCATAGAACATACAATTATATCCAAAACTTATCTTTTCCTGGACTCTTCCCTGGAACAGTATCATTCTAAAAGTTGGGGTAGAATGTAAGGTCAAAGGAAGCAAGAACATGTCATTCCTTCCACCGCATTTCCAGTACCAGGCCATAACATGTACATCCCACAGACAGTTGTTTCAATGGAAAGCACTGGATTCCAAGTAGAATGAGCTAATGAATATAAACTGCAGAACTTCAATAACAAACATATTTAAGCAAAGCAAGGTAACTGAAACCAACTAGTTTTTGGTGGCTACAGCCATTCAACAGCTTCAGTATTAACAATGAACATGTCTTTCTTTAGGTGGGCACCACAGAGCTTCAATGTAAAATGCCAAGCTAACATATTAACTTAGATAATGGAGAATCAGTGCGGAAAATTCCAGAATAGAAAAGAAGGCAGTATTGGTCTGGGGCTATAACTCAGTGGTAGAGCACTTGCCTAGCATGTGTGAGGCAATGGATTCAATCCTCAGCATAAGCTCCTAAGCGGCGGGTGGCCAAAGATGTAAGCTCGCCAGAGCAGGTTCAAGACCACCAGAGGCAAACAAAAGTAGCTGAATTAAGATTTATCAGAGTTTGTGCTCCCGGCTGGGGTGAAAGTCGGGGTGGGAGAGCCAGAAGAAACTGCATGTGGCTTTGGCTGCTCAGGGTATTTATAAGGGGGAAGGGGTTAGGGGTCCTGCCCAGGAAAAGGTGGACCAAGGTGGACGCCAGGGTCAGTAGGTCTGTCTCTGATTGGCCACTTCTGGCGCAGTGTGTTGCTAGGTGTCCTTGCTTCCTCCCCCTGCAGCCACCCAAATCCGACCTGACACTCAGCACCACATATAAATAAATAAATAAATAAATAAATAAATAAATAAATAAAATAAGGGCAATGTGTCCATTTACAACTAAAAAAAAAATTTAAAAAACCGAATGCTGTGGTAGTAATATGTTAACATCTCAACTTCTTTGTTCTCAGCAATCTCAGCTGCTATTTCACGCAGAAGTCTTGAATGATCATCAATACTTATTTGCTCTTAACCACATGCAAGTCAATATGAATATAAAAAGATGAACATAATAGAATCTCTAAGTATACAATCTTGCAGGGAACAAAATGCCACATAATGGAACTGGGCCAGGCCAGGCCATGCTGTGCTCCATATTAAAAAGAAAACAAAAACAGGTGGCAGGAGAGAAATTCCAAGGAGTTCCAAAGGTGTGAGTGCTGCTGGGCTGGGCAGGTGAGGATCCCACAGCAGAAAGGGAGGGCTGGGACTGGAGGGAGCCTGGCTGTGAGGTGCAGAGGAAGAAAAGCATTCCAGGGATAGGGGGCTCTGAGGGAGGGAGTGGAAGGTGCAGTGTGTCTGGGGGAGCGCATTAGGTGGGGTAAGAGATCGACTTAACATTTCTAATTATTTTTCTAGTCATTTTTAACCAAGACATGGATCAAATATAATACAGGAGGGGAAACAAAATTAGGATTTACTTTAAAATCTTATTTTTAGTACTTAAATTTACACTTTTCCAATGCAGGCACACTAATCCTATAAAATCTTGTAATCAGCCCACGTTAGCTGCCCCTGGGACTCTTCACTTATTTTGCCAGAGAATTATACACTTGAATATCTTCAAGTCTTAATCAAAACCAAAGTCAAGAACATTGGTATATAGTTTGTAGAACTTCCTTTTTATAGCAATAAAATTTAGGTGTCTCAACCTAGTACTAAAAATTATTGCCTAAAGAAGATAAAGAGGTAAGTAGAGAGAAAGAAAAGTAATGTACAAATGTAAAAGGATGAGTAGAAACCATAACAAGGACTTAAAATATTAAAGAGGAATATGAGACTACTGAAGTCGTAGTTCCAGTGCAGGCTCCAGGGAACAGCAGCACAACCTTGGGGCTAACTGGCCCTTTGGCCTTTGGCCTCTGGTTCCCCATCCAGAATATGGAAGGAGATAGGCCACATGATCCTAAGGATCTCTTGAAGGATTAGCAACGTAGGAGTCTAAGAGAGAGTAGCTTCAGGAAAAGTTGGAAAGAGGGAAATGTAGAAAATGTGGGAAGGAATAGGTACAATTTAGAGAGGGTCCTGAAGTATGGTTCTGGAGAAAGCATGTCACGAGTGATGTGCATCTCCCAGGGGCCAGCTTGGAAGAGCTGCAGATAGAAGGGTGTGCTGGGCTGTAGGGCTCTCATCCCCTTGCAGGACGCCATGATGACCTAAACTGTGCCATCTTCCTTTTTCCTATTCTTTTTAGAACCACTACAATATGCTTACTCTTGATAGTTTCATGATTCATCCTAAAATGACCTTTCCACATACATTTTTTGTAAAGTAGACAAAAAAATTAGGATATTCTTCTTTTGAAAAACATGCCAGCCAAAACAGCATCAAAGTATGTTTGGATTTGTGGGATTCTGATGAATTCAGAAGACGAAATGGAAAACGAATTGGTAATATATAATACATATTTCTGTCCATATACACTTCAAAGAGAAGTCCTTGAACATTATTTTGATGATCAAATTATATTATTGCCAAGTAAGTAAGCACTAAGAATTTACTCCAGAAAATTAACTGTATTGAACAAGAGACATGGGTTTTAGACTTTGCCTTGACTTTATGCATATTCATTCATTCTGCAAGATATTTAAGAACATGCCCTGGAGTTGGAGGGAGAGATGTTACTGGTACATACAGCAAAGAGGACCATCTAGGGTGCAGCGCTGATAAGACATGATATTGCATAGCTGTGGAGAGGGACGGGGGATCAGCCAAGTGCTGTTGTGCAAGCCACAGGAAGCACAAAGCTAAGGAAGAGCAGGTCAAGAAGGCTCAGTGCTGCGAAGAAGCTCACAAAATGCACAAATGCAGGAAATGAACTGTTCTGCTAGACTTAGAATTAGGAAAGACATTACAGAATTTAGAAAAAGAGGTGGGGTGGGGATAGAAGTGAAGGCCACTGGGAAGTGATGAAAGAAAGGCAGGCAACTGCACACCTCATCGCTTCTGAGGACATTCAGAGAATTAAAAAAAAAAAGGATGTTCTGGAGGCTGCCCTTCCCAGTTCAAATCCCACTGTTACTGATTAGCCACGTGACCTTATGCAGGCTTTACACTCTCCAGTTCCTATTTTCTCACTTTATTTAATCCTCATGTAGAGTGAATTGAAGAAAACTTGCCACTTTATAATTCTTAATTCAGCTATCTCTGAAAAAACTAGAAGGTGAGGGCATTTATGGCCATGGAATTTTGAAGAAATTTATATAGACTGATGAGATTTCTTTAAGAAATTTCAACAACCAGGTGCATGGCAGGCACCACAGTTTCAGGTCATCAGGAGACTGGGGCAGAAGCAACACCTGAGCCCAGGAGTAGGGCAACACAGCGGGGCCCTGCTGCATCAGAACAAACCCACCCAACAACAGAAACAAAAGCAAAATGACCCAGGGTGTTCTGCTCACTCCTCTGCCTTTTAAATTTCATGGTATAACTTAAAAGCAACAAAAGTCAACTTTTTGCCTTTTTTTTTCTCTTTCACAATATAATTACATATATGTGTGTATAAAGTATATACAATTATGTATAATTATATTACACACATATATATAATTACATTTGCTTAGCTGATTTATCATATCATTATCACTAGCAGCTTCACTTTGTTCACTAATGAAGGCACACTAATCCTGTAAAATCTTGTAATCAGCCCACGTTAGCTGCCCCTGGGACTCTTGACTTATTCTGCCAGAGAATGATACACTTTTGAATATGTTCAAGTCATAATCAAAACCAAAGTCAAGAACATTGGTATATAGTTTGTAGGACTTCCCTTTTCCTAATAAAAGCATATATTTACCCATTTTCTGATTTTGAAGCACCTCTTCTAGGCACCACAATTCTTGTTTTTTGCAACTCTACATAAAATTAATTAGCATTTTAAACTCAACCTGTATAGAAAATACTGAAGAAAATAAAAATTATTTAAATTTAGAAGAAAAAAATGGAACCACTGGAAAATAGCTGAAGTACCTAATATATCCTGGGCAATAGTTTTGCATGTTTCAAATTTGAAGTTATCTTTAACAGAATAAGCCTAATAATATAATAAACTTGTACTTCTGTAAAAACAAGATTTAAGCAGAAAAACACAGGTACTTCCCATTAGATTAGCTTTAAAAGTTCAACCTCAAATCAGTTCTTACAGCCATGACAGTTTTGTGTGACTGCAAAAGTGTTTCCTGGGTTGTAGTTTCACCACAATCATATACAAAAAATAGGCTGTTTGTATCTTTGGGTCCTAAAATATGTTTAAATCCTTTTCCAGTGACTCTGAAGAAGTCTGCTTCAATCTTTCTTAATACAATTATTAAGCCTGTAGATTTTAGTTGGCTTAGAAGACAAAGCATACAGGTAATGAATCAGAAGCAAAAAGAAATGATCAAAGGTCATTTGAAGATCACCCTGAAAGGATCTGAGACATCTAGAGTCCAGGAGACCAGAAGCATCCGCTGATTTCACCAACATGATGTTATTAATTTGTTACCAGTGAGTTAGATATTTATTTTCCCTAGCAACTTTAAAAAAATAGGAAAAAATCAGTTATGAATGTGTTCAAAATTTGACCAACTCTGAATAACTAGACCTTTTAAGAAATTAGATAATTTTTAAAATTCAAAAATATATTTAGTGGTAACCAGACAAAGAAACAGTAAAAAATTTCAAATTTCTTATTTTTAGACATATGTATACACTCTTTGCTCTATACCCACAAAAAGTGAAAAGCATCTTTCAGATACACTCCAAGTATTAACCTTGAAAATCACTGAGTTGATTGAAAAGTTTTAAACTGTTCCTCATACACACTGAGTTCAGGACTATAAAAACAGCCTGACAGGTCACTGCAGGGCTACGGCAAGCCTTTTCATGGTAAGGTGGGCCCCAGGTGTGGGCTGCGTTGATCTTCCATCTTTTTGCTGCATACTCAGTAAGCTGGAAGGGTTATGAAGGTGAGTCCACAAGAACTGACCCTACAGTTTATTAAATATGCAATGGATATTCTGCAGGCATGCTGGGTATTAAATAAAAATGAAAAATTCAGAAGATGACCATATGTTAAATACTGTGAAATATACTGAATTAGCTCTGTTTAAAATTAATAATTTCTCTTAGTAATTCCTGAAATACAGAAGTAACACGTATTAAGGTTATGAATTAGAGGATATCAAAAATTTACAAAGTATTAAGCTATCTTTTTTCTCTAAATTGACATATAGTTATAATGTAAAATCTTAAGTCTGTAACCTCAGAATAGTTTTCCCTAACATGTGTGTCTTTCTAATTTGCTTACTTGGTATAACAAAATAGCAAATCTGTACAAAAGGTAAGTAATCCCATAAAGAATACAGGACTGGAAGATAAGAACTCTAAACACTCTGAATTCTTCCTCAGGTGTTCTGTGCCTCAGAGTGACATCATATATTCCCTGGTCTCCTCCTGAGCTGCTCCCCACGCACACACAGGACTGTCTTCCTAATGACCTCTGTACTCTTCACTGGCACCCACCTTCCACTCTGCCAGCTTGGGACATAACAGCTTTCTCCCGTTCTATTGAACTGCCTTTGATGAGTCCCAGGCAAATCCATCCTCCAAAATACGGCCTGTATTGCAAATCTGACCACCATGTGGTTTAAAATCTTTTAATAGCTTCCTATTTTTAATAGGGCAAAATTATCTTTAACCTGGCCAACCTAAAATCATGCCACACAGGCAAAATGGAACTACTTTTAGTTCCCTATATTATTTTTCATGGTTGGTGTCCTACCTGAAAATAGCTCTCATTTCTCTTGCCCTCCATTCCAGTCTCAATCCAATCCAATCCAAGTCCTCCAAAAGCTGAGACCAGCCTCCCAGAAAGCCTCCTCCTCTGGACTCTGCCCCTCCCTCAGCCTGGGCATGACTAGCATGGAGGCAGCCCACTGCAGGCCGGCCCATTGATTGGTTGATAGGCCTTTCTCTGCCAGCAGATGGTCCGCAGGAGGTGGGGATGGAGAGGAGTGAGTCCACAGAGCAGAGCCCTGAACCACAGCACAGCGCTCCCAAGGGTCAGTGGGTGCTGGCTCTCAGGGTCTCCAAACGGGGAGATTTCAGTCAATCCTGTTCTGTGGCCACATCAAATTTAAAAGCCACTTCCTGCGAAGTGAAACCCTTGGTCTCCTGTGCTTCCTCCACAACAGAGAAGCTAAGAAAATAATGCAAGTTTGAGCCTAAACCTGATCAAAATCAAAGGGAAATCCTGTGAAGATGTTAAAGCAAGCCTTCCCCATTGGGCCCTCAGGGCCACCTAGCCAAAGACGGGGCCTGTAGGATGAACGGCCCCAGACTACACACCTCGAGTGCAAAGGCTGTGTCCTCCGAGGCCAAGACTTCAACCTCGATCATAAGGGAGAAGTGATTTAGGCACTATGGAGAGCTACTGAGTCCAGTCGGAGACCAGAGCGCAGGAAGTGCCCAGAAAGCTGAGGACAGTGGTGGGCTGCTGGCCGACAGGCGGGCCCCCCATGGTGGCCTTAGTGTGTGTTAGGGGTGGCTGCCAGAGGAATCCACCTGTCCTCACAGGGACGAAGGGGTGGAAGTTCCTCAGTGTGACCACCCTCTCAAGTCACATGCTGCTGCACACACTTTTCGTCCTTTCCAGAGAGGCACTGAGGAGGAAGCTATGCTCAGGAAGCAGTTCCACTCCCCTGGCCTGATGCTAGTAGTTGCTTGTCCTGCTCAGGGGGGAGTGGGCAGCCCTGAATCTCTGGAATGCTGCAGAGCAGGAGTTCCTGAAGGCGGGCGGTGCTCTGGAAAAGGCAGGCAAAGTCCGCAACAAGTTGTGAAATGATGGCAAAACTTCAAAATTGGCTGTCAGTCTTATGCATTAGAAGACAGAGCTCATTAACATGAATTTAAAAAGCTGCGTGGAGCAAGACATGTATTGATAATTACTGTTTTTTAAACATAATTATTCAGTCTGGTGTATAAAGCTTTTAACTTTGACTACTACAAAGAGCCAATACATGACGGAAAAGAGCAAGAAAGAAGGCAAGGGAACAAACATGAATATGTTTAAAGAGCCTCTGAGGGGGTTGGTGGGGCAGTGACAGCAGGTTATAACCGGCTTCTCTGCAGGTTTTAACCCTTTTAAGTTAGGTGTTGTGGGGTGTTCAAGCAGAAGGCACACAGGCCTAGCCAATGAATCTTGCTATAAAACAAGACTCTTTCCCTGGGGACAGAAACACAGAAAGGAAGATCATTCCAGGAAGACTGTCATCCAAGTAAGGGGTTAAAGAAACTGCCAGTGAAAGTAAGGCACTCTCTTTCTCTCGCTTTTTTACACACACACACACACACACACACACACACACACACTCTCCTAACAGAGGCTGGTGGGTGCAGAGGGAAGGCAGGCTGGATTAGGAACTGAGAAGATGAGCAGCCACATTTTGATGAAAACCATATGTTGCTGATACCAAATATGATTTTAGGCTAAAGACTGAAATGTTGGATCAACTATAGTGGAAAATCATTATAAGATTCACTGACAGCATTTCTGTTTACACTCCAATTTCCAAAGCTAACTGTGTTAGATTTAGAAACAAGCCTTATTATAGACTTTTAGCTTAAGAAAACAAAAAAGCGATCTGCATTTTGCATATGTTTCACTGGCCCAAGCCCTGCCTTCCATAATACTAGGTTACTAACCTCAAGTACTTTTAAAATTGCATCCCTAATCAACACTGGAAAGTTTAGGTTAAAAGGAGAGAACAAACAACACATTTGCGGAACCTTACTGTGAACACTGGATGACATTTGCTTGGAATTATGTACACAGAACATATCTGCACACCCCAGCCACTTGATCAGCACTCCACTCTGGCCCAGGTATCTTAACATAGGTACAATTATTTTTAATCATGTTAAAGTTCAAATGGACAGAAAACATCTACAGTGAATTCTGCATATTTTAACATTATAAAAAGTCAAAGTAGCAAGAAAATTCAGTAGCAAATAGAAATCTACTTAAAGATAAGGCTCAGTACATTCCACAACTAGTGGTGACAGCAGAGCAAGAGCTGGAATCAACAGGACAGCCTCATCCTTCACCCCACTCCAGTTCCAGCAGAGCTTGGAGAGGTGTTCCGAAATTCCTACGTATCATACTTTTAAACCAATTTAACTAAAGCAACTTTATATAAATACTAACATTCTGTTCAAAAGCACAATTATTTTAAAACATATGCACCCTGGGAACATCCTTTGCAGAAACTGCAAGATTTTAATCCCAGTACCTACAGAAAAAAAGCTGATTTTCAAAACCACAAAATGACCATCAATATAATATTGAGGGAATATCAATGTTGAGGGAATATCAAAGGTTCTCATACTGAGTCTATGACCAAGTTTACCTACATTGGAAGGAATCCCCCTCTAGTGGGAGTAAGAGGGTATTTCAACCTTCACATAATTTTCAGGTATAATAGTCATTATTAAATTTATCAACAGAAATCAGTCAAGTTTTTTTGTACCTTTTGACATAAATTTGAAAAATTTTAAATAAGTTGATAACTATTTTGTATTTCATAAGCTCAAAACACCTATAATTCTTATATATCAACTGTAAGTGCACTTGTGTTCATCTGATGGGATTTTAGTTATTAGTCAAACATCAAATTCAATTTGGATACAAAGTACTCACATTTTAAGATAAAACAAAAAGGTAAAAATGGGAAAAGTAAGTTCATTCTCAGTGGAAATACATGATCCTGTATGAGGAAGATACAGTGTTGATATCAAAAGGTTAATTCTTTGCTTCCACTAAATTTGCGTTTATCTAGACTGAACTTCTTAAACGAAACACCCTCATTCTTTCATTTATGAACACTTTCTGGACACTTATTACATACAATGTTTTGTGCTTAAAGTCATAAGATAGTCTAGTGATGAATATCACAGAAATCCCTGAGTGAAATGTAACTAAACACCCATTATACAACTTAAAAATTCAATTTCAGAAACAATAAGATGAGATTCTCAGAGTGCCATTTCTCTTTGGGACGGTAGTTTGGGGAGACCTCAAATGAGCAGTGTATAAAATCATACAAAATCACAAGCATTTCCACAGAGAAACTCACGACATAATGGCCAATGTTCCCCTTCTCCACACAGATGTTAGGACAGATGCAAAGAGAACTCTGAATGTTCTGATGAGAAACATACTTGACTCTGATGCCAGAGAACTTCAGGTTTCTCCAGCACATGGTGTGGAGGGACAGGCGTAGGGCAACAAAGCAGAAGCAGCCTCGCTCCAATGACAGGGCCACTCCACATGATGCTGTCATCCACCCCTGACAGCACAAGGCCCAAAGGGTCCCTGTGAAGACTGCAGAGGAGCTCTGAGTGCAACTTCAAGGGACCCGCGGCCTCCTCCCTCTCACTGTCCTTAGACCCCAGTCAAAAGCGCAAGCCCCCCGCCACCACCCCAACCCTGCAGCAAGGAAACCAGAAAACCTGAATTCACTCACGTACGAGAACCACCGAGCTTCCCTTTTCACTTTACCTGCAGAACACACACACAAAGTACAAAATATACTAACTCCAGAAGGCGTTTCATTAAGCTAACTGCTGCATTTTAACTTTTTAAAAGAAAACCTAAAATCAGGATCACACTATCACAAAAGAAGCAAAGTGACAAATAATGCCCTTGTAAAATCATGTCTGCCAGACACAGTGGCGCACACCTGTAATGCCAGCGGCCAGGGAGGCTGAGGGAGGAGGATCACGAGTTCAAAGCCAGCCTCATCAAAAGCAAGATACTAAGCAACTCATGAGACCCTGTGTCTATAAATAAAAGACAAAATAGGGCTGGGGATGTGGCCCAGTGGTCGAGTGCCCCTGAGTTCAATCCCCAGTACCCCCCAAAAAAACATGTATAAAGAACCTTATTCATAACTAAAGGATTATAAGTTTAAAAAGTTACCTTATTCAATTTTTCTCCAAACAAATTACTAAAGATTAAAAAGCTGATAACTGCAACCCCGACAGAGGTTTGGGTAACTGCTCCCACCACATCCACTCACGGCTGAGGAGAACGCAGACTGGATGAAGTACAATTTGGCAGTATCTACCCAAAGGTACAACAGGCAACATATTAACCCAACAATTCCATTGATAATCAAAGGCAAAAATAAAGATTTGCAAGGATGTTTACTGAATTTGTTTCTAACAGTGAAAAGCCGAAAACAATCTAAATGTCCATCAACAAAGAGTTTCTAAAAAATGACTCCAAAACAGATACTATGCTGCTGTTGAAAAGATGGAGGCCGGGGTGGTGGTGTGCCCCTGCAGAGTCAGCTCCTCATCAGGCTGAGGAGAGAGGAGCATCTGAGTCAGGAGTTTGAGACTTGCCTGGGCAACATAGCATGACTTCAATCTCAAAAGAAAGGAAGAAGAAAAAGAGAAAGGACAAAAAAGGAAGGAAAATGGAAAGGACAAAAGCATCAACACAAATCTAAGTGTCCAGAAAAGGAAAAATTTCTGTGATATTCTATCAAGCAAAAAGAATCAATTTACAGAGTTCCCAGTAAGCTAGCATCTGTTTAAATAGGGGGGATGAGTCACATTCTTAATATACATAGAATGTTTCCAGAAAGAAATGCAAGAAACCCCCAGTGTTTTCCTCTGGGAAGGGGACCTTTTTTTCACTGTATTTTGTCTTACGATATAAAATTTCTTTTTGCTAAGTACATGAGATATTGTTTAATTAAAATTTGTAGTAGCATACATCTGTAATTCCAGCAACTCAGGAGGCTGAGGGAGGAGGATTCCAAGTTCGAGGCCAGCTGCAGCAATATAGTGAGGCCCTAAGCACCTTAATAAAACTCTTTCAAAATATAAAAAGGGCTGAGATGTGGCTCAGGGGTAAAGTGCCTGGGTTCAATCCCTGGCACCCCAATCTCTTAATTAATTAGTTAAAATAAGTCAATAATAACATTAAAAGCTATTCAGTGATAACCATAGAAATATAACTAATGTCTTCTCTAATTGGTAAAAACTAAAAACATAGTCGTCAATGCTTGTGTATTCAGTCAGATGCCCCAATGATTTGTAGAAGTATGTAAAGAATTCCAGAGGACACCAGTATCCCCAAGCACATCCATGCCCATTTACCTATTTACCCAAGAACCTACCTGCTGGAAAAATCAATTTTAAGGAGACAATTTAGGATCTATTGTTTATATATTAAGAAAGTATATTACAGCATTAAGATAATAACAAATTAGAAAAAAGTATAAAATTGGGGGATGGTTTTAAAAAGTATGTTATAGTCATATAAAAAACATTAAAACCATGCAAAACTTGATTTTCAGGAAATATTTGATAACACGGGAAATACTTATTGTATTAAAGCTGAAGCCCAGGATTAAAATCGGAAATACACATTTAAAAATATTCGAATCTATCCATTCCTTGGCTCCATGATTCCTGGAATCCGTGCCAGGCTGGAAAATGCCTTCCCGACTCTAGGGTACAAAACACATTCATTCATGTCTTCTTTGAATAGGTTTGACTTTACTTTTTACATTTACAAATTTGATCCATATGTGATTTATTTCAAAATAACAAGGATAGGAGGTAACTCAGGTCTAATTTTGGATAACTATGATGAAGAGTAATTCATTATTTTCTCCAGTGATTACAGATATCATATCTTTACTATAATTAAACATTAAAATGATATGAATTTTTGCCTCTGATTTCAGGCAGGGCAGGGCAAAATTACCCAAGCGAGCTAGTCAACCCAAAAGGGGGTGGGGTGCAGGGAAGAGATTGGTAACAACCAACAAAAACAGATTGGATGTTCAGTCACAACAATATTTCCCCCCAAGAGTGTTACTAAGAATTTAGATGCTCTTGGAAAAAAATAATTGTTGCCTATTCGATATTTCCGTGACAAAAACATTATTATACTTACAATGTCTGCTATGTCTGCCTTGGTTGAGCCAAAAAGACCAATACACCATCTAGAACCTACTCTATCCATCAAACTTTTCCCGACATTAAGGAAAAGCAGGGCTGGGGTTGTAGCTCAGTGGTAGAGTGCTTGCCAAGCACAGTGAGAAACTGAATTCAATCTTCGGCGCCACATAAAAATACATAAATAAAATAAATAAAGGTATTGCATCCACCTACAACTAATTTTTTTTTTAAATCTTAAAAAAAAAAAAAAGAAAAAAAAAAGAAAATGCAGACACTAACAAACCGCTTTCCAAAACCATGTCACAGAATTTAAGACAATGGGACATGAACTACATGACAGCAAATATCAATCAATCTCTCTCTCTCTCTCTCTCTCTCTCTCCCCCTCATGTACACACAAATTGGCCCACAAACAGCTCACCCTGGATTGCAAAGTTTAATTTTAGCAAGTAAGGAAACTGTCTTGTCTTTTTCTTTATTATTATTATTTGGTCACCATTTGAGGGTTTTGTAAATGATTTAAAAATTAGAGCCCTTAAAAAAACCCCATGTGACTTTTCTCACAGGCCTCCTTTGCCAATACATCCTCCTCCTCAGTGTGTGCAGCCTACACTGCAGCTCAAGGACGCGCTGCAACTGCTCAGTGTTGGTTAGCTGGCAGTAGAAAGGACACGCAGGAGGCCTCGTACCATGAGATGCTGCTGAGTAGAACAGCCACTCTCTGGATGGATTTCAAGAGAACTAAAAACTTTCCAGGGACCAACAGATACTGGCAACAATGATAAAACACAAACATTTGTTGATACTATGTAACATGATTTCACAACTGTGTGTTGTCCCAATTTCACTTTTAACCTCAAGTGATATGCTCATGGCATGTTAGGACATTAGCTCATCTTCATACTTTAGACTCTCAGTTTTAAAACAATGACTGTTGGCATTGTGGTCTCACTACTTCCTAATAACCTTCTCTAAGTCAGTGAGAAGACTGTCACTCTGGATATCCTTAGCAGTAAGAGGACAGCAGTCATCAACTCATGGCAAGGCTCAGGGCGCAGTACAGAGTGTGTAAAAAGACTACCACTGTGCAAGGTCATTTAAAAGCCCCTGTCATCAAAAGGTAGAGTCCATATTTCTCTTCCTCTTTAATCTGACTCAGGCTTGTCATTTGTCTGGATCAGCAGACTGCAGCAGCAGAAATCACACTGTACCACTCCCAAATCTAGGACACAAGAGACAAAGTGCATTTCTAATTATTCTCTTGAAACTGAGTCAGCCACCATGTGAAAAAGCCCAGACCATCTTGTGGGGGAACAAGAGACACAATCCTGTTACTATTGTGTGTTAACAAAGAGTTAAGTCAACTTGGAGAAGCAGAGCCACCCACTGAGCTCATCAGTAGCTGACTGAGGAAGGGGGACTGAGCCCAGCACAAACCAGAAGAACCAACCAGCTGAACCCAGCCCAAACCATCAACTACAGAATTGTGAATTAAACAACAATTGCTCTGCAAGCCAAATTAGGAATCAGTTTGTCACACATCAAAGACTAACTGATGCATTTTACAACTCTAAATAAAGAAATGCTAGGTGTCATGCAGAGCTCCAAAGAACACTTTGGCCATGGAGGCGTTTCTGAAAGCAATGGAGCATCCACGCAGCCTCAACCTTCCTCCACTTCCTACTTAAAACTTTCCAAAGTCTTCCCCGATCATAAAATCAAATCTCAGCTCTCTATCACAATCAACAAGGAGCTACAATGGCCCTCTTCCTGTTCCACTTCTTACTCCAGGGACTTGGAACTTGTTATTTGTTCCTCCTGAAACACTCTGGTACCAGATCATCCTACTACTGTACTATCGAATCACTTTTTTTGGGGGGGTGGGGGTTGTTCAAGGGTTTGAACCTGAGGTCACTTAACAACTGAGCCATATCTCCAGCCCCCTTTTATATTTTTTTAGAGACAGGGTCTTGTTGAGTTGTTTAGGCCCTCACTAAATTGCTGAGGCTGGCTTTGATCCTCCTCCTCAGCCTCCCAAGCTGCTGGGATTACAGGTATGGCCACCATGCCTGGCTCATCACTCACTCTTCAGAGAGCTGTGTCACTCTTTTACTACTGTTTCCAAGTGTCTGGTTTAGTGGTGTACTGTCTCTCTCCTTCTGCTAAAACATAAGCAAGGCCCCAACTCTTGTGAAGTTTATCTATAAGAATAGGCACATGGACTTCAAACAGAGTAGAAGCCCAATGCATATGCAAACAAATGTGCATGGACAAATGCACTCAGGGTACAACGGAACAGCGAAGACAGAGATGTGTGTGTGAACCCAACTACAACTACGGCACTGCTCGTTACAACACAGGCAGAGATACCACAAGGTTTAAAACACGCCCAAACTAAGCCATGCCTGGGGAGCAGGCACACAGCTGTAGTCCTGGCTATTCAGGAGGCTGAGGCAGGAGAATCACATGAGCCCATGAGTTTGAGACTAGCCTGCATAACACAGTTAAGACCTCATCTCAACATAACTAACAAAACATGCTCAACCTAACCTAACTATACAGGCTAAGTCTCATATACCATTTAGCTAGTGACAGTCTTGTCACTAAAAACCAAAACCCAAATTGATGATACATATTCATTTGTCTCTCTATCCAAAAGTAGATCTAAATTCCTTTAAAAGGATGAAGTTCATGGTGCTGAAGGAAGTACACTGCTCAAAGAGATCTTTTCTATCCATCCTGAATTAAGATGTAATCATTTTTTAGATTTGTATCAAGAAATGAGTCAAGTTATATTATGATAAATATTTTATTAAAAACAGAGGCGTCCACAACCCTCCCAAACTTAAATCTATAAAAAGAATCTGAGTTTTGTGTTTAGGTTGTTTGCCCACAACACAGTAGACAGTGAGAATGTCCTGCCAGGCTACAGGCCATAATTGGCTGCAATGCCACACCTACTACATAAGTCATCCTGAGACAGTCGGACAGAAGCCTGCCAAGCGTGACCCTTTCAGTAACACGGTCAACATGTTTGTAGATGCAGGCAGTAAGAATCCTACAGCTGAAGACACCACGTGTATTGCTGCCATACTTCTGAGGCTTATCAAAAACTGTTGAAATACTTTAAAACACTAAGTGGTACTTTATCTAAATTTCATCAAAAGCAAGATAATATTTAGTCATTTAAAAAATATTTATCTTGCACTGTATGATCTAATTTGGTCGTAATTCATTGCTATTTATAGTATTTGAGCCTATCCAGCTGTAGTATAGTAAATTTGGTAAGCTGTGTCTGTAAATGGTGGGGTAAACAGGAAAGTACTAAAAATAAACCAATAAATTTCCTAATTTTAATTACTTCTTCATAAATAGGATAATTTCTTATTTTAAAAATACCTGGATAAAGTATCTAAAGCAATAAAAGGTGAAAACATGGCTAACACGTTTGACCATACCTAAGTACTCTCCCGGTCCCACCCCATCACTGAGGCTGGTCAGAGAAGCAAGTGGAGTCATTCTTTTCTTTTTTTTTTGGTACTGGGGATTGAACCCGGGACGAGTCACGTCCCCAGTCCTTTTAATATTTTATTTAGAGACAGGGTCTCACTGAGTTGTTTAGGGTCTCACTAAGTTGCTGAGGCTAGCTTTGAACTCACTATCTTCCTGCCTCAGTCTCCTGAGCCACTGGGATCATAGGCATGTGCCACTGCATTCAGGGCAAGATGACAAGTTATTCTAAAGTCACTTGTATGGAAGAGATGGCACTGTGGAAATCAAGCCCTGCAATAAAGATGACTTTAACTGATTACAGGAGAATGAAACAATGTTTCAAAAATAAACACACACTACACTTCTATTACTGTTAGCACATACCGTGAGCCACTGGCTTTCTTTTCTGCTTCCTTGTACCCCTCTCAACATACCTGGTCCCAAGGCCTCACCTCCTTCTGAATATAAGAAAAATGTTGAATGAGGAAAACATCCTTCATGTCCTAAAGTACTTCTACCAAACAGGTCTTAAAACACTGGAATAGTGGTTACAACCGAAGATCACTGAACATCTTTTAGGCCTTTCAAAATTTAATTTAAACCATATAGGACAATCCTAATGTAAAACTGGAATGGAAAGACAACAACAGAAGAAGAGAATCCGACTACAAGCTTCACCCTTACCTTACAATGGATTTTTGTCTTAGAACTTATTCTGTAAATCTAAGAAAGCGTTCTCTGGGGAAAACAACCATTTTAAATTTGTTTCAGATCCCCTGAAGTCCTATTGATCAAAAGGACCCTAACTGGCTCATCACTAGCACATCCTTTCCTTTTCACTTTCACATAAACTGTTTAATAAAACCTTGTCTGCTAAGAGCAACAACAACAAAATCAAAATGCATCAACTGAGGCCAGTGTAGGACATTCTAGAAGGGGTAAATGTAGAAGAGGAGTTGCAGTTTTCAAGGTAACTGTGAGTACAGCACCAGCCCACACTGCTCCCCTTCACATCTCCAGAACAAACACATCTTTTACAAAAAAAATTATACAGGAATAGAAGTCTTCAAAAATAGGTACTAGTTGTATGAAAGTGCTCTGCTGCCAAGTTTATTTTAATGCCCCGATTTCAAAATTGTTCAAAATATTAACTTTCTAAAACAAAGGGCCTTAAACATTTTGTTTCTAAAGGATTTTAGAAATAGTGTTACTTCAAGAGATAGGCACTTTAGCACAGAAAAAAGTCAGGGAGGTAATTGCAAAGGCTCATTTCTTCTCTAAGAAATGGGTATCAAAGGACTCAGGAACTCAGGCTAGAAGGAATCAGTGAACAGGACCCTGACAACAGCCAGCTGTGGGACGGACTGGCCTGAGGAATACAGTCCGCTATCTGCCTGAGGGCACTCACTGGGAAGAGGGAGCTCCTTGGCCCCTAACTGCTGTGGCAAGGAAACTACTTCATATGGAGGCATGTATCTTGACATTACCTAACAGGATTTTTAATTTTCTAAAATTCTGGTCCCCTATGATTACAGGGCTCCCTTGAAGAATAAATTACCTGAACCTGGAAAGAGGAGGAATCCTCTGGTTCTCCCAGACAGCAGTATTACAATAATTCTCCTTATCAATGTTTTTACCTTCCATGGTTTTGGGTCAACTATGATCCCAAAATAGTAAATGAAAACAAAAAATTCCTATGTTTTATATTGCACACCATTCAGAGAAGCATGGACTCTTATTAAATCGCCCACTCTGTCCCACCACGACATGAAGCAACCCTCTGGCTGGGAGATGCTATATACACCTGCTGGCCCAGTAGTCACTACTTAGTAGCTACCTCAGTTGTCAGATGGACTGTATCCACAGTTCTCAGGCACCCACTGCAGCCCGTGGAAAGTACTGGAGATAACCCCTATGAATGAGAGGTGGGGCATGGGGTACTGTATTTGACAAAAGAAAACATAATTTGTCTATTTTCATGATATTAATAAAAAAGCTAAGTTAATGAAGAGGATGGAGTTTTTAAAGTAATTTGTTCCAGCAACATAGTATAGCCACTTTGGAAAAGAGTTCAGGAGTTCCTTATTATGGTAGCATGTGACACCTGAACACAGAAACATAGTCTTCCATGCAAGCCAGTAATTCTACTTCTAGGTATTTACTAAGAGGAATGAAAACATGTTCATGTGAAAACCTTATGAAATGTTTATATAGACATTGCTCATTAATTGACAAAAACCAGAAAAAAACCCAAATATGGCAAATGGATGAACAAAACCATGGAATAATCCACTTAATGGAAAACTTCTCATCAATAAAAAGGAATTAATTTCTAATAGAGGCAATAACTTGGATGAACCTCAAATGCATTATTCTAAGTAAAAGAAGATTAAAAAGGCTAATAACTACTGTATGATTCTATTTATATGACACTTTGGAAAAGGAAGATCTATAAGAAAGGAAAACTTGCATGATTATCAGGAGCTGGGTGTAGAGGAAGGGAAAGACAACAGGATGGACAACTTCTAGAGGTAACAAATGTTCTATTACAAATGCATCAATGTTCTATTAGAATAGATATTGTTTTACCGTTTATAGGCAGTAAAATGCAGTGCTTAGAAAATGTTAATGTTGTGCAAATATGTAGTTAAGAATGAAAACACTCCTAGTTTCTCATTTTCAGAATGTCTTTGTTATGGTTTAGATGTAGTGCAGCTAAAAGCTCATGTGTGAGACAGTGCAGGAAGGTTGGGAGGAGAAATGATTGGGTTATAGCCTTAACCTAATCAGTGAATTAAGGGATTAACTGAGTGGTAACTGGAGAAAGTGAGGGTGTGGCTGAAGGAAGTGGTTCATGGGGGCGTGGCTATGGGGTATATAATTTGTAGCTGGAGAGTGGAGATCTCTCTCCCTGCTTCCTGCTCATCATGTGAGCTGCTTCCCTCTGCCACACTCTTCTGCCATGAAGTTCTGCCTCACCTACAGCCCTGGGGAAGGGAGCCTGCTGTCTGCGGCTCATGTCTGAAATCATGAGCTTTCAAATAAACTTTTCCTCCCCTAAAATTGTTCTGGTCAGATCTTTTAGTCACAGCAGCAAAAAGATAACTAAAAGAGTCTTTAATTTTAATCATGTGCTACATTTTTTGCTTTGTTTTATTAAGCATTCTAGAGTATACAGTTAAAAATTTTAGTTAATAATTTCTAAAAATTTCTCAAGAATTTGGAAATTATTACATTTTTCTTTTAGGGGAGGTTGAGGCTTTTTTATAAATATTTTGTTTGCCCAGAAAAAAATATAGATTTTTTTAATTTAGAAAGGGACCATTTGACTGATGAAGCTTTCCTTCAGGACAATTTGTCATTTACCAGAACTGGAAATAAATTTCAACTTCAACATGAAAACCAACACATAAACAGCCAACACTAAAAGTAGTCTATGTAAGTTCAGACATGAAAAGATTACAACATTCATAACTCTATCTTTTTCTTGTAGCTCTAAAATTTTAAAAATGATTTTTAAAATACAAAAGATTTTTTAAAGTTCTTGAAGAAGATATTTACATTTGTTTGACACTCAACTCCAAGCACTGAATGAGATGCACAGGGACACTCATACTACCAAGACGTGCCATGAGGCTCCTCTCTGGCTCAGCAGCAAAGGCTTCAACTGCAGTCTCAAGGGAAAAAAGGCAAGATTTTTTTATGTCTGAAACATCTACTTCCAGTAAGCCCTTTCAATATTTTCATGTTGAGTAGACTTGAGTTTGTTCAAATTCTTCATAACTATGTTGTGGTTGTTGTTTACTACCGGGGTACTTAACCACTAAGCAACATTCCTAGCCCCTTTATTTTTTATTTTGAGACAGGGTTTCACTAAGTTACCTAGGTCCTCACTAAGTTGCTGAGGATGGCTTTGAACTTGCAGTCCTCCTGCCTCAGCCTCCCAAGACACTCTTTATAACTTTTTAAACAAAAGTGTCATTCCTGCAATAAATGATGTACAACCAAACGTTTTTGTTTTAAAATTTGCCCTTTAGCAGTAACATTTCATTCCTGCTGTGTTTTTTCAAGAGATTATAAACAACCTGGGTGAGTGTTTGGGATGAAGGCTACCTCAGTTCCTAAAACGGTGAAGCCATCTTACCATTATTTTCATGACAGGGAGAGTAAAGAATCAAGGCTCTTGCTCTTAGAGAAGGTATCGAAAGCTTCCAAATACATATGTCTTCTGTGTTAACATTTATTTGGGTTAGGATTTTAAAACCTAAGACATTCCTAATCTAAGACAACTGTGAAATGGTGGCTTCTATCTATAGCTTGATATGCCTACAATTTCAAATCCATTTTCACCAGTGGGGGTCATTGTAACAGAAAATGCTGAGAGGATAAGAGAGGAAGTTGTTTTTTTATTCGCTTCACGTTACACTGTTTTCAAATCACACCATTTATGTAAAATAATTTCTTTGGTTTTCCTTTGTAAATATAAATATCCTTTCTGAGATACATAGAAAATTAATGCTCCCACTAATTGAATAGTCACAAAGCTAGGGAGTCAAAAGTCTAGTCAACCCAGCTAGCACTTACTGACCTACATCAATTAAACAACTATTACCAAAGTTCAAAACCTAAAAAGAGTCCTGCTAATGATGACTGATGAGGGTGTGCCCTAAATTGGCATTTGTTCTTCCTGTTCAAGATGGGCAGGAATGACAAAAGGTATAGAATAGTATATCCTACTGTAGGACTCACCCTCTTTTACAAAACAGCCCCAGTAATTTGACTTTAGTTTAAATTCTGTGAAGTGTAATTAGTGAGCAACAATGACCAAGGTTAGAAATGCCCTACTATAATATTTACAGAATCTCTTGTTTGTATACATGTCACAAACACAGAAACAGCTATATGAAAATACTATGCATATTCACGTGCACTTTTAAACATTGTAAGACATTCCTCCTCATGGTCTTTTATATTTTTCAAAACACTTTTAGTCTCTACATCAATACTGATAACTAACTTAAAACTACATTCCTGTAACAGGTTGCCAATTACATTTCCAAAAAGTAAGTTTATTATGACAGGAAACACAACTCACTCGCCTGTTGAACAGTAAGTTATAAACATAAGCAGTGACAACAGAATATGCAGACTGTAGAACTCACAGAGTGGGATAAGGATTTGGAAGCCAAAGAGGTCATACTGATTATTCCCTCTGTATGTCCGGTTTAATGTTCTGCAGTTTTATGTTGCTTAGCTTACTCGAAAAATCATCAAAGATCTCTAGACTGCTATATCCTACGTCAAAGCCCTAGAGAAGATAACCAAGAAGAGTACCCAATGAACCTTACGTTTTCATGACAAAGCATGAAAAGTCTAAAGAAAATATCCCCAAAAAGCTCTTTAGTGTTCAGTTTAAAACAGGAAAGTAGAGGTAAAAAACGAAATTTTACACGCTTAGGCTTGCTCAGCTTTTTAAAAGTAGCACGAATTGGTTTTCCCGCCAAGGCAAGTTGATGAGGACTGCACTGGGCTCCAAAGAGCAGCTGTTGCTACACACAGGGAACCCAAGCTCCCAGGCAGCCAAGCCCGGCTCCAGGCTCCCTGGGGCGGCCGCCAGCCCCGCCCCCTGGCCTGGCCCCGCCCCCTCGCTCTGCCGCCGCCCCGGACCGGCCCCGCCCGGTCTTCCTTTGCTGGGCCTCGGGGTCAGCCGTGGTCCTTCCTCCGCGGTCCTCGGTGCTACGCCACCGGCCGCTCGTTTTAATCACCCACGAATTGCAACCCATTCGGCCCGGAAGGTCGGGCGGTGGCCGTTTCTTGGAGGGGTAAAGGAAAGACGGGCCGCGGAAGAAGCGAGAAACGGAAAGCTCGCGCCGCGCCGGCGGGCGGCGTCGGGGGCTGGGGAGAGGCCGGGCGGCGTGGCCGCGCCGTGGCGTCCGCACGCGGGTGCGTCAGCGCGGCGGGCCGCGGGCGCCTCGGAGCCTGCCGCCCTTCCCCTTCCCGGCTTTGAAAACACTGGTCCTCAGGGAGCGCGAGCTCCGCACGTGCAGCTCCGGGCGCGCTCGGCGGTGGGGACGAGGCGCCGCGGTCGGACTGCGAGCGGCGGAGAGCCGCGCGGGGAAGGCCGGGGCGGCGCGCCGGGTGCAGCCAGGGTCGCCGGGAACGAGTCAGATGGCTCTGCAGAAGGAAGTGGAGCATCAGCTCACCGCTGATCGTAAAACCATCTTGAGTCACACCGAGCGCTGTACAGGAGGGAACGCTTGGAGGGAAAAGGTTTTAAACCGCCACTAAGAGTTTTGAATCTCCATTCGAGTAGGAAACAGGTAAATGAGGCTCACCGCGAGGTGCCATTCCTCATGCAGTCCTATTCCTAGTATCAAAGGTGTCAGTAACAAACACGCATATGAGCCACACTAAGAAAGCAACATTTTCAGACCGAAAAATGTTAAAAGTTGGGATTAATACAAGATGATATATTTCAGAGTAAAACAGCCAATTCTTTTTTTTTTTTTTTTTTAAGTACCTGGGATTCAACCCAGGGCCCTTAACCAGAGCCACAGGTTCCCAGCCCTTTTTATTTTTATGTTTTTGTGAGAGTGTTTCCCTAAGTTGCTGAGGCTGACCTCAAACTTGAGATCCTCCTAACTCAGCCTCCCAGTCCTTGGGCATTCCCAGCTATTTTACAGTAAATTTTTAAAGTTCCACTTTAGTAAAATGGTTATACATTTTCCCAATAAAAACATTTGTGTACTTTTAAAAAGTTTGGTTTAACATTTAAGTTACATCATTTTTGTGAGCGTTAAACTTGTGTCAGAGTGTAAGAGAATTAACACGTAAAATGATGCTACCTAACAAGGTTAAAAAGAATAAAGATCTATCCAAATCCATTTTAGACCAGTTCCTCAGAAGGAATGCCTGAATTTATTTCCATCCTATTTACTTTCTAAATACAGTATTAATAATTTTCATAGAAACACTTTACTATAAGGTGGTCAATTTTACTTCAGTTTTTTAAAGCCACCAACAGGATTTTGTTAAGCAAATTTCTTATTATAAATACTATTCCCTCTCTCCTGACATTATCTGCTCTCCCCCATCCCTCTGACACCTGTTAGCCTTTTACTCCTTTTTAGTCCTCCAAATGGTGCCAATTTGTTTTATTTATTTTTGTCAGAAGGGCGGGGGTACTTCAGAGAACTAATGAGATTTTCAGATGGATCTAGTTGTAATAAAATAATGGCTACAAATGAGATTAAGAGGAGGAGTCAAGGTGACACCCAGATTTGGGCTGAACAAGAGCACAGTCCGGTCATCAACAATTGGACATGCTGTGGTCCATCCAAGGAGGAAGTGGCCAGCTAGCAGGCAGGGTGCAGCTGGAGGTAAAACTTGACTGCTGAACTCACCGCAGGGAAGCAGGCTACCAAGATGAGACAGAACCTTCACAGGCACCAACATTTAAAGGACATGTCCAGGACATATTCTTTGAGAGAAGCAAGACCCATGAGGCTACAAATTTGAGGACTTCAGAACAGCTTTTCTTTCATATCTAGGAAGAAATAGGAAGTGAGAATGTGCACTCTGAGGCAAGACTACAGAGGACTGGATTTTGTGTCCAAGCACTGGTTTTGTGTCCGTGGGCAAGTATCTCAGCATCCGGGCCTCAGCTTCCTGGAGGATAAGATAGAACTGCCTTAGGGTTGTTGTGAGAACTGAAGGAGCTTGCAAGGCATTAAGTGTGAGCACTACTCCCAGCTTCTTTTAAATCCACCCCAGCCTCTGTTCCAGTGCCAGTGTCTGAGTTGATACCCTTCTCTCTCCCATTCAGCCTACAACAGACACCAGGCTCTCTCCCATCCGCTCTTTCCAGTACCCCAAGTGTTGTCTTCAGCAAATAAAGATTTGAATGTCACTCTGCTTAAAATCTCAGAGAATACTGGAAGAACTGTGTCTAGACTGCTTACCTTGGGATAAAGGGCCATGGGGGAGTCTATTCCTAATCTGCCGTGCGGGTTCATCCCCTGAACTCATTAATGGCATGTTAATCATCCTCCATGGTGACTTGTGTGCTGAAGCTACCATTTTTTTCAGCCTTTTATCCATATACAATCTTCACTTTCCCTATAATTCTATCCTTTTGAAATCCCCATGTTTTCTTCCAAGAAGACTCCCCTGACCCCCTCATTAGAATGCACTACCCGGTGCACACCACTGGACTGGACTGACACAATTTATTTTATAAGTAACCATACACACATCTATTTTCCTCATTAGATCCATTGTGCATTTATATAATTCTCCCAAATGCAACACCCGTAGAAAGTATGCTGCAGATTAATTTGGCTACTTAATTATGTGGATATGAGGGGGAGAGTTGGAAACCCGGAAATGCTCCTACTCCAGCAGGACAAGTTCCACACTGATACATGGGAGTAGAGAGGGGCTGAGATTTGAAGGTTCCTCCCACATGCAGATGGGTGACCACTAAGTAGCCGTAAGGCAGTGTCTCCAGGAAGTGCAGAGTTTTCTTTTTTGTAAAAAAGGAGGCAGTTTCTAAAATCTTACACTTTGTTGCTGAGTGCTTTCTCCCTATTAGCAGTCAGCTTCCACTCCAGGGATGCTCAGGCGCGGAACATTTGTGCCGCCGCAGCAGGAGCTGGAGTTGTTTACTTCTAACTTCAAAGCATATTCTGAGAAGCACATTCTAAATATGAGGTTCTCTTTACCCCTGGATTGTTCTTAAAAAGACTGATGGTGTCATTTTCAGATGAATGAGGTTGATCTCAGGAGACACCCAAAAAGAGTCAAGTGTTCAGCTAGAGGAAAATGAATTTTTATTTCACTGGAATTTTGACTAGTACTGCTCATTTCCTGAAATAGCAGATATCATCTTATTACCAATCAAGTTCTTAAAAAAAATAAAATAAAAAATTAAAAAAAAGGATGCCAACCAACTGACTACCTTAATTTCTTTGGAAACAGAGTAGAAAAAGTAAGTATATATTTTATAAAATCTAAAAGTTGTTTTTACAGAAATTATAGTCAAACTAGAAAAAGCACATTTCTCCAAAAAATGCTTGACTGAAGCATTCCTTTGGACTAGCTCAATCAGTGTCATTATTTCCCCATTCTAGCCCTTTCCAAAATTCTCCATAAAGTCAAAGGTGACTTTAAAACTTACTAGAATCCTTCAGATTACTATAGGTTTATACACTGGGCAATGACATTAGTTACTAGAGCAATCAATCACTAATATGTTGACACATGAAGACAACAGTGTGAGGTGGGCTGCAGTGGGGTTGTTACTGGTAGATTTGTCTAGAGCAACACTGACCACAATATAAAGCAAATGTATATTAAATTTACCACATTCTAGTAGTCACATTATGAAATGTAAAAGGAAATAGGAATTTTAATTATTTTATTTGACCCAATACACTCAAAATGTCATTTCAGTATTACTCAATATGAAAATTAATGAGGTGTTTTTGGTTTTCCCCTGCTCTAATTTTCAAAATTCCATGTGTACTTTATCCTTGCAGCACATCTGATTTTGGACTAGCCAGGGTGGCTGAAGCACTTTAACACCCACACTCTATAGGGCTAATGGCTAGTATGCATGTGTTGAGGGGGTGCAGGGGGTTACAAAATACATCACCCAACTCTTTGGGGTTGGGTATTGAAGTTTAAATTCACATTACATTTTTTGTTTTTTAAACTAGACATCATTGCATATTAAGGGTATCAGTGATTACCTTATTGATATGTAAATAAAGCACAGAGCATCAAAGGGGATCTAAAAAGAGTACCAATGAAACACTGCTAATAATGCAAAAATGGCAGGCAATTCCACTTTGATATATATGGCCATGAGCCCCGCTGGCACAAGCACTAACCTGGCCCAAAGGTCTTCTGGGAGTCAAAAGTGAAAAAGCACTTCTACCAGCCCCTCCCTGGATCAAAATGAAAACATGCTTCGATGTGTGAAAAGCTGGCTCCAGGGACAATCTCTTCCAGTGACATCAAGAGGTCCCAGGATAACTTCTCCCCTCTGGAAGGCAATGGGGAAGCAGACCTGGCAGGAAAGCCTCTGTCCTCCTGAGGGGGGCAGGAGTGCTGCTGGGCCTGGCGCAAGGGCAGAGCCCACTTCCCACCTGCACTGTCTGCCAGGAGGAGCAGTGGAGGCAGGAGAGAATGACATCCAAGGCTCTCACAACACTCTTCCCTGAGGAGACCAGCTGCTCCCACAGAAATGGGCTGTGAAGGGCTTGCTTCTGAAAAGGGGGGGCTCCCTTCAGAACAATGTAATTAGCTCTGGAAATGTCATTTTACAAGTAATATCCTCAGGTAGGGAGACAGTTCAGTGGCAGAGCACTTGCCTGGCAGTTGGGAAGCCCTAAATTTGACCTTCAACACCACCAAAAAGAAAGTACGATTTTCTCCATGGATCTTCCACAGACCTTTGTATCACTTTCCTTGAACAATCTCATTCAAAATAATGGTTTCATATAGCAAATATTTTGAGTAACGCTAAAACTTCATTTTCATTTTGTCCCCTTGAGCTCTAGGACCCATCTGACTCTTCCAAATGTATACTGAACAGTATCATGAGGATGTCCCTCAGAACAAGTTAACAAGTTAACAAGTCAAAACTGCTGTTTTCCCTTATTCCACTAATCTGTAAGCAACTTCTGTTCTCTCTCAGTATTTGACAAACTACCAATCTGAGCTCAAATATTTACCTGTGTCTCCTTTAATGCTGCAATCACAAACCATATCACTTCCTCTTTCCATCATTACTGCTTTAATTTAGGTTCTCTTCAACTCTTTATTCTTCAGGGTACAGACCAAAGCCATTCCACAGTCATTTCCCTAAGTATCTACCATGTGCAGGGCATTGTGTGAGATATGCTGGAGACAAAAGATGTAAATGGTGTCCAATGTCATCTCTTTACCCAGGCTGATACCCTCAATCAGTTTAGCTAGTTATTCTTCAAAACACTGGATTACAGTGAGCTGATTGTTCTCTACTTTCCTATATATACGGGGAAGAGGGAAAATGGCCTATTTTGCTATTCATCTTTTAATTCCTGACATAAGAATTAATTCCTTCTATATACTAAATACTATACAGACCAGTATAGTATTTAGTATATAGAAGGCAACTGATAAATTCTGTTGAAAAAATATGAAAAATGTATATTTGACTTATTAGTCTTTCATTTACAAAAGAGACTTAAGGGTTATAGTTGTGAAACCGCTCTAAAGGTTCACATTTATTTGAAAACTAATGTCTCCTCAAACTTGGAATTCAGAAGATCACCCTTCTATCAAAATCTAATTAATTCAATGGTGCTGATAACATCATCCCATACTATACTGCACATGGAAACTCTATCAGAAACTGAGAAACTTGCATATTAAGTTTTTCACCCATAAAGCTACTAGTAGCAGTATGCGGTAAGATTTTTAAAAAGGGATTACATTTCACAGCAATGCAATTACAAATAAGTCTTACCATTTAAGCATACAAAGACTATCTGTCCTCACATACTTAACAGGACCCAAGTTAATGATTCATAGCGCATCTCTTATTTCAAAACTTATTCAATAGCTAATTTTTGAACTGTACCCATCAGCATTCTAAGAAACAAAAGAAACCGAGTTTGAGTTTGGTCAAGTTATGGTTTAGATATGAGGTGTCCTCAAAAGATCATGTGTGAGACAATGCAAGAATTTTCAGAGGGAAACAGATTAGAGGAGGAGAGATGTAACCTAATCAGTGAATTAACATGGATTACCTGGGCAGTAACTGTAGGCAGGTGGGGTGTGGCTGGAGGAGAGTAGCACACTGGGGCTGTGCTTTTGGGGCATACATTTGTCCCTGGTGAGTGGAGCTCTCTGTTTTCTGGTTGCTGTGTCCTGGGCTGCTTTCCTCCACCATGGTGTTTTACCTCACCTTGGGTCCAGAGGTATGGCATTGGCCAGCCAAGGACTGCATTTCTGAAACTGAGCCAAAATAAACTTTTCCTCCTTTATGATGTTCTTGGTTGGGTCATTTTGTTCACAGTAAGGCAAAAGCTGACTGAAACACAAGGTAATTTCATGAGAGAATGTTGGGTAAGTTCACAGAATTGGTGGTGGAGAACCAGAACTGCAGAAGAGGTAAGAACCAAGTGAGATGGGTCAACAGAGCTGAGAACGTCACCACAGCATTTCCAGTAATAGACACAGAATGCTGACAACACTGCTAGACCCTTGACGTCTGCATCGTTCAATTAGGCAACAACTCATGGCCGGCCAGCCCTTAGTCACACTCCCTCACGCCTCTCAGAGCTGTCTCCTTGGGGCTCAGTTGTGAAAATACAATGCTGCCTTTACCCAGGACTCAAACCTTTCTTCTGTCCCCCAAAGAAAGCAGGTTTATATGCTGAGTCACCAAAACCAAAACAAAAAATCCCAGCAAATACTCAAGTTGTCAATAATGTCATCAGAAATTTCATGATGTCCAAGGGTTTCATTTCTGCACATTAGCAACGCACAAAGTCAAGGCAATGATCTCAAGCAGGTGCTGAGAGTGAGATTCCCACAGTGCTGGTGGGGGTTATGGAACAGACCCATGTGGCTGACTCCTTTAATTGATTTTGCTCATCACCTCTACTCTGTTCAGGTCTGCCCCTGAATTCTCTTTGTACTGACACCAAATTTGACTATGGTGCAGTTTCTAATTAGTTTAGGAGCGAGGGAAAAAAAGTTCACAAGAGCGTGCAAATACCTCTCAAGCTTCACGACACGCTCAGGCCAAACCTCTGTGAAGGATATAATGTGAGTGCCAGACACCAAGCTCGCTCTGAGTGACAGACATCCTGCACACTCAGGATGATCCCATTTTCATTGCTACCCAATCCTGTGAATGTCTCGTGACTTCCCAAATGAGGTAGATGCAGAGCGGGGTAGTGAGCCTAGCATTTATTTTTTATCGCTATGCAACAATTGTGCGGATTTTCCAGTTGCTGCTAGAAGGAGGCCTAGGAGAGGAAGTAAGGGAGTGTCTATTACAAATAGCTGTTGGAGTTCTCAAGAGTTTGAGTTTATTAGGAATCAGGCCATAGTAAGAACGAAACCGATGTCTCCGATGCGATTATATAAGATTGCTTGGAGAGCTGCTGTATTAGCGTCATCAGCAACAATTCCAGTACTGAATTATTTTCCTACCATCACTCCATGTCCAATGAGTGACACTAGATAAATATACTTTAGAAAGTATTGGACCCAAATATTAGAGGGAGAGTGGCTGGCTCCTGGGATCTCTTCAGATGGGTAACATAAGCAGGGGTCTAGCTACAGAGGCACTGACTACTCCTCCCTGTCATGCTTCGTGGTCAACAGAGTTAGGACAGTGAGATAAGCTGTTCTGACACTTTGAACCTATTTAAAAACACAACCCTCTAAGGTGCCATACGTATCACTTGGCCACATTTGTTGCTTTCACTGTTATTTCGGTGTTTTTATTGATATTCACAGACCTGAAAGGAATACAGGATGCAGAGTATAACTTCTCATTTCATAGATTAGGAGGGTGGGAGCCAAATAGGTTGTGACTTGCCTGAGGTGATACACAGTTGAGAAAATCAGATTAAAGCCCAGGGCTCTTGAGCCCAGGCTATTATTCTTTGTACCATTCTAATCATTTCTTCTATTTCCGGGTGGCTGGAGGCACAGAAGAGCTGTGCATCAGCAGCCTGTCCCTACAGGGAGACCTCAGGTCACCTCCAGCACACCGACCTAGCCAGCGAAACGCAGCTCTAACCCCTGCCAGGTATTCCCAGTCCAGGTGACTCTGTCACTCCTCTGCTGAGAGCAGAGCTCTGGTCATCTGTGCTGCTGGTGCTCCTGTACTCCCGATGGGAGGTCTTCGACCAGGGCCAGCTCCCTGGGAACAGAGATGCTGTGCCAGCTGAAGACAAGGATAAGCCCTGTGCAGTGGCGGCACCGTGCACCCCACACGGACCGCACGTTCTTGAAACTAAAATTTTACTTCTGCGCACTTTTCCTGGAGGCCAACTCCAGGCTACATTAACTACCCTCTTCCTGGTCCACTCAGCTGTCGCCTTCTCTGTGGAACCATTTCTATGCAGGGTGATTTGAAACCCCGATTGACACGCAGCTTTCACTTATGTCCAAATAGCATCAGGTTAATTCTTTATAGGGTGCATCAACAAGAAGTGGTGAGTTTAAATGAAAATGGGTTAAATATGAAAAGAACAGCCCGAGTTGGTCAATGAACAAATTTAACTAAGGAAGCTAACAATATGGAGGAAAAGTCCTGGATTATAGAAGCCTTAAAGAAAGTTACACAGTCAACTTTACTGAAGTCTGGGCCCATTTCCAGAGTTTCCAAAATAACTGATGTGTAGAATGGCCTGGGTGTGAGGTGACTTTAAAGCTCCCTGTGGCTCGATTCCAATTTCCAACTAAGTTGAGAATCCTTGTCCCAGGTAAATAAATTTGTTTGACAAATTTTCTGGATTTGTGTTATACAATAGAAATCTATGTGCAAATGTGATCCACACAGATAAACTAATACTAAGTAAAAAGAATGAATTTTAATACATTTAATTATTTGACTCTATACAAAAGTTTTGTGGGTTTTTTTTGGAACTGGGGATTGAACCCAGAGGCACTCGGCCACTGAGCCACATCCCCAGCCCTATTTTGTATTTTATTTAGAGACAGGGTCTCACTGAGTTGCTTAGGGCCTCACTAAGTTGCTGAGGCTGGCTTTGAACTCGCGATCCTCCTGCCACAGCCTCCCAAGTGCTGGGATTACAGGTGTGCACCACCGAAAAGATTTTAAATGTATACTCAATATAAACGATGTTACTGACATTTTATATTCTTTCATACCTGTATGTTGCCCAAGATCTCTGACTATTGGGAGCTCTTACAATTTAAACCTTGCAGTAGTGAAGAACACTGTGAGGGGAGGCTGGCTCTAGGGCAGTGGCGTCTTTGGAAACTGGAGGTCTCCACACACCAGTGTCTCCAGGATTAGCACATGTGGTCTATGGAAAGCCATGCCCACCTTGTCCGGGAATTCCTGTCCTGGAGAATGGGTGTTCTATTGGACAGTATCTTCCTTCAAGTGAAGCAACAGACTGGCTGTCGAGGATCGGTGTGTGGGAAGTGAGTGGCACCCACTTAAGTATTTATACAGTGTGAGGTCCTGCACTCTTTACAGCTCACCAAGGTCTCAAGGTCTGAACCCAAGTGACAGTGTCTGAAAGATACTCTGAGTCATATTCCTTCATGGGGAGGGGGGGATAACTGCTACCAGTCCTGACAGCCAGGACCCTTCTAGGACTTGGGAGCAAGGCTCTCAGGCCATTTGCTTTTTCTGTCAATACACAGAAGATCTAACAATGGGCTCTGTGCAAGGCACACATCAAAGCCCAGCAGGATTGCACATGCCTCTAATCCCAGCAACTCAGGGGACAAGGCAGGAGGACTACAAATTCAAGGCCAGCCTGGGCAACTGTGTGAGACGGTCTCAAGACAAAAATAAAAAGGGCTGAGGGGCGGTTCAGTGGTAGAGTGCCCCTGGGCTCAACTCCCAGTACCACAATAGATAAACAAATAAGTAAATAATAAAAATTAAGCATGTCTCAGGGTATCCCAGACATCTCTCCACACAGTCTTCCACTGCTGCGCGTTTCAACAAGGGCACTGTGTCTCAGAGACACAACCCACATACCTGAAGAGCTAGGAAGCAACCCATTGCAGAAGGAATACAGGACTTTAGAGTCAAGCACACATGAACTTGAATTTTTCATCTGCCATTTTCCAGCAGTGGAACCTTGTAGGATAACCTCTTGGAACATCTGGTTTTTAATGTGTGAAAGGGGGAAATAACACCTCTGTCTGCAGTGTTGTGGGGACTGTCAATAAGAAATGAGGGAAGCAACTACCTAAATGTCTAGACCACAGCAGTGCTCAATAGATGAGAGGCCTTATTAAATTTTCAAAGCTGGGAATACAAAGATTCAACCACCAAACACGAGCATGAGCAGCATCCACAGCACCACTCTCACGGAGCACTGACCCCGTGCCCTCATCCACATTTTCATCCAAAATACTCAATTCACAAGATACACACCTACCCCTGCTGGGAATGTAAGCAGTACCTTCAGAATTCCTGAAACTCCTGCCGAACACAAAGGCCTTAGTAACGCTGAATGTTGGATACAGTTTTTTAAGCCAATCAATACTGTAAACAAATTCAAGTTTAAGCTACTTAAGTTTTACAATTTGTGTTATTAAAGTTTATAGAGTTTCATAATTAAGAATGGGTCTAATGATGTTAATAAATGAACAACAGTTTTCAGCTGCTCTAGCTGACCACAGTGTGTTGGACTTTGGAAGGAAGATCACTATCAGACTAGCAGAATCCCATCGCACTGTCTTAGCCCCTCTTGGTTACTGTTGTATAATTTTTTCCAATTTTTTATTCTTTTAACGGTTTCCCTTGAAAATTTACCATACAAATTTAACCAAAGAAAATCTCCCTTTGTAGACAGTAGAAAAAACTTAGTTGTTTTTGTTTGCTTGTTTGTTTAGCAGTGCTAGGGATCAAACCGAGGGCCTTGAGCATGCTGGGCAAGTGTTGTACCACTGTGTACATCCCTAACCCCAGGAATTCAGTTGTAATCTCCCTTCTTTCAGGTTATATTCTCTTTCTGAATAGCATTTCAGTTCTGTTTTTAATTTCAAAAATTAAACAAAATTTTTTTTGAGATGAGGTCTCACTGTGTTGCCCAGACTGGTCTCAAATTCCTGGGCTCAAGGAACCCTCCTGCTTCAGCCCCTGGAGTAGCTGGGACCAAGGGCCACTGTGCCCAATTTCACCCACATCTGTTCTTCCATGCAAGACACTATGCTATTCCAGCCTCCATCTCAGAAGTCCCCTCTGATTTAACTTTCTTTTCTCAGATTATACCCTACAGAAGTTCTTTTAGAGGAACTTAAAGGTCTTTAGTAATAAACTCCTTTGTTATTGTTTATTTCTAAATGTTTAATTTTATCATAACTCTTCAATAGAACTTGACATAATTTTGCCACACTCCTCCTCTTAGACATGCTTCTTCTGGGTTCCGTGGAGCTCCGGCTGCTGCTGCATTGTAGCTATTTCTGTAAGGTGACCTCCTCTTTTTCCCTGACTGCTTTCATGACTAGTTGGTCTTTGGTGGTCTACAGTGAAGTCTAGACATAGGTTTCTTCATTAGAACTGGAATACACTATGCTTCCTGCATCTATGGGCTCTTTGTTTCATAGATTCATGGGAAATAGCAACTTGCAAAATGCAACACAGGTATCAAAAAATATAATAAAGTCAACAGTAATGAACTGTATGGTACTTATAACATAAACTCATTTATAATAAAAGACAAGTTATCCAGTAAGACAGACATTGTCACACTAAAATAAATGAACACAGCTACAATTAAACTGTGAGCCACTGTGTCGACTATGGTACAGTTGTTCATAACGCCGTTCATAAAACAATGACTTTTTGATGACAGATGATTCTCTACTCAAAGACTTCAAAATGGATTTATACTACATTTTTTCATTTTATGCTTCATCATAAAAGTTCCCATCACATAAAATAATATAATGCTTCACACCTGTTAAGCTCTTTTCAATTTTCCACATTCAGGTCACCTTAACTAATCAAAGCACAACCGCTACATAACTTGCTTCTGGCTCTCATACCTAAAGGTGGAGATCCAGCTCCACACACCCAGTGTTAACTTCTGCCCATTCCACATCTACCAAGGGGAAAACAGGAGGAGGAACCTGAAAATGCAAGGTATCCTGGCCTCAGCAACTTGGTCAGCCTGTAGTAAAAAACAGATGTAATTCACCACACAGGCTCTTTCTTCTTATACTTTGTTAAAAAGTCAAACCAATAAATTTCCTATGGTGCTGTTATTATGGATTCCAATCTACAGATTTTCTCCAGAACTAAGGACAGTGAAATAGCAATTTCATAGCTAAAAAACAAGAGGTCACACTTAAGCACACTCAGTTCCACACAGGCAGGACTCAGTTTAGATAAATGGACACAGTTGCCTTGCCTACAGTGATAGGAAGCTGTGTGCATCAGAATGGCCATTTTTATAGGCAATGAGGCTGAAACACATCCATGTTTACAAAATTAGAAAGAAGCCTAGAATCTACGCTGATCATTAGTAAAGACTAGCTCTCCCACCTTCAAAGTTACCTAAGGATGGAGGGAGAAAAGCAAGAGCACAAATCCTGAGTAAAAGCCAGTGAGTGAGCAGTAGGAGTTATGCTCCCTGCATTGCTGAGAAAAATCCAAACTGTTCACTCTATAGAAATTCCCTTCTCCTTCCAGGTTTCTCTAACATTCTTTGAGAAGAGAAAAGAATTACCAAAAAACTATTTCATAGATTAGACTGCCAACCAGCAGAGCGGAACTGGTGACCATCTGTGAAACCCTGGAATGCAGGCTGGCTCTATTCCATTGCATTCTTTGCTAAAGAGGGTGAGTCCACCCATAGACTGCAGGCTGGTGGCCTGTATTCAAATCCTGCCCCATGGGGACTGAGCTAGGAGTCACCTAACCTCTCTATACCTTGTTTTCCACCTCTGCAAATACCAAGAACTAATGACATGAGAGCAATTGTTGTAAGAGACTGAACAAATGAATGCATGTAAAATACTTAGAAAAGTATGCTAACACTACTGTCATTCACAATTAAACATTAATAGACTATCTGAGGTGATGAGCATGTTATATTATGTGAAGTTTAGGAGACTGTGTGTTGCTGACTCCAATGAAGCCCTGTACCCAGCAAGGTAATGTATGTAAGTCTTTGCTGAATGAATCTGCATGCACACATCCCCAACAGACCAACTGTCTCTACATATGCCCTTGACCTACGGGAACTGTACTTTCCACATTCAGTGCAATCACCTAGTTAGGGGCCAAGTTCTCAACGACTGCATCTGTTTCCTAGCTGGCCTTCCTACCTCCGTAGCCATTTCATTCCAGGTCTCCAGGTATTTTAAGAGTTCCTGACACCTAACAGCCCTGGGTACATCAGTTCTTTGCTCAAAGCATTCAGTGATGCTGGGTGTGGTCATATGAGCAAGACCTGTATAGCAAGACCCTGCATCAAAATAATAAATACATAATAGGGCTGGGAATAGAGCTCAGGGGCGAAGCCTCCTAGTGTTCAATTCCCAGTACCACAAACAAACAGACCTTCAAGGGCACCCCATCAGTACTGGACCAACTCTTTTGCCTGAGCCTTCCCCCCTGGATGTGCCCTCTATTTTAATCAAACTGAGGGGTTTTCTTCAGCAAGGTGAAATGGGCATCAACACTGCTACGTGTCACTGCCAGATGAGGCTTCTCACCAGCTCCACACAACTCAAAGGCACACATCTGCTTGAAATCCTTCAACTGAGCGGGACTACGGTCATGGGAAATCACAACCACAGCAATGAGGTGCTAGTCAGAAAATTGTGTCTGGGTTAAGCCAACAGACCAGGATGCAAATCCAGGTATCTTTAACCTAGGTGGAAGGAACCAGATCGTCCTCCTAGATTCACAGAAGTAACTACACTCCAGAAGAGTCAACAGTACCAGAGACCCCTGCGGGCAAGGGCTTTATTACAAAGACCAGGGGAGGCAGTGATTGAGCCCAATTTATCACTGCTACCAAAAAACAACATACAACAAACCAAATCACCACCACAAAAGCTCAACAAATGTGGTTCTCAAGAGAGACCCTGGAGCTCGGGATCTTCCTTCTGCCAAGTAGGTGGCACATTATAACCTGTGCAGCCTGCTCCAGATCTCACGGACACTTTCATTCCCCAAGAGCAATGCTGCTTTTTTCTTGCCTTTTAAAACACAACTTGTCCCTGATTGCAGAACCAGTGTAGGGCTTGACTTGTTTGTACTAATTAGACTGTAAATCTAAACAGCTTCCTGGTTCCCAAGCTGGGGCACCACACCACAGACTCTGGATGCAGGAGATAAACTGTAACCGTGGGAAAAGCGAATGAGTTTGAATAATCAATACTTGGTGGCAGCTGGGTATAAAAGAAAGAAGGAAAGAACACTGGGGTCCCCAAAGCAGGCCAACACAGAGGACAGAACGCAGGTGGGGTTGCCAGGGGCTGGGCGAGAGCTAGTGTTCAATGGGCGCAGAATATCAGCGGGGATGATGTAGGGTTCTGAGAGGGTGGGGGGGTGACAGCCACAGAACGAGGGGAACCTACAATGTGCCACACGACTATACCCCAAAGATGGCTACGACGGCCAACTTTATGCTTTGTGTATTTTACCACAATAGAAAAGAGGGAACAGGGAAGAAATGAGAAAGAAAAGTGGTTTAGTGGTGGAATGCTCCTGGGTTCACGTCCCAGTACCAGGGGGAAAAAAAGAATGAAACTAATGTATCTCTTACTAATTATACTTATTTCCCAAATTAAATGTTTTGAAAAATTCTCAGCCACTGGTTAGCAAAACACTGAGAATCCAACCATTATGTATAACTATAATGCACCAATTAAAAAAAAAAAAAAGCATTTCCAGAATGTACTGGAATCATTAGTGTGCCCATAAAGAGAACTAAAGCTTTTGAGTGCCTAAATCATTGGCCCTAGTCTCCCAGCAATCTTCTGTAGTGAGCCACTTAAAAGCAGAAAATAATCATATTTAGGGATACATTCTCTTATTATAGTAACACAAGTGTAAATATGAAGAATTTAGAAAACTGGGGAAAATCCCTTCTTAAGTTTAACATTGAACAAGAGTTTCCCACTTCTTAAAAGTCTTTATAACCATTATCTACAACCAAATGTTAATGTATATAAAATTTCCACTTGAAGAAATGTTGGAAAATTCATTAAGCTGAGTCTCTTCCATGAGTCCTTCCAGTTGCTTGTGATTTTTCAATGTTTTAAATAAAATACTAAGAAATGACCTTGTGATTCCCCAATGTTTTGGATCATTTCCTCAGGAAAGACGCTCAGAAAAGTGACTACAAAGTTGAAGGACAGTTGAAGGTCATCTCTATGGTGCCCACTAACCTGTGTGTGTCTGAGTCTGTACACACATGCACACCTGGGGTATACAACAATTTTCTTTAGATAGCCAACAGCACTTCCACTTAAGCAGTAGTAATTTATGATTTTTTTCTACATGATAAAAGAAAAAATGGTAAGTTAACTTTCTTATGAATCAAGTCCTCTTTATTCTATTCTGAAATAAATGTTGAGCCTTGAAATTGTCGCTCTGTGCTGACGTCTTCAGCACAGGCTCCTCCGGGGAACACTGCCTGCTGCTCCCAGGGTTGGCACTGAACAGAGGAACTCGTCTCCTTTTTATTGCATGTTTTTTGTTGATCTCATTCAAATGCTAAACACCTATGTTTCCTAATGATTAGTAACTGAAATAAACTAAAAGTATGTATTTACTGGTATCTAGGTTAGTTACTAAAGACTTTCTCCTAGGCATGTTCAAAGGGTAAGTGTTAATCAGAACTGAAATTGGTACTCCCAAGGACACCTCTGTACCTCCATGGTATTTTAATTACATAATATATTTTGGCCTTATGCTGTAACTCTCAACATAACTTCTCTCTTCGGGATAGCAATTTTAAAGTCCAGGAGGGAGGGCATATGGTGGGGGCAGAGTGTCAGAAAGTGCTCCATTTCAGCCATTTCTCACTGCATCCTCCCCCCAGCACTTTGATAGAATGACTTGCAACATGAGAAGGTCCTGACATGACAGCACTGATGGGGAGCCATGCACAGCATCTGCAGAGCCCCAAGCGGGCTCCATGAGGTCTTTAAAATCAGGTTTCTAAGGCAAGGATCTTTTTTGAGCTAATACGTGCTGTAAGTTTCTGTAATATCAAAACAGGGTGCCTCTGAACTGGCCATTTAAGGGCAAAGGCCACTGTTTTGTCTGGATCTTTCTATGGGGTGGTGATATCAAGAATGAGAAGGGCAGTGGAAAAGAGGGAAGATGATAGAGGGGGAAATGTTAAGAAACAAACCCTCTTAACACAACAGACCATGGAGCTGTAATACATGACTCCAAAGCGTAGGGAACGAAGTTAAAATGTAAAACAATCCCAGTGCTTTAGATTCTGGAAGTTAGGGAGTAGTAGGGAGAAAGAATACAGAAAGAGGTTGAGATGTAGGTCAAAATTTAAAAAGCATTTTTAAAAGATCTCAAGTTATTTTGCTAGTTTATGAACTTAAAATGCATTGCTTGAACAACTTAGGTTGTGGGATGAGGAGAGCAGGAACAAAGTTGGGAAGAAACAGTCACTGCTTTCAAAGCTCAGGACAGATCACTACCGTGCATCCTGGGGAGAAATAACATGCACCGTTCCTGCTTCCCGACTCCCCCAGCCCGGGATTTTCACCTTCAGTTAAAAGTAAATTAACTATTATTGACAATCAAGTACGTACTGTTATTTTAGAAGAAAATAAATCTTTGTTTCAGAGATGCCATTAAATTTTTAGAACATACAAAACCAGCTAAGTGAATATTTTACTGTTGCATAGATATTTCTCTCCCTTTCTGAGCACCAATTAGATCCATTCTAATAGCCACTGCTGAAAATGAACATGAATGAACAGAATTAGCAAGCAGCACAGCACAACGAGGCGTGATCCTGGGGACGGCCCTGCAGGCCGCAAGGCACACCCTACAGGAAGACAAGGTGCTGGGTGCACAGGCCAAACTCGGAGCACAATTCTAAGTAAGGTAACTGTCATTTTTCTGTGGAATTACAAAAGATACCATTTTGTCTTTTAAATTATGATTTGTTTTAAAATTTCAAAATCTGTTGAATAAAAGTACTATTTAATCTCCTTGATCCCAGTGTTCCTTTGTATCCTTACGTTAGGAAATTACATTTTGTGAAATTAAGCAAAATTATGGTACTTTATCACTTAGATCTATTTCTAACCAGTTCACAGGAGGAACATTTGAAGGGCTGCAGAGTGACTGCATGTGCTGACACTGAGCAGACATGCAGTGTACAAGGCAGTACTGGAGTTCAAGTACTTTGTGGGGATGGATTTAGTTTCCCAATTCTGAGACACTTTCCATGAAAAACACAGGATGGGCCCTAATGCTCAGCTGCTCTTAGACTGATAAAAGGTGGAGTCGGAGGAGAGGCCATAATGCGGCTCCCAGGTACCATCAACAGCTACTGAAGGAGGACCAAGCAAAGAAGGAACTTGCTCCTTTCTCTGGGTACCCTTCTCCACTCAGAGAAGCATGCCAGAGAACTGGGCATCTTCCCCCATGCCCTGGTTTACTTTCTAGCCATCGTTTCCTAAGAAAGGAACGATCCTGTGCATCTCCCTCCTGTGACTCCTGGCTTTTCTCCAACTCCACCATTGCCGCCTAAATGCAGACCACCACGATCTCCATCCCAATGTCTACATTCCTCCTCAGGCAGAGCCATCACAGCACTGCCAAAGCTGCGGCACAACTCTGGGAAGGGGCGTCAACATGACGCCACAGGGTCACACACAGAAGTCCTACCACAGGATCTTTGGTTCCAGTGTGGCTCCCTCCAATCCATTCTCCACACTGAGGTCAGAGGGATCTTTCTGAAACCCAAGTGTGCTCACATCACATCCTGCTTCAAACAAAGTCTCTTCAGTGGCTTTCCATGGGTCTCAGATGGAGGACATACTCCTCACAAGAGCTGTAAAGCCCTTCTGTGCTGTGGCCGCAGCTGTCACCTCATCACCACCCTGCTAGGGTCTCGCTCCTCTGCCTCCTTCCCCAGCAGACACTGTTTTACCTGGGATTCCTGGAATACACTCGTCTCCTGTGTTTCTGGTGTCAGCTGAGTCCTCTCCCCATTCCTGTGCCGGCTTCATGCCTTCTCTTTTTAAGATTAACACCCTTCTATCTAATCCCTTATGTATCTCAAATGCAAGGTCTTATCAATTTGTATTTCACCTGAAAGACCTTCCCTCCCACTGAGCTATAAAGCACCATGAGGGCAAGTCTGTTTTCTGTCCCTTACTACAGCCCCTCTGTCTACAGCACAGGTGCACAACAAAAATGGGCTGAATGCAGGGTCAAATAAACACTACCAGCAGACCATTCGAACAGCCCAGCCCTAGGAAGGATGCTTAATGTTTGTTAAAGCATTTCCCAAGGACAAATTTAACACAACCATAAAATATATCATCAAGAATGTGGAGGCATCAGAACTAGGAAATCACGTTCCTTAGCAACACAGCAGGTACCCACGGTTGAATTTTTTCTCCCTAAAAATGTACAGCAGGCTTATGCATTACAAGTGCCAACTCTGACTAACAACAACTTAACATGGGAAACTCCAGTCCTCTTAAGGGTGAGGAGACTTTTCAGAACCTATAAGTTAAAGGAGAGGCCTTGAAACATAAAAAAAAAAATAGAAAAGGTAACATAAAAATACCCTTGGCTGAAATTCTTTTAAAAAATTGGAGATACAGAGATCAGAAAAATGATCATAAAAGAAAAAAATTGCTAAAAGTTACCCACATTTAAATTAAGCACTTTATCTCAAGGTATTAAGTTGTGCCACAATTTTGAACTCTATTCTCATCCTGACCTGGCAATGAGGAAACATTATAAATTTTTCCAAATTCCAATTATAAATAAAAGCTAGTCTTTCCACCAGATTTTGCAATTTACAAAGTACTTTGAAATATGTGATAACAGCTAACACACAGCACCTAATGGACAGGAGAGCAGCTTCATTCCTGTGAAAATCCCTTCATAAATACTGTACAGCCTCCACCTGGAGGCAAGAGGCTCAGCCTTCAGTTGGTGGGGCAGGTGTGTAATCTATCTTTAGAAATCAGTCCATCTCCCCTCCAAAGGAACACCTGAGGGACACAAGGGGAGCAGTCATCTCCCCTTTCCTTCACCAGGGCCCATAGGTCCGTCTTCCTAAGAGCTGAAGTGATGAGGAGTCTGCTGGCCAAGGACAAATAGGGGTGAGTCCCCTGTCCACAGCTGGCATTGTAAGTGCTTCTAAGCCTAGGAATATAAATTTTATTTGCTCTCCTTACTTTATTTGGTTTTTGGCAATGTAAGTAAAAACCCAAAGACAGTCTAGCTGCACTACTGCAGAAAATGTCAAAGTTCCATCTCACTATAAATACTCAATATAAATACTCAAATCACAAATTTCAGCAGCCTTCTTCTTGGGCCTTCAGCAACTCAGAACAGGAAGATGATAAAGTACCTGGTTCTCAAGTCAGTGTCTCAGGCTGTTCTCCTCCCACCAAAGGAGAACTGTTCCCTCTAGGAAGGCACAGTGACCTCAGATAAATTATGCAAAATGAGAGCCAGGTGCAGAAGTATACCTCTATCATCCCAATTAATAAGGAGACTGAGGCAGGAGGACCCAAGTTCAAGCCTAGCCTAAGCAACATAGGGAAACTCCCATCTCCCTATCCCCCCTCAAAACTTAGGGAGACCCCCATCTCAAAATTAAATAAAAAATGCCAGGGGTATAGTTCAGTGGTAGAGACTAGCCTCCCTGAGGCCCTGGGCAGGATCCCCAGCACCTAAATAAGTAAGTATGTAAGTAGTGCAAAATGAACAGAATGGCCAGCTGGAGAATGGTGCGAGGCCGCCTGCCTGGTGAGCCTGACAGAAACTGCTCCCACCTCGCTGACCCCGGCACTATGGTAAACAGGGCACTGGGCCTCAGGGCACTGCATTCTTCACCTAGAAATGAGACCCTTCAAATCTGGGCTGGTGCCAAGATCTACCTTTTCAAAAGAGCCCATAACACAGTAGGTGTACAGCTAAGCTGTCAGCCCACACCCTGTCTCCTGGTCGTGTGGCAGCAGGATGCCTCAGTCCCGAAGGACCATAAAGAAAGCTATGGGAATGCCTTCTCAAGTACTGAAACGCTAGGAGACCATCATGCTAAGTGAAATAAGCCACCCCCAAACACCAAAGGGCGAATATTCTCTGAGATGCAGACGCTAACTCACAATGGGGTGGTGGTGGTGGTAGAAGTTCACTGGATTAGACAAAGGGGAATGAAAGGAAGGGACGGGAGACTGGAATAGGAAATGAAGGACAGCAGAGTGAATCGGACATCACTTTCCTATGTTCATATATGAACACACAACCAGTGAAACTCCACATCATGAAGAACCACAAGAATGGGAAATTATACTCCATGAATGTTTGATATGTCAAAATCTATTCTACTGTCATGTAAAACTAAAAAGAACAAATTAAAAATTTAAAAAGGAAAGAAAGAAAATGCTATGGAATAGTGCCACAACACACATTCCTGACCAAGCATGCTTTTATTAGAAATGGGTATCTGAAAAGAGTAAAACTCCATCATAATTATTGGATAAATAATCACCTCTCAAATGCTCAACAATGGTGGGGAAACTCAAGACCACCATTCCACATCTATATACTACACTAAGCATCAATTAATAATGATATGCAAAATTAGGATGAAAACTCTGAAATTCCACAGTATTTGTTTTCAACATATCTTTGGGTCACAGAGGATGTTTCACATGTACTTTACTCTTTTCATATCACAACGAAATAAACACAACATATCTCTAACTGATCCAGTCTCCAGAGGCAAAGTAGACTGTTTTACATGTAGGTCACACTCACTGTTCTGGACAACTATTTGGAAACAGTACAGAAACCCTCAAACTGCCACTGACCCTCTAAGAACTTCAAGGATGAGACTGTGGCCCTGCCCCTCTTATCACCTCCTGGGACCTGTTCCAGCTCTACTCTACCCGTCCCTGCACCAGAGCTTTTTCCTAAGCTATTCTACCTTGGATCTTCACCCAGTTGGCTCCTGGTCCTGGGGAATTTTTACATAAAGGCTTATTTCCCCCAGAGGTCTTCCCGGTGCACCTAACCTAAATGAGCTACCTGCTCCCTTACCTCACCTCCCCACACCTAACTCTGCGCACGGTTACAATCACTTCCTGACATCATACTGTCTGTTCATGGATCAGTCATCTTCCTCGAGCACACAGTCTGAGACATGGTGTGGCTGTCTTTTCACTACTGCGTCCCCAGTGCTGCAGAGCACACTGGCACTTAGAAGCGGGTTCAAGGTGTCAGCTGGACCACCAGGACTTGAATGAACTCAGTGGCACACGCAGGCAAGGCAGGTGTGGGCGGCACCTCCTAGCCACGTGCCTGGCTGCCAGCGGTCCTTTCTACCACCAGCATCAGCCCGTCACACCAATGGTTAAAACTAATAATAGAGAATGCCTGTGTCTTCAGCTGCCAAGAGAAGGTGACTCTCTTTCGAATTTGCTGATTGAAACAATGACAGCCATGACAGTGACTAAGGGAACACATTTATTGGCCACTCCAATGCTGGGCTTACCCACTGGTGCCTCAGACCTCCAGAAGAGTTCTATTAGGAAGATGCTGTCACTGTGACTTCATGCCCAAGGAAATGATGGCCCATAGGAACCAAGAAGCCTCTCCACTGTCACTAACTAGTCAGTTGTCTGGCTGCACTTTGAATTGCGTGCTCACAGACAGCGTGTCCCAGCATGAACAGCTCCTATGCAGCGTTTCAATGAAATCCTAAGGTACTGGTGCTGCAGTACCTCCTCCACAGTGCCTGCAAGCCCAGGGTTCACTGTGCATCCAGTTTCTGTAGCACCCCATGCCTCCTGGGTTGGAAGCTACTGGTCCAGGAGCTTCGTGGACATGTCACATGAGGCTGCAATCATCACTGAGGAGAGAAACATATACAAACTCCTTCTTCTTTTCCAGATTTCTTCCAGGAGCTCTGCTGAATGGCCTAGAACACTGCTCACACCGCTGAGCCGCAGACACTGCACTGCAAACTTTGCTGAGGAACCACACTCCACGCAATCGGAGAACGGATGCTTTTTTCATCTGTTTCAGGTGGAATAAATACAGCCTGGAGTTGCTATTTTATCCCCGATGAGAAGCTCAGAGAAAATGCAGTGGTTGATTTTCAACAGACCAATTTATACATCCACAAAGAGGCAGGCACTTCGGCTTCCACTGCTCTCTTGATTCAGCACTGAGACGCAGAAAGCCGTCTGTCCCCCAGGTCCCAAGGGCTGCCACGTGCAAGGGCTACTCCAGCTGTCCTGAGCTACTCCTTTCCACCTCTTAGAATTTTTCTCAACTTCTTTCAAAAGGGCAAGAGATGCGGAGAAGGAAGTAACTGGGAAAAGCTAGGTCAAGGCAGCTCCATTTTCACATGGCAAGCAGCGGTGAGAATCACCACACGGACTGGACCCCTGACTCATTCTCTTCAGTATTCTGTGACCAACAGGAAGACCAAAGTGACAATCTCAAGCACAACATGATTGCTTTTAAACATTAAAATGAAAGACCTAAGAACACACCCCAAAATATTTTCCCATGATAACTCACATCCATTATACAAGAATTTATGAAGACTTTTCTGGGATTCACAATTTTAGGCAAACAAAACCCTAAGATAATGATGTCTGTATGCTTCCAGTTCATTCTGGGTAACTGCAGTCTTCCACTAAATCTTTCAGAAAACATATTTAGAGGTAAAAACTTTCACACCAATATTCTAGAAGATTCTTTACATATTCAAATGAATTCCTTTATGTTAGTGTAAATTTTACTGTAAAGTTCTGGAAATGATGGGTTCTTAGAGGAGACAGTATGATAAAAGTTGAAATAATATTTAGTGCCTCAGCTCCATTACTTGCCATCTGAACTTTGTAAATACTAATTTTTCTACATCTGTTACCTTTTATATAGAAAATCTATGCTTGGCATTTTACCCCTCGATAACTGTAAATAGGTAATAATATAAAAAGGCAGACTAACTGAAGATAAGAATTAATGACGGGGACAGGAGAAAGAACCGTATTTTAACACTAATGTAAAAGGAATGCTAAAAGAATCACTGCAATCCCCAGACACTTGCACAACAGGAAACAGACTGAAAAGCTGTGACACAGATTTAGGGTTCTTGCACAGAGCATGAGGACACTGTGACAGACCCTAACATTTTGTCAACATCTAAAAAATATTAAAAAAAAAAAAAATTCCCCAAACCAAAATGCAACTAGCGGCCTTGTTTCTAAACTAGTGGCCTCATTTCTAAAGTACACAATTTATGAAACTCCGCTGATTATCTTGATTGGTTTTTACTTATTTTGAATTCTACAACAACCCTTTGAAGGCACATGTTATCCCTACTTCACAGCCAAATGAACCGAGGCCCATGGTAGTGAAAACCTACATCTAGTTCTCACAGCAAATGCAGGCAGGCGCCAGGACCCAGTCCTTGTCGGCTCTGCAAGGCCAGCATGCTTTCTCCCACTTCTCGCCCTGCCTCTCACCAGACACACCATGAAGAGGATGTCTGCACAATTCCCTCTGGAGGCACTGGGGTCTTATCAAGACACCCCTCACTGCAGGAAAAGAAATCCTCACCTGTGTGACAGCCAGGCTCCAAGCAGGGTCCTTCTGGCCATGCTGCAAACTCTAGAGACAAATGAACAGCATCTACACCAGGATGGACCTCTAGTCCTACCCAAGCTCCTGAACAAAACCACAGGACTGAAGATCATAGGAGGGCAGAAGATCACAGGGGGTGGAAGACATCCCTGTTATTCACACGGGGCTTGAGTTTGCTGTGAGTTAAACGACTTTGTACTTAAAAAGAGCTTAAAGAGTCTGCAGAACTAAAAACTGAGAGTCCCAATTGGGTGTGGGCCCTGAGGTTTCCAGCAGCTCATCGGAGGGAGGGAGGCCTCTTTTCACTGCCAAAGTGAATGCCTTTTTCAGAGAGGGCTGCCAAACTGCGTAACATGTTCCATATAACATGTTCCACGCAACGCGTGGGGCGGGGCATGCTCAAACTGCAAAATGGCTCGTCATTTATCCGAGATCGGCGTTTCACAGGTGCTGGCTGCATCATACCTGATAACCCACATCCCCAACAGCGCTGCACGAACGAACCGCCAGGCCGCAGATCTTCCAGCCAACCTGGTAACAGGTGAATAGGAGTGAACACATCTCCTGGTGTTCTGTCACTGCGTACGTCTCGGGAACTCCGGCAGAGTCCACGTGAGTGAAAACTGGAACCCAACCCTAAAAGGTTAGGTGGGAGCAGATGGAGGACCTAGTCTCTCACTGCTCAGTTCCTGTCAGTCCTGGGCTTGACCCAAGGCAGATTCGAACTCATCTACACGACCACAGCGTTTTCACCAACAAACTCTTAATCCTTTGAGTGCAGCCTGCACCGAACAGTGACTGAAATTCTACTGCTTATTTAGGACAATCTCTGACCAGCTGGTTCCCGTGTCAGGTCAGAGTACAGGTAAAACTTAAACATAATCACAGCTCAGCAATTTCCAAGTCCTCCTTGTTCCTGGCCCCTTTTGTACCTCACAGGTAAACAGAGTTCTTTCTGGTGAGAAATGAGTAAAGAAAACAGGAAAATGAGATTGATTTTTGAAGGGTTATATGTAAATTATCCCAAGATGATCACCTCTACCTCCGCAGTTAGCAGGTGTGCCTGGACCCAGGGACTCAAGAGGAAAGGGGGGGCCCCTCTGGTCCTTCAGGTAATCTCTTTAGAGAGGGTGCTGCCTGGCTCTTCTCTGCTCATAACCCTGCACAGCAGAGGCACCCAGGGAGGGTTTACTGTAAGGTCAGCCACTCCGCCCACAAGACCAGCTATGGCCCAACTCGTCTGTCCTCAGTTCACCAAGCTCAAGTGGCAGGGTAGGATGGTAAAAGTAACCACAAGGCCCCATGCTGTGGGCACTGGCGCACAGCGGGGAGAGGTAGGGCCTAGTGTTGGGGGTGAGAGGACCTCTCCAGGTGCTCTTTAGAGGAAGCAGTGGGGACAGGTGCTCTTTAGAGGAAGCAGTGGGGACAGGTCCCTGGATCAGCTTGTCTCCTGAAACCACTGATGGTCTTAGGAAAGTCAGAGGGTGGCCAAGGGTTAGAAAGAACACAGGAGGGGACTCATAACAGGCAGCCAACAGCCACAGTAGAAATGTAAATATGTACCTATCCTACATTTAAAAACATTTTTTTTTTTTAAATTTTGCTTCTGATTATCCAAGAATGAGAACTGGGTTCCACTTGGAAAAAGTGTTTTCTGAAGGTGTTTTAATTTTTATATAGTTGTTCATTTGTATCATTTCTTCTTTTTGGAGGGGGCAAACCAATGAAGGTGCCTCATGAACTCCTCAGTAGAGACCCACACACAATCAAATGGCAGCCTTAAATAAATGAGATGATATTTTACATTTAAAACCCATTATAGCATTCTACTGAAGACTACCTGCTACCTGTGCACGGGCAGTTCTGCCTGAAATTCGCCTGTTACAAAGGCAAAGCAGACCAACACATACGACAAGCAGAGTGCAGGGAGCGATGGCTACTGTCCACCCGTGACCAGCTCTGACCATCTAGTCAGCTGACTCACAAGGGGCAAACATTAAACCAGTCACTATTTCTACTGTCATTGCTTCAAATATTCTCAAGCGACACTTTTGGGAAAAGTGGACACAGAAATCCATGAACAAAATATTATTAAAAGTTTAAAAATGTGCACCTCCATTTCTACACCCTGGCGTGCTTTGTGTTCCTGCATCTTCTCTCTCTTGTGGTACCACAGACTTTCAAGGACCTGGGGCTTCTGACAGGTATTGAATGCATATGAGGAAGTTTCACTCAATAATTATCTATTTAGGAAAATGTTTCATAAAATATAATTTTGCTAAAAGATAATCCCTAAAATTTGTATATGATTTTACAAATCTGAGAATGTACTGTCCTTATGTCCATATTAAGAGAAACTCAAAAGTAAATTGGTCACAGTCAATAGATGACTTCAGAAACAAACAATACTATTTTATTACCATTTACTGAGAAGCAATACTGCTAACCTCTGTTTGTCAACACAATAAATATCATTTCCATTGCATTCAGAAAAGCTTGAAAATGAGGGTAGTCACATTGGGGCAGATTTGGCACTGTCCTTAGATAAACTACTTCATAGTGGCTTCAAATGTTTTAGAGAATTTTTAAAAATATAATATCATAGCCCTAAACACCTAGTATATCCCATACACTTCAGAAGTATCACATCTATCTGAAAACTAATATAAAATGAGACTCGCAAACATCTCACTTAATAGGAAGTAACCATCTGATCAGAATCCCCACCCTGTGTCTAAGAGAATACTTATGCTAGAAGTCTGAGGAGGAAATCAAACTTCCCAGCTGGGCACGGCGGCACACACCTGTAATGCCTGCTACCAGGGAGGCTGAGGCAGGAGAATTCCAAAGTCTGGGCAACTGAGTGAGACCATGTCTCAAAATGAAATAAAAAGGGCTGGGGAAGTAGCTCAGTGGAAGAGCACTTGCCCAGCATACATGAAGCCCTGGGTTCAATCCTCAATGTTGGAAAGGAAGAAAACTCTCCATCTGTCATTACAATAAGAATACGCATCAGTGGCTAGATCTCTCCCTCACTTATTATATACACATGGTACATAATAACAAATACAAAAATAACTTACATAATCGTATATATATATAATATATACAAATATTAAAATGGCTTAAAGTACTTAAGCTAGAAAGATTCAACTTCCTGAAGAGACATTTAATTTATTTACTTACTTGCTTCTTTATTGGGACTGGGAATTTGAACCCAGGGGTGCTTTACTATCGAGCTATGCCCCAGCCCTTTTTTGAGCCAGGGTCTCACCAAGTTGCTTCTGCCCTCACTAAATTGCTGAGGCTGGCCTTGAACTTGCAATCCTCCTGGCTTAGCCTCTGGAGTTGCTGGGGTTACAGTTGTGGACCACGATGCCCTGTGACATCTGAATTTGAGACCTACTAATAAGACATCTTTCAGTTCACAGAATTTTTTAAAAATCACAGTGACTTGCTTTAAAATCTAAAACAGCCATATGAATGATGCGGAGCTGCTGCCCTCTGCGACCCTTTCTGCAGCTAGGGTTCACCCAAACCCCTACCTGACACTGACCTTTGGGCACAGCACCACAGTACTCCTGCCACATCCTGGGGCTGATCTACCACCAGGGCAGCTCCCCAAGGTCCAGGGGCCTCTGGGCACAAACGCTGTTCCTGCTCTGGGGAAAAAGACAGCTGCTGCCAGTGTTAGTGTGGCCAGGCCTGACAGATAGGGAGCTGCTGCAGAAGGTGCGGCCCGGGGCGAGTCTTCTCTCCGTGTGCTCCCGGAGCACTGTTTCTGATAGGGAGCACAAACGCAGCACTCATGCAGAGGCACACCAAGACCGGAAACCCATTTTAGAACCAGGCTGCAGAATCGCTGAACACAAACCAGCCATCCTTTACTTCAAAGGCTGTGAAAGTAACACAACAGTAATGTGCTTTTTATATTTTAACATGATTATGCTTTTATTATGATTGTAAACAACTTCAAAGGGCATTTTAATCGTAAGATGTGAATATGGACACTTTTTTTCTTGTGAAACTTAAAACTTAGAAAGGAACAACAGAACTACCATTGTACAAACAGCTTTCCTAAATGTTGGAGTACACAAATACAAGTGTGCTGAAGCTTGTGTCTATAGTAAGTTAATTTTCTTCAGTAGAAAATATAAAAACCCCAAACCTAGAATGTAAGTTCAGGGCAATTTATATTTACATATCATGTGATATAGTTATTATAAGCTATCTATATGGTATGTAGCATTGTATACTATGCATAAACTATTTCTACGGGAAAAAACTGAAACTATGAAATCAGTGCCCATGTTCAAAATTACAATTCACAATTAGGCTAACTTAAAAAACACTTTTTTCTTTGTTATTAAATTAGGAATTCAATTTTCTTACATATCTTTGGCCAATTTTCAGGATTAAGAATTTTGAAATATACTCGAACAAACATCTTACTGAGGAGTAAATCCAGGTACAAAATAAAGATCAGTTTACAAATGCTGCATTTAATTTCAATAAAACTTTTAAAGTACCAGAAATGCTTGAGAAAAAAATCAGACTATTTTACATTTATTACCTTGTTTATATTTATAAAAACTCTAAGTTCCAATTATTCCCAATTAAAATATTTAAAATCGGCACCCTGACAAAGTATTCATCAACATGCCCTATAAATTATTGAAATTCAAGAAGCATATACTATACAGTATGAACTTCCCCTCTAAAACATGTCTCTAATTTGAAATTGTTGCAACATAGTGGACAATTCTAGAAATATATAGAGATGCGTCCCTACTTGTTAGAGGATATCATGAATTGCAGCTAGCAGAGTTAAGTTTTACAGGGCCAGTTGGCCAGTGCAAATTCTGTATCTGCTATTTTTATCAGCGATGCAACTGTGGGCAAGTTATTAATTCTCCAAGCCCCAGGATAAAATGGGATTAATAACGGTCCTCCTAGGAATATTGTGAAAGTTAAATGAGTTAATACGTGTAAAATACTTGCAAAAGTGCCTGCTCGTGAGTAATGCCTCAAATCAATGTTAGTTGCTTTGCCATTATAATAATTAATTGTCTTGGCTATGAAATATGATTAACTTTGAAAAGCCATTTCTGGTATATAATTATGGTAAGTAAAGGTAATAAAACACAAAGTTTAAAAGTTAAGAAAATCTGCTACCTGAGAAGTCCACAGATACACAATTCACTAGACTTTTAAGTCTTCTAAGGACAAACACTAGCTCATATTTAAGTTTGCTCCCCCAAAAGAGTAGGCCTAGTGCCGGGCAGGATGGCTTTAGTGACTTAAGTGTGGCTGAATCTGTGTTAAATACTTTGGGGGGGGGGGGGTACTGGAAAGGGAACCCAGGGATGCTTTACCACTGAGCTACATCTCCAGCCCTTTTTATTTTTATTTTGAGTCAAGGTCTAAGTTGCTAAGGCTGGCCTTGAACTTGAGATCCTCCTGTCTCAGTCTCCTGAGTCTCTGGGATTAAGTCCTGTGCCATTCCACCCAGCAGTTAAAACCTTTTTGTGTAAGAAATTTTAAATTATTTATTCTAAAGGTTAAAAATCACATTCATTGGCAAGAACTGTATCAAAGGGATGAACTGTGAGCTTAGGTGTCTCCAATTAAATATTAGGTGGCTGTCTTCTGTCACTCCCCACATGGCAGCAGCAGGAAAGACTCCCCTGGCGTGAGAGAGCCCAATGCTACCACAGCTGCCACCCCGCTGGGGTGCTGGTTCTGGGCACACTCCAGGCAGTGCTGCTTCCTCCGCAAAGCCTGTGACCTGATTCGTCATCTCCACTTTACAGGTGAGGACGCCGGGGTTTAGAGAAGGTGAGTAACGTGGCTACCAGCACACAACTACTACATGGCACCGCTTGGATGAAAACCGCAGTGTGCATGACCTCAGGCTTTTAAATTAACGAGTTTACGCACAACGTTAGAACTGCAGTTTACGCACCGGCTTGAGCAGTACGGCATGAAATGCAGAAAGCACAGGGAGGTGTGCCAGGCACGGGCTTGCCCTTTGGGGAGACATCAGTAAGAGTCTGTCCTTAGAAGACCCAGCGTCTCAGGAACTGCAGGATTGACGGACTGGTAAGACAGCAGACTTCCTCAACTCTTATTTTTTTCATTTTTCTATTACACTTACTAACGAGAATACTTTTCTACAACTTCCAGCCACTGAAGAGATGGACTATACATTATCTTTTGACTGTTAAAGTATGTCCTTATATTTCCCCTTGCTTGGGATCTTCATGAGATCCTCACTTCACCTCGATCACCAGGATACAGGATGATCCTCTGAAGCAGAAATTCTGACACAATGATTTTGCAATGTTTCCCCACTAGTGTTTGGTAGAAGACAAGAAGGAGCAGAGAAACAGCACAGCTGACATGACTTGCAGAGCAAATGGGACAGAGAGATGAAGGAGCGAAAGAAACAGTAATAACAAGGGCTGGTGGCGAAGTTGCGTGATGGAGCACTTGCCTGGCCTGTCCCATCACAAAAGGACCAAACCTGGGTTTGAGCATCAGAAAGAAGGAGAAGAAAGAGGAAGAAAAGAAACAGAGGATAAAGAGGAGGAAAAAGGATGAACTATGATAAACCAGGACCCAGAAGTTAAATACAAAGGGAGCTGAAAGAAAGGGGGAGGAGGGCGGGGAACATTCCCTGCAATAACAGCCCAGGGAAGCAGGGGAGGGGAAGGAAATGAAGAGGACGTGATCAAAGCCAACACAGAGATCAGACTGCTGTGATGGTGTGGCCCTTATGTACCCACGGTCCAAGCTGGTGGAGAATATGTAGCAACAAAAAATAAGAACTTCACCCTATTTTTATAGCATCTTTCTCTGACTACAGTAAGAATGAAATGTCTCACCACCACTGGCTACTGTTCTCTAGTGCAGGTTAAAGCCAAGGTACCGATCAGTTATATTACCTGTCCCAAGTGCACCAGTATTAAAGCCAGTCGCCCTTCCATCAGATGGTTCAGCACACCGAAGTGTGTTAACGACGACTGAAGCACACTTCACCACCCCACTGCGTTGGATGTGGTGACCGAATGCATCCTGACACCCAAGAAGAAGAAACCAGAGCTGGCTGGCAGGTGGGCTCCCTGGCAGCCTTGACAGCTTGCGAGTACCACCACTCACTTTCTGGTGGAAAGGAGATGTGCTGCCCTGTGCACCAGACAAGGCATGCCAGGCTCACCATGGAAGGACCGTGGGGTTTCCTCTGCCCTCCTTCCCCTCCCGCACTGCAGAGAGACCAAAAGACAATGTTCACACCACAAGCCCCTTGGCAAAGATGGATGAAGGTGGCACAAAGCACAAGTCATCCCACAACACAACAGGAGTGTTCCTTGAAGTACTACACAACCTGGACATGTGTAAACTAAACCCCTGGCCAGCAGAGCGAATTGCTTAGGAGTGATTACTCTTGACCAGTTATCACGTTATTGGTCTGGTTTTTATTCTCTCCCCTTAAGCTCTCTTCTCACTCTTCAAGCCTGCAAATTTGTAACAAGTAGGCTGACCTATACCTAAATCCTTGAGCCGTAATCCCTCTATTTTCAGCACCCGAAAGTGTTGACAGTTCAGATTTCCCATGTATCAGATTTTTTTGGAGTGGGTCACCCATACATACAAACAGCAAGCATCTAGAAGGACTCAAAGAATGAGCAGGTTCTGCCCATTTCCATAATATTCTATCATCCCCATCACCACCATATCTCTCTCTCTCTCTCTCTCTCTCTCTCTCTCTCTCTCACACACACACACACACACACACACACACACACTCTGTTACAGACTAACTACATTAATATCATATGCAAACTTTAAAAGACTCACAGGAAGTCATGACAGATACTATTCAATTCAAAGAAAAAAACGCTCAAAAGGAGTAAACTCTGGTCTCCAGGAAGATACCATGAAGAGTAAATAATGTAAGCAAGGGCTAATTCGGGCCTTTGAATGACTAAGCTTATGAACTAACATCTCTATCAAGCATGAGAATATATTAAGTTTGCACAAGAACCACGAAACATCAGGCTAAGGAAATATAAGTAATGCCAAATGAAAAAAGCAGAAAACTACAGACATCTAGAAATCTGAGGGAAGGAAGAGAGTACTGTCTCTCTAGAAGGGAAAAGAGGCAGGTGCTCTTCCCTTGGTATCAGCATTTTATCAACTGCTTATGAGGAACAGCCAGTTTGTGTTTTAATCATGTAATCTCTTTTACTACCTAATATTATGTTCAGAGTTAAACTTCCTTCAGAAATGGTAGCACTCACCTTCAGAACAATATTAAGTCTAGGGAAGTATACCGTGGTGTGTATAAAAGGATCTCAGGCCCTTTAGTAACAGCAACAGCAGCACTTACTGAGTGACTACTATGAGCAGGCGGGGTTCTCAGCATGTCACATGCTCATCTGAACCTAAATGGTGCTACTGCCCTGTTTCACATGGAGGAGACTGAGCACAGAGACATTTAACAGCTCGCCAGGTGAATGGCGGAGTGGACTCCAGCCAGGGGCCAAGGACTGCCACGCTGTCTCCTAGGCCGGAGGAGGCATATTCCCTGAATACACTCAGAAATAATCACTCAACCAAACTTTGGAGACTTCAAAAACATATTTTAAATAAAACTAAGAACAGAAATAAAATTTTGTATTTAAAAAATCCAAAAGGGAAAGTTAGATCTATTCCCTGGCCCTAAACCTGAAAGATCAAAGACAAAAGCCTGTGGATACAGGAAAGTTGACAGAAATCAACAAACACTGACAGAAAACTAGCAGGAGGTAAAGATACTGATACCAAAACCTACTCAGTACAGGGGATGTGGCATCTCAGAGTGAGAGCAACAAAGATTCTGCTTCAGCTCTGCTCCCACTGCACACGGCAGACTCGGAACCGCTGAGTGTGCTGGTGCCCAGGGTCTGACCCAGGTGGGCACAGACTTGGAGACCAAGTCTCCCAGGACAATGTGGACGGCACCACCACGCTAAAGCAGTTCTCCTTCAGTCCTATGTTCTGCAAATATGTGCAGATGTTCAAGTTTTATTATCAATATGGTTCATGTTCTCAGGCTATAAAAAGTATACACAATTAAACCAAATATGTGTGTGAAAGTTTTAATAATAAGAGAAATTCAAGACATGATAATTGTTTATCTCTGTAACAGAAATATTTTACTGATGGGAAGCGGAACACTAAGGAAATTAACAAAAAGGAAAATAAACAGCCAATGTGAAACAAAAACATGAGTTAACTGAGGTCGTTAGTGTCAGTTAAATGGCAAATGATCCATTACAACCAATGTTTAAATGTGTGTCAATTAAATGTATGCAGATAGTCTTGCAATTAGAGTTTAAAGATTTACTTCTTCCAGATTCGTATGCTTTCATTTGAACATGAATGCCGTCTCCAAATTAAACGACACTCTAAATACAAAGACTTTTGCCAGCTATGTTTATTGAAGCAGGGATATTACTACATTGATTTTAGAAAGGGACAATCTAACAGATACTATCAATTTCAAATCACTAAGCAATTTTTACAGAATCACAATAGTATATTCTCACATCTCTTTGCTTCTCTTTTTATAAAGGAATGTTGTCAAAATTTAGCGCCTCTTAAGAGCCACAGACTGGAAGAATTTCAGAACGTTCTAAAATATATGGATGCTTTTTTCTCCATATTACTTTAAAAGAAAAAAAAAATAAAGCAGTATTTAGTAACCTACTTGTGGTTGGAAATGAAGTCTTTGCTCGTAAGGCAACAGTGTCTTTCTGAAATAATCTCCTGTAGCCTAAGTGAAATGTTCTGGTTTCCTTCCAGGTCACACTGGAGTGTCTTCTGCAGGGCACCCTGCCCACTACTTCAACCCCAGCAGCTTTCTTCAGACCTTACAGATCCCTGCTTTGCCTCACTTAGCTTTTGTTTTCCAGTAACATCCAATCATTGCCATCCGCCTTCCAAAGTTCGAGGTCAGATTCCCTGTGAGCCTGGAGGGGCCCAAACAGGTCTTTGGGAGTTCCAAGTCCTGATGTAGAAAGCAGCTGCCTAGGACACTCGGGCCTACCCAGAGAGCTGCCTGCTCCTACAGTGATGCTCAGGTACCTTAGAAGAGCAAGGAGAACACTGGGGAGTAAAAATCAGATCTTGAAAACTAGATTTTGATGAGACATTTAGGTAGAGATTGGAAATGGCCCCAGGGGAAGCTGAATGAGAATTAGTTCTGAGGAGTCTAAGCTGATGGGCCAGCCTGTCTCCCGTGGCTTACTCCCATTTCTGAAGCTTTACCTTTTCTTATCTTCAAGCTTTGCCCCATACACCATGGAGATGATCAACCAACCCCAGGGGCTCCCCACCGCCTTCCCACCTCCAGCCAGCTGTCGGCAACCACTTGAGAGAGGCCTGGTCAGGACCTCCCCCTTCCCCAATTCTTGGCCCAAAGAAATGGTGAGACAATGACCGCTTTAATAAAATGAAGTTCTGAGGTGATTTGTTAGCTGTCAATGTTACTAACAATGTATGCAGATGGGAAAGTTCAAAATGAGCAAAGGAAAAAAAACCACCGAGAGAGGTGGAAGTCCTGGATCTTGAACGTCTGAGGAGTATAGGAAACAGGGTGTCAATCAGACACCAATCAGTATAGCAGGCTTAATCTGGAAACTTCAAGAACTGCAGACAGTCAGGCTAAACACAGGGAAAGTTACTCAAAGTCTAAAGCCAGCACACAGGACTGTCACTTCTCCAGCTTCCATTCGGTGAGGTAGTCTCCAAACACATGGAACTAGAACTGCCTGAGGCTCACAAGGGTGGGTGGTTTGTGAAATGGCACCATGTCATGCTGATAGTAAGTGCTCAGCATTGGGCCTTAAACCCACTCTCCAGTTCGGCTCTGGGAATGTCAATAGTCAGGCATAAGCATCACTCACCACATCTACAAGCAGACGGCTACACAGGTCTTCTTTGGATAAAGGGCTCCAGAAAAAAATTTTCACACATCAACATGAGCTAATCCTGCCAGGCATGGTGACACATGCCTGTAATCCCAGTGACTCTGAGGCTGAGGCAGGAGGATCACAAGTTGGAGGCCAACCTCAGCAACTTAAACTCTTATCTCCAAAGAAAAATAAAAAGGGCTGGGGATATATATCCAAGGGTAAAATACCCTTGGATTCAAACCCTAGTCCAAAAAGAGAAAGCTAAGTCCAAATGAAAAAGCTGACAGAACACGTAACAACCCTGAAGAGCCGCTTCCCAGTCCACAAGCCCAGTTCACAGACAGCTTCCAGGGCACATTTTAATGTGCACCACTTTTCAGCATGAACAAGATCCTCACACTTTGGAGTAAGCCACTGGCAAAAGAGAGACTGCCGAAAGGAAAGGGAATGATTCAGAGAAACAGAAATAATGCAAGGAATGTAAGAAACAATTTAAAAACTCATTCTGCTTTACAGAGAAAAAAGATAAAGTATCCATGAAACAAAGAATGACATGAAAAAGGAACAAAGTATAAGGAGAGACATTTTGAAATGGAAAAGTATGAAGAAAAATAATCTCATAGATTAGCAGATAAAGGTAAGGTTATCTCCTAGGCTGAAATCATAAGGAAGGGAGAATTAGTGGACGAAAGAAAAGAGTACCAGTCCAGTATATCCAACACCCATGATTTTGAGAAAGTTAGATAAAAAGAGAGAGCAATTATGAAATAACTCTTAGAAGGTAAAAACTGTCAAGGAATGAAGAAGAGTACAAACTTGGTGGCCAGCAGAACAAGACAGAGCTGTACTTTAGAGTATCTCCCAGGGGTGTGGAGAGTAGGTCACCTATAAAGAGAAGGCAGTCATCAAAACAGCACCTAATTTATCAACAACATGAAACATGTGAAAGCGGTAGCATTAGAGGATGGAAGGTTTGGTTTTGAAAATAAATTCTTAGAGAAAACTACTTCCAGCCTGGATTACAGTATCTAGCTAAAAAGCCAACTTAAATATAAAGGTTAAGGTATTTTTAAACAAACAAGTTCTTAAAAAACTGCCTCCCATTCACACTTTCTCAGGAAGTCACTGAAGGAGTTCACAGTCAAAATGACAAGTGGTCTGGGAAAGAGGAGATCCAAATATACAAGGCAAGAAGAGTCAGAAAAGTAACAAAGGGGCATTCCAGGGGACAGCTGCACACGTCCAAAGGATAACAGCCACTTCAGGTTAGGCTAGGACACCAAGGAAATCCAAAGGCTACCTCTTAAGAGAGACAGAATGGGAAAATGCATCTGACAGCATGACAGTGTGAGAAACTGTCTTGCAGAGCTGTCGAAGGGAACAGGAAGACCTAGTCAGATTTTCAAAGAAAATAGGGCATGTGGGGAAAAAATGAAGCAATTGTTAAATCCAGGCAAAACTAAAAGTTATTCAAGAAAGGAAACATAACAAGAGCATAGTATGGTGCCTCGCTTGGTATTGAACACTATTTTTAAAATGTAATAAGCAATGGTCTTGATCAAAAGTTAAGACTGCATTATATTGCGAAAACAGGGAAGTGTGGGGGAAAAAGCCAAGTGATAACCCTCATCTAACAGGAAGCCAGATTGAAGAATTTAAAAAACAATATATAGTAATGACTATATAAATGTATACGTACACTTTTAAAAGAAATGTAGAGAGAATTTCACTGTATTTTTATATCTCCTATAAATTAGTTAGTTATACATTTCTAAATTTTGTCTCTTTGACTACCTGGGTAGACTGAGACTACCTGGGCTACAATTATCCTAGGATAAAGAGACAAGGGTCCTTCAACTCCTTTCTGTTTTCTAATGCTTGATTCCACAGACTTGATGGTTAGAAAGGCAGACTCTCCATTTCCTGGTTCAGTTAATAACCTCCTTCTACTATCACCCCTCAAGAAAATGAAACACATCTGTCTTGTCCACAGGAGGCATCAATGTTGGCCATCTTTTTTTTTTTTTTTTTTTTTTGTTTTGGTGAGGGTGGTTTACAGGGATTGAACCCAGGTATGCTTAACCCCTGAGCCACATCCCTGGCCCTTTTTATACTTTATTTATAGACAGGGTCTCATTGTGTTGCTCAGGGCCTCATTAAGTTGCTGAGGCTGGCTTTGAACTCAAGAGCCTCCCACCTCAACCATCCAAGCCGCTGGGATTACAGGCGTGTGCCACTGCACCTGGCTGGGTTGGCAATTTTATAGACTACCTTGTGGGAAGAGACTAACTTTTAACGGTCCAGAATGGCAGTGGTCATTCTCAGGATGAGACAGTGGAGGACACTTGCTGGAAGTCTCAGAAAATAAGATACCTTTCCAGTTTTTGTTAAGTCATGAATTAAACAAGCCAAAACAGTGTTTTAACTCAACTATTAGGACAACAGAGATCAGACAATCCCTAAGGAAATGTAAGTATCAAAATAAATACTAAATAGATTTATTATAGAATTGTTTCTTCCAGTGAATTAAAATGGTTTAATTTTCCCAATCCCCTTGAAAATATAAAAGGGGTTTTCCATAAAAATACAAACCAAGATCTATGTATCCCTCTGGGAACATGCTGGCTCTTCCCCAGCATGCTAGTCTCCAGACCACTGTTCAACCCCCTGGCTGTCTCGAAGGCCTCCCCCCAACACTGTGAGATCCCTGTTTGGGATCCTGTAGGATCTCAGCCAAGACAGAACAGTTCATTGCATGACTGTTTTATGGGGTGCCTCTGCTGCTGATCCAGACACCTCTTAAAGGAAAAGCACCATGTAACTCACCTCTGTGTCCCCAGTAACTCACAGGCTGACTGACCCAGAGACTGTACTAATCAAATATAACCACATGGCGGTTATGAATCTAAGCATCACAAGAAGGTTTGCTGAACATTAAATAGAAAATACTAATGCTTTACAGATACTATCTTTAAAGTATTTTAACCTGGGGGGCGAGGAGGAGAAGCCCCACTGCCATCATGATTTAAAGGGAAGGACCAATTGACTAAAATAGTCTGTTGGCATTCTGTGCAAGTTCCTAATGTTCCTAATGCGCTGTTACCAAGCTCAGTGTCAGCTAGAGCAAACGCCCTTGTAGCAGCACCATCCTGTCCTCCCAGACTTCCACACATGTCACCAGGGAGGCACTCTCTCCCCATGGCAGGACCTAGAGAGTCTCCAGGTGAGTCAGGGTGCCTGGAGGGTATTCTATACAAGGGTATCAGGATACATGGAAGCAGCCCTTGAAAGGATAGAAGTTTGCAACCAAGCATCTCGGCAGTTACTTCAGATCTCCTTGTTATTACATGATGAAAAATGTATCATCTTTGCAGAGTTGGGATTCTTTGTGAACTGAGAACTCTCAAATAATTCTGTTGCCTGATATATATGCAACTAGTAGAGACAAAATAGAAAAGTTCTTAGGAACTAAGAGTACTAATAATTTCAGGATTATTCATTATTTAATAGAGACATAAACACTGAAGACACTTTAAAATTTTCTATTCAGTAAGCAATTCAATAATATTAAAATGGGAGTATTACCTTAAATTTAAGAAGTGTAAGGTATAATATGCCTGAGTCAGCCTCCATCTGGATAAAAAATAGAGTTTGGAACAGAAGAAAAACCATAGTTTGAGTCTGTTATCATAAGGAAGCCGAAAAAATACATGGTGAGAAAAAGCAATATATCCCCAGGAAATGGAGCCAGCGTACTGGAAGATAAAAGGTATGATTCTCTAAGGAAACTGTTTATTTTACATTAACAAGACCCCAAAGTTATATTCTCTTTTGAATTATAAACAAAGATACTCCCAAGGGCTGTAGTTGTGGCTCAGTGGTAGAGCGCTTGCCTAGCATATGTCGTGAGGCACTGGGTTCGATTCTCAGCATCACATATATATATAAATGAATAAAATAAAGGTCTATCAACATCGAAATACATATTTTTAAAAGGTACTCCTACTATAGAATTAAATAGGATTTTAAGTAAAAGTCCACCTACTAAAACTGCATATCAAGAATAATGTTGTACATACTGACAGACAATAATCTCTCATCATTTTTACTACCAAAACAAAACAAAAGGTCACAAGACAGTGATGGGATGGATTCTATGCTCTACAAAGGCCCTTCTATGTTTCTACACTAAAAGCTACACTTAACCACTTCAACCCTGGCTAGCTTCACCTTCACCTGAGTTCACAGCCTGAGTCCCAGGTGTGAACATGGGCTGGCCGTCCCCTTTGCTCTCGCCGCGGCAGCTTAGTCATGAGCACTGTACACTCCCCCTCTCCGTTCTTCTGACATTCATTCCTGTCACAAGAACTGTATTTACTCTTTCCCTTAAACCAAACAAACTGGAAAAGGTAAAGCAATACAACAATTTTCAAGATACTGAACATCAGGTCACATGAACCCTGCACCCTGAGCAGGAATGAAGAACGATACCTAGCAATCAACAAGGTCAAATGTGCAATGTCTGCTACACAATCAAAAATAGCTGGAAATACAAAGAAGCAAGAAAATATGACACAAATGAAGAGAAACATCATAAATTGAAATGTACAGAGAAATAACAATGATGATGGAATTGTACACAAGGACATTAAAACAGTTGTTTTAACTGTATTCTGCATGTTCAAAAAAAGTAGAGAAAACACACATTTTAAGTAAAGATATGGAAAATGTATAAAACTACCTATACTGAACTTCTAGAAACGAAAACTTGAATGTCTCATGTGAAAAATACACTGGATGGATTTGGCAACAATTATACAATGCATAAGAAAAGACTAGTAAACTTGAAACTGAGGGTACAACACAGAAAGAAAAAATAAACCAGAGGAAAAAAGACTTCAGGTGGTCTAATACAGGTACAAATGGAGGTTCTAAAAAAGTGGGAAAAGAGAAACTAAAAGTGCCTAAAGAAAAAAATGGTTGAAGTTTTTTCAAATAATGAAAGCTTATAAAGAAAAGATCTAAAAGGTCAACAAAATCCTACACAAAAAACACACAGAAGACACAAGTCATATCACTAATCAAACTGTCTTAAAACAAATGGCAGAGAAAAACTTGAAAGATGGCAGAGAAAAACTTCAGAGGAGGCAGGAGGAAAAAACATGCAGAACAACAAAAGAAAGATGTGCCAAACAATAAAAGACAGAAGACCATGGACCAGTATCTTTACAGAACTGAAAAGAATATACTGTCAAACTAAAATCCTGTATCAAGTGAAATACCTTTCAAAAACAGGCAATCATACATGTCATGCCAAAAATCCCAAGTAATTTCAAAAATGATATAGACTTCAGCAAAACTTTAAGAATGTTTTTTGCTTCAAAAGACATCTTTAAGAAGTTGAAATGAGAAGCCCAATCATTAGAAAATATCTGAAAACTAAATGCATGATTTAAAAAAATTTTATCCATGATATACAGAGAACTACTAAATTTCAGGAAGGTGAAATAATCCAATTTTAAAATAGGCAAAAGATTTGAATAGATATCCCACAAAAAGTACACAAAGGCTCAATGCACATTAAAAGATGTGCTCCACCATTAGTTATTAGGTAAACACACAGTAAAGCCCCAGTTACAACTTTAGAATGGCCAATGGCAAACAAGAGAGGCCCTATGCTGGTGAGAATGGAGAGGACACTGCCGGGGAACACACAGTGGCATGGGCCCTCCTCAAATGTGGAAGAATGGCAGAAATCCCATATCCCCATAAATTCCATTGCTGGGTATCTGCTTAAGAGAAATGGACACACTAATACCTACAGAAAGACTTAGACACAACGGCTCCTGACAGAACTGTTCATAATAACCAAAAAGTACAGAGAACCCCAGTGGCCATCGAATGGTGCTTAGAACAGGCGAGCAGTGGGTTCTACAAAACCTAAAGCTACTGAACCCGAGACAGCAGCAGCAAAAAGGCAGGCAGGAGGAAAGGAGGACCCTGCTTTCAAGCTCTTTCAGGCCCCCAGACACGGAATCATGAAGCTGGAACGCTGGGGCAAAGTGGAACTTTGTATTTTAGCAACAATTAAAACAACACAACAAATGACAGCTGACACAGTCTCCTGACAGATGCTGCTGCCCACTGTGTAAATGCATTCTACTGTCACGCACAACTAAATAGAACAAATAACATTTTTAAAAATTAAAAAAATAAATAAATAAAATAAAATAACCTGCCATAGCCAACACGAGGTAAGCCGCAGCATGGAGACCTGATGTAAGCTTTCACTTGCCTTTTAATTATCTGACTTTCACTGCCATGATGGTATGTCTTGTGTGAAAACGGCCCAGATTAACATTTAAGGTTGCTTTTTATTCTATGATATGTTTTCAAGGAACAATTTAATATTTATCCTTCTCAATCTGGGGCAAAATTGCACCACCTTCCCCTCCGATCTCCACAGGATTAGCCCCTCGGGCACAATAGGCAAACAAGGGTACTCACAATACGAATCTCTGACAGCTCGGGGATCTCTGTTCTCTGGGTAGAAAAGAACAGCAGTTACCACAGGCAGGGAGGATGGTGGGAAGAGGGAGGGGATTAGTCAATGGGACAAAATTACAGCTCCATAGGAAGAGTAAGTTTCTGTTTTGTTTTGTTGTTTTGGTTTTTGGTACTGGGGACTGAACCCTGGGGCACTTAACCACTGACTCACATCCCCAGCCCTTTTAGGTTGTTTTTGAGACAGGGTCTAAGCATCTGAGGGCCTCACTAAGTTCCTGAGGATGGCCCCAAACTTGAGATCCCCCTGCCTTAGCTTCCAGCGGCTGGGATTACAGGCATGCACCACCGCGCCTGGCCAAGAAGAGTAAGTCCTCATGTCATATTATACCTAGAATAACCACAGCCAACAATGATGTAACATATATTTCAAAACAGCTGGGAGGGATTTTGAATGATTACATCACAAAGAAAGGATGAATGTTTCAGGTGACAGACATACTAATTGTCTTGATCTGATCACACAAAATGCAAGCATGCCTCAAAGTACCACACTCTACCCCACAAATTATTAAGGGCCAAAATATTTTTCTAAATAAAGGAAAGAGCACTAGAATAAAAATAAAGAGATCTCAATACATCTCAGAAATGTGGATTCAGTTCCAGTCCACAGCAACAAAGCAAGATATCACAATAAAGTGAGCCACACAAATTTTTTGTTTCCCAGTGCATGTAAATGTTTACACTGCACTGTCATCTATTAAGTATACAATAACATTATGTCTAAAAATGCATGCATCTTAACTTTAAATACTATATTGCTTAAAAATGCAAATAATCAAAAATAAATAAAACTATTTGATAACTCAGTGTTTGCAAATTACAGCATGCTGCAAAAAGAAGAATCAATCATGTTTCCCATGAGAGAAACAAAAAAGTACAAATGATTCTCCATTTTGTTATTATAAGGCTTATAAAATTAAAGCTCCCAGGGGAGTTTACATGTTTTAAAATTCTGAAAGTGTGTTGAATCTGAATTTTAAACTGTACAACTTTACTAGGATTGAGGTCATTAAAAATATAAAATGTACACAGATATGATTAAAATGTACTCAGAAAAAAAAAAAAAACCTCAAAATTCAAAACTACACTAGCTTTCACTTTACTCTCCCAATACTCTTTTTCTTTCTCCTAAAATCCTGGGCAGTGTCAATACCTGAATGAATAAAATGATGTTTTCAAGTCAGGTGCCTCTTGGGAAATAACTCCTAAATTAGTCCAGCAAAATGTTGTAGAAAAATGGTCCATAGGGAAAACCTTTTCAGAGAAAAGGAGACCCTCTATTCAGGTCACATAAAAACTAAACCAAAATAACCTAGAAGTTCTAGGACAGGAAAAAACAAAAAGCCCACAGCACACGTTTCCATCCCACACAGAGGTATTCTCAGGATTTCCTATTCTTCTATTCAAAGTCATAGTGAACCATGTCCCTACATGGCTCAGCAGGAATATTAAAGCAAATGTGGTGTTTTAAGCACTGAAATAAACTGTAAAACAACTGAATCAAACCTAATTGTGGGGCAGGGGTCACCCTCATTCATGTCAAATAAATCAAGTCTCATTTTTCTCAACAGCAAGAATGAGTTTGGAAGCTAAAAACATAAACAATATACAATTTCCTTTATTAATTTCATGTGCTTCCAAACTTGTAGTGGGAATTCAGTAGTGCTTACAAATTGAATTCTGTTTAAACAAACAATCGAAAAATTAGTTTCACTGCATAAAAGTAAAAAGATATATGAAGGAAGATGAGCAACTTAGAAACTTACAAATAAAATAACAGTGCAGATGCTACTACAGTGTGCTGCATTTTAAAGCAAATAATAAAGCACAGAAGTTGGTACTCAGAGGGGATGTGTCAGAGATCATTCAATTCAAATTTCATGATATGAGCTTATAACCACACTCGCTTAGACCCACAGTTCTAAAGCACTCGCTGTGACACCACTCTGTAATCTGTGCTGTCTCTGCTGCTACTAGCCACGTACAGCTATTAAAATCTATTAAAACTCAATAAATTTAAAATATTAGCCACATGTGAAGCACAAGGTCCACATGTAGCTGGTGGCCGCTGTACTGCACAGCACAAAGCTTCAGCTGAGCTCTGCACATGCATGATGTACTGTGAGGTGCACCAGACCGTGGTGTGCTAACAATCCTCAAAAACAGCAACATTTGTGGGAGGGAGGCAAGAATGGAGGAAGGATGGATTGCATAGAGGAAAAAGAGGGGTGGGGACAGGTTGGGGGGCAGGGGGAAATAACAGAATGAGACAAACATCATTACCCTATGTACATGTATGATTATGCAAATGGTGTGACTCTACTTCATGTACAACCAGAGAAACAACTGTACTCCACGTATGATGAATCAAAATAAATTAAAAAAAAAGAAAAACAGCAACATTAGTAACACCAAACATCAATAATACCAATCAAATAAAGTATCACTTATTTCTATGTTTTTTTCTATTTATTTCCTTCAAAAGAATCAAAATTCAAAGAAATTGAAGGTTTAAAATATCTTTTTAATGGATTTTTTTTAACCAAAATTCTAAGGTTAATCTTTTTTGGTGGGTCATTTGTTAGAAGATGGCTTGTTTTAAAGAGAAGTATCTGAATTGTAATCAATCCCACTTCGGTTGCCCACTGGTCTCACTGGCTCTGCTGTAATTCACATGGACACCTGAATTCCAAGATCACCAAGGAGAGGGGAAGAGCCTAACTGAAAAGACAGGGCGGACAGCTCCTAACTAGGAAAGGGGCATTATCGCGTGTTCAGAATTCTGATTTCAAAATATGGTGCTCACTAAAAAATGTTCATCTTCCACTGGTAACTAAAGATCTTATTAAAATAAATATTCTTCAGAAGGTAGGTTTGCTCAGCTTTATACTCAAAAAGGCAAAGGTTGTGGGCACAGGTTAAAGGGAGAGTGGGTGGCCTATGGCCAGCCAGCTCTCTTCATTGGTGCTGTGACACTGGGTCAAACACTAGACTCCCTTGGGCTGTCAGTGTCCCCACCCCACCCCAGTTACAATAAACGTACCAGTCTAGACTATTTACCTCCTGATTTCTTTATGCCAGTCCCTGACACATTGGAAATGCTAAATGAATGTTTGAAAACTGCTGTCTGTGGCCGGCTAAAATCTCTTCTAGAATTCAGGTCTTTTAATTGTCATTTAGGAATTCTACATGGTACCAGCATATTAAGTGAATAGAAAGAATTATTTTAACTTTTTATGTATGATTTTTAAAATGCTTAAATACAGAACTGTATCAGCCAAGGAATGTTAAGTCCTTCCAAGTCCATTCCCACTCTGTGGTAGACAGATTCCAAGACACTCCAAGAGACCCAGATGCTGTACACCCTGCACATCCCTCCCACCCCTTTGGGTGCACACAGGGCCTATGAGTACACTGGGATATTACACCTATGATTAAGTTACATTATATGGCAGAGGTCAAGTGACGTGGCAGATGTAATTAAGGTCTCTGATCAGCTGACTTTCAGTTAATCTAAAGGGAAATTATCCTGGGTAGGCTGCACCTAATTAGGATAGCTCTTTAAATAAAGAGGGTCAGAAATCAGGTGCAGGCCTGTAACTCTTCCCAGCTACGTGGAGGCTGAAGCAGGAGGGTCTCCAGTTTGAGGTCAACCTGGACACTTTAGTGAGACTGTCTCAAAAATAAGAAGGGTTGGGGATAGAGCTCAGTGGTAGAGAACTTAACTTGCATGCATGAGGTCATGGGTTCAAAACTCAGTGTGGGGGTGGTGGTGTCAGAAGACTCTGCTGACTTTAAGGAAGCAAGCTGCCATGAACTCTACAGCTGCACTAAAATGAAGAGGACCCCATTCCTCAGGCGACATCGTAGCTCCAGCCAACACACTGACGTCAGGAGACCTTGAGCATAGGGCTCAGCTATGCCATGCCCAGGTTTCTGACCCACGAAACTATGATATAATAAATGGGTGTTGTTTTAAATCTCCAAATCATCAGTGATTTGTTGTACACAATGGAAAACTCACCCATTCCTAAGCCCATCCACTGTTCACTGTCAGACACATCCGGTTCAGATACTTTCTCTGAAAACACACACACACACACACACACACACACACACACACACCTCTCAACAACTACATTATATTATGTAACATGTCAGCATGTCCACTGTAAAGATAAGGAACCTGAGGTCAAATAAGAAGGGAATAAACAGAATGACTCCTATTGTAGTAGAGCACTACGCTGAGCTCTGTACTCAGCTCATGCAATCTTCAGTCAATCAGGAGAGAAGGTGAGTCAACAAATGAAAACAAACAAGGAAGGGATAGGCGGCCTCACTGAACTGAGGACAGTAATTTAAAAGAACATAATTTTCCCCCAGATCACAAAGCAAGGAAAAGCAGAAAGCGGAATGCATGGATCCAAGTCTATTAGAATTCAAATCCCCCAAGTTTCCAACATTTTTTACAACTGTTCTTCCCCAGGAATGATTTAATTATGAAGAAATTTTCCAAAATTTCATCAACAATTAATTTCAAGATAGTTGAGATGAAAGAGGATGTAGCAGTGAACTTTCCTATCTGTGACTAGCACCCTAGCTCCACTGGCAAAGGAGCCAGCAGCAGAGGGAACAGTGGAGAACCAAAGGAAGCCAGAGAGCAACACTTTGACACCAAGTACCACTGGGGCAACACTGTGTGCCCTACTGAAGACCCAGGATGATGGGAGCCACGCAGAGGGGATGCAGGTCCAGCTAATAATGGTATTCCCGCCAGGCCAAGCCTCAACTGCTGTCATTCAGAAACTGTCCACTGGAGCATTAAGTGCAGTAGGGCTTAAGATGGAGGGGCAAGACAAAAGGAATACTGGACATCATAGAATTCTATTACCTTGAGCCACGTTGAGTTGTTCCATGAACCAAAAGGATACCTCTTGTCAATGTTATTTATCAATTACAAAATTTTGGAAGCATTAATCAAATAGGATTAAAATGACTTAGAACAAAGGATTTATGATATTCTAAAATTTAAAACATAATGGCAATCTTGGTTAAATAGTTTAAACAATTTGGTTAAACACAGGACATTTATTTAATAGAGGACTATTTAATCTTGGTTAAACAGAGGACATTTCAAGTGCAACAGAAAATGATGAAATGTCAAAAAACTTTTTTTAAAATATACACACACACACACTCTCACACACACATTAGTTGTCAATGGATCTTTTATTTATTTATTTAGATGTGATGCTGAGGATTGAACCCAGGACCCATACATGCCAGGCAAGCGCTCTACCACTCAGCCACAGCTCCAGCCCCCTAAAAACCTTTAAGATAAAAATCAAAAGTAATTTTTAATTTAAAAACATTTGTATGTAAAAATCCAAAGGTTTTATTCTTAATAATTAAGTAAAAATTCCTACTTTCTATATAGTTCACTAATCGACACTGAAAAGGTCAAAACTGATGTACTTTACAAATATGAATTGCTTTAACCTAGCTGATGGCAGTCAACATGCGAGGGCATACAGAGTAAAACAAACAAGACACGAGAAAAGAAACTGAAATTACTGAGATTTCTTAATTATGAGTCTATGTCTTCTCTTTAGAATCAGAATACAGTAGTGAAATATGCTATTAAACCTTTATTTTAATAAATGTTGCACAATCTTCAAGTTCCTCTGGCCACATTACCCACAGGTATTAAGTCACACAACTATATTATAGATTAATCACAAACTAGTATCTCTGGAACAAGGTTGAATGTAGTTAATTAACTTGGCTTTGGAGTAACTATTACATTTAAACCAATTGTTGTATTATTACCAGGCTCAATGTTTTCCTGATTTTTTTCAATAAATACAGAAAATGCTGCCTCTCAATCTCTCCAATGTGACTTCAGCAGCTTAAACAGTTCTGCTCTGTGTTCCCAGTCCAGAGACTCCCCATTTCCCAGCTAGTTGTCTTAACACTCCAGCACTCACAGGAACCCTACAGAACACACCAGCTCTGCTGGACAGGGACAACCCCCATCCGTGCAGCGGCTGCGAAGCGATGCAGTTTGGCCTAGACCAATTCTGAACAGAGACTTGCATCCATATAGAGTCCCTTCAGGATAACCCTGTTGATACACACAAACATAAATCTACTGAGATACAAATAGCAGAGTATATTTTTACTCAGTGTCCATTCCTGAAATAATTTACAAATAAATTATGGTACTCAAATTCATCTCCAAGTCATACATTGTTTGGAATGTGGAATGCGTTTTCCAGAAATATACCTAACTGAAATGAAATTTTTGGCCTATGAAAACTTTCAAGTAAAAGAGAGGCAATCTGAGAGGAAGCTACCAATCCTTGCCAATGGGAGTGCTCTGGGGCATGCTGCCCGGGCTCCACTCACAGGAAGGAGACCTGCTTCCAAGGCTCTGCCTCCATCACTCCAAGCAAACAGCACAGGGCCTCAAGTCCCAGGAACCACTAGCAATGAAAACAGGCCACCACCTACTCAGGCGACTATGAGCACGTTCTCAAGTAACCTCACAGAGACCCTGTGGAGAACAACCTTTGCTCCCATTTTTGGAAAAGCAAACAAGTGAAAAGAAAAGTCCAATGAACTCCTCCTGTCACAGAACTAGAATTGTTGGTACCAGGATTCAAACCCAGCCGGAACTAACCTCAGCAGACCACAGTTTATAAGCGGGGTGGAGGGGGGACAACATAAGAACACTGAGATTCTGGGGAGTCCCTCCTTCACCCACGTGTGTCTAAAGCATGTGCAGTGGCAAAGAGCAAAAGCCAAGGACAGCCCAGGAGTCAAGTGGGGTTCCAGGCCAGAGCGCACAGTGGTACAGAGGATGGGAAGGTCGACATCTGCCTCCTCAACCACGATCTCCAAGGAGAGTTGACCCTCTTGCTAAGCTGCAATGAGCAGTCAATTAAGACAAAAGAATTGCTCCACTTGTCTTCTCCAAATGTTTCATATCTTCGATTTACATTTTTCAGATAGTTCTCTCCTAATTTTCATTCGTAATATCCCATTCCCCTCTGCTTTGTAAAATATTGGCAAAATGAACACAATATTTGAATATTTACATCAACTTACAAAAGTGGTAAAATTAAAATACTGGCTACCAAGCATCGTTACTGACTGACTCATAGTTTAAAATCATAATTCTTCAGATGCCATGCAACAGTCCTGATCAGGCCAAAGCAGAAGGCACACGCTAGCTGGGAGCAGGGATCCACTGGCTGCTGAAGGTGCAGCTCAGGGCACACACCCAGGAGGCAGGAATGAGGAAGCCACCGAGATCCATGGGGGAGAAAGGACAGCCCATTCCCATGACACACAAGAAACAAATTCAGTGTCCCAGATCTATACAGCTCTGAACTGTACATATACCTACTGCACATGAACTGAAATAAAACTTGAACCTGAGCACCCTATTGGATAAATACAAGTTCTTTTGAATTTTATCTCCACTTTCAAATTATCAAACCCCCCCAAAAGAGGTGCAAACAATATGTTTCAGATATAATTACAAATCTACATTGTAAGAATCATTTCAACTACATGACCAATTCATACAATTTTAAACATATTTAGAAAAGTCAAAAACTTACATTTTCACTATAATAATAATATGATACAGCAATTAATCCATAACAGATTGGAAATTTTTATTTCAAATGGAATATATGGAATCGATTAAAATTACTATATGTGAGGAGCTGGGGTTAGGGTAACCGGGGATTGAACCCAGGGGCACTCGACCACTGATCCACATCCCCAGCCCTATTTTGTATTTTATTTAGGGACAGGGTCTCATTGAGTTGATTAGTGCTTTGCTTTTGCTGAGGCTGACTTTGAACTCTTGATCCTCCTGCCTCAGCTTCCCCAGTTGCTGGGATTACAGGAGTGGGCCACTATGCCCAGGTAAAATTACTATACTGTAAAGCACTGAAATAAATCTTATGTACCAAATGCAAAATATATACATACCACCTTCCTTAGTCATCACTCACAGAGCAGTGAAATTTTGTCAAAACAAGGAAGAATCAGGAAGAAAAAAAATCTTTAAATTACTCATTAACCTTAAGCATGAGGGCTGATTTATCTTTGTGGCCTTTTCCTATCTACCTAAAGACATTCCCAGTGGTGATTTCTGCCTTGAAACAAGAGACAATCTTATCTGAATAGTGTGTATGTGTGCATATGTGTGTGTGCATGCACATGTGTGTTCAAAACCAATCTGTACGCAGAGTACTTATCTTCCAATGTTCAAACATAGGGTGCACTTTTTAAAGTCAATAATGCTATGACCATTTCATACCCCAAAAGACAAAGTTCGTGCATTTCTAACGATGTTGCGCTAAACTTCTAATTAAAGCAACTAAAAAATAAGAAAATGTTATCAACATGAACAAAGAGCGAAGATAACTTTTAAGCAAGTTGTAATAGCCTCCTCTTCTAGCTCTTTTAATAACTCATCCCAGAGTTTATTAGAAGTTATCTATGTATGCACTGTAGTTTTTCCATAAATTAAAACCACTGCTCCTAAGCATTTACATTACCAAAATAAGAAAGGGAAGATTTTAAAGTGTACCTTCTTAAATCCTGGATAGCTGTGGACAGTAATACACCATTAAAGTACTATCTGTCCACCCTAAAATCTCACTGTGGACTTCAAGTTAAGCAAGAAATAATTAACTACAGTGTTCAGCTGTGGGTCTGTCTGAGTGAAAGATAAATTACCTGGATGTTACCTGTTCACTGCGGGGGGGGGGGGGGGGGGGGGGGGGCAGCAGAACCTAAGTACCTTAGAGATGCTGTGAGAAGTTGTAAGCCTGCACTGAGGCCAGTCTCCTCCACTTGGCTGAACCTTCACCAACAGTAAAAAAAGCACAGATTGTAAATATACAAAGAGTACATCCTAGTAATTTAAACAAGTATATACTGCCCATATTTTAAGGACAACAATTTTAAATCTATTCTGAAAATTCTCAAACTTGGTGGGAAAGATAAATACATTTAATGGTCTGCAATAAATTGCAAATATACATGTAAATATAATCTTGGGGCAATAAAAAAATTTTAATGTTCACAAACTACACCTCCCAAATAACCAACAAGCTACAATTCCACATTAGATTATGAAATTTAAAACTATATTTAATATTAAAGAGCTAGAAAAAGAGGCTACCAAGGGTTATCCCTATGTATATTACAATAACTTTCCCCATTTTAAGTTTCAAACAATATAAATTTAACCTATGTTTTCTACAACTAACATATGTATGTGAACTGAACTGAAGATTCAGTTTATTCCAGCAACTCCTGCTAAACTGGACAGAGCAACCACACAAAACCCAACTCTCTCTCCTTCCTTCCTTTCCTTCCTCCCTCCCTCTGTTCCTTCTTGCACTGGGGATTGAATCCAGGGGTACCTTACCAGTGAGCTCCATCCCCAGCAATTTTCATTCTTTATTTTGAGACAGGGTCTCCCCAGAGGTGGCCCAGGCTGCCCTGGAACTTGGCAATCTTCCTGCCTCAGCCTCCCAATAGCTTGGATTACAGACATGCGCCACCACACCAGGTTCTGTCATTTTTCTTTAATGACACCCACTTTCCATGCTGTTAGAATAAAGTGGGGTCTACAGAGCATGAAAGACAGCCACTGCAGAACGACATGCTGCATGTGTGTGAAAGAGCGTGCCTCTGTGAGGCTCTTATAAAATTTAGAAAGTAATATAACTTGTGCCATAACATTCCAGGTTAAGAATTGACAAAGTAACAGCAGAGAAAATACTGCCAAATAATGTTATTACTTTGAACCTTTAAAAATATGCAGTTTAAAAATAAAAATAAGAAACTCTTGGTCCCAGCTGCTCCATTCCTACCACATGAAGAACAGACTATGAATGTAGCTGTATATTCAAGGAAAAAACAACTGTTATGAAATATTCATTTGAAAAGTAATTAAGTCTTGCAATTGAAAAGCTAACCTTTCACAACACTAAAATCATCATGCAGCTTTGAGATTAACACATTCAGATGTCCTCTGGTGCTTATTACAATTTATTTAGCACCTCATCTACACTGACACTTGGGTTGTTTATGTATTTTTCATTTCCTATAAGCTAAAATAAAAAGAACCAAAGGATGATTCTCCCCAAATACCCAAGAAAAAATCTTTATAAACCACATATATAAGACTTAAATATAACTTTACTAAATCTTCCTAAAATATTTATGAAAAATAAATCTTTTTAAGTATGAGAAGCCATATGTCAACTGAAGCTAAGCTGTCAAAAAAAGATGGTTTGAAGATATATCTTCTTTTTTGAAAATCAGTAATAATTCCAAAATTCAAATTCTTACACAAAGACACACATAACATTCTATGAATTGAGTCTACACATAAAATTATGCTATCAGAAAACAATTTAAAATCACAAATGTCTCAAATAATTCAATCCTGATTTTCCACAAAGAATATTAAATTAGCCTGCTTGAAGCCTAAGTACTAAGTATAAAGACATTTTTTTTTTTAATCACAGAAGGAAAATAGCAGGATTTTAGGTGTCAAATGCCAAAATGAACTATTAGCTTCCATTTGGGTATCAGTCTGGTAAGCAAAGCCATGTCTAGGGCATACCCACAGGTCCCAATATATCCTCAAAATGAGATGCAGCCCCAGTTTTGCGAATGTGGAAGGGAACAGGGAAACGCTGACTCAGTGTGCGTGGTATATCCATTCAAGTCACACACCACTGATGTCACTGGGAGCTCTGAGAACCAGCAGGCTGCAGAAGCCCAAACCAGGAGATGAGTTATTAACAAGGCAGGCGCCTGAGCCCATGGCAGCACCAGGTTGTGGGGTGGAGGTGCGGGGGCGGGGCCAGCAACCCACATGCAGGTCACCCAGCAATGACAGAAGTTCTAAGATGGAAAGAGGGGAGTGAAGAATTTCTCCTGCAAGTGCTATTTGCCAGTTCCTTTCCGTAACTGGCGAGCAAGTATTTACACTAAAGCGAATGGGCACAGAAAGCTGTTTCCAGAACCCACTCAAGCCATACTACAGATCATGCTCGAGATTATGATATGCCCTCCCCAGAAGACACTACTTCATAAGCACATTAAAATTTATGTTTTACAAGATAAACATTAGGCAATTTCTGTAAATAAGGAGAATTTCAAATAAATACACTAAGAAGAATTTTGTTTTGAGAAGTCTTGTTTATAAAACAGACTAACATTTCCATGGTTTTGATTTTTTAAGACAGCATTGGATCATTCTTAGTAAATACGACTCAGAATTTTTTAAATGCCCAAGTGTCATTATGAAAACTAAAGATCAATATAACAAAGAAGATAATTTAAAAATGCAACAATTTAACAGTATGCATAGGATTGCTATTTTTTTAAACAGGCTTACTCCATATGGACTCAATCACTTCAAATAACTGTATAAAACTATGTTCAAAAGACCATGTTAAATTTTTCAAATAAGTTATACAGCAGTACATAGGATATTGACCTGTTTTTCTAAATGTAATGAATTATTCATGAACATATACAGAGGAAAAAAATAAGGATGATACAGAAAATAGCAATCTTGTCACCTTAATAATAAATATATATTTACTATAGGATAACTACTAAAGCTATCTTTAAAGAGAAAACTTTCATCACTGAGCAAGTTTTTTCTTCTTATTTCCTGATCTAAGTTCCTTATTTGATACAAAAATGCAACACAATTTAATATAGCACAGGTAGATCAAGAGTGAATTTTAAACCCACTAAAACAGAGAACCTACCAAAATAAATTATGTCACTACACAATACTTCTAAAGAAATTGATAAAGGCACAGATTTCTGAGAAATTCTTTTCTAAACTAAAAAAAAAACACTGGGTTTTTCAAATTTTATAAATATTAAGAACATTAAAGGGGAAAAGAAAAAAATTTGAATTTACTGCTTTTCAAAGTATTTTTAAAAGTCTAAATGTTTACAAGTCCTGAAACATCACATGGTACAGAAGTATGCAGAATACTGGTGGGTCAATTTTTAAAAATATCTATGTGTACATATAAGATCATTCTATAAAACAAACCAGTCTACTCCAGTAGAAAGAGGGTTAGTAATGTGATACAGTCCATTTACTTTTCATTTTAAACAATGGGCAGGCTGCTTCCCATCCTAAGTGATACTCCTTTACTCTATCTGTTAGATACAGAATGTGAATTTTCTTTCTGGAAAACATGCTCCTCAGTAATAAAACATCAGTCATGAATCCAGTCAGTCAGTCTTCAGCCCCAGGTGCCCATATATTTCTGCCTCAAGGAACCACCTGCAAATCCTAGCAGTGTGTCAGTGCCACATGCAGGAGGGGACGAAAGCTATGCACACAGTGAACGTGCCCTTCTGATAACCCCAAATACTCCTAATCCCACACTGCCCTCCAGGATCCCATCAAGCAGTCACTCAAGTGGACTCAGGGACCAAGATGGGGTGAAGGGCCAAGAGCACATGCTGCCCAGCAGCACACAGAGAAGGACCTGGGACTCAGGTGTCAGCTTTTAGCCGGTGTGGGACCCACGGTGTAGGCAGGACATCACTGCAGCTCTGGGTGGAACAGAGGCAGTCAGCATCGTGCCACTTCACAAACAGCCCACTGGTCATTTCTTTTAGTCTCCAAATGGCAGGTCTCAAGTGGTGGGAGTGGCATCACACTTTCAAGTACAGCTGGAACGATCTGCACCAAGGCCCGGTCCCCCCCACTGCACTGGGGCCTCCTCATCACAGTGAGCAACACGGGTCTCTGCAAAAGCTGAGGGGCCTGGAATCTGGGGGTTCTTTCTTTTCTAGAAGGGTGACTCCTTTTCTGTGAGAATAAATGAGTCTTCAAATCTGGATTCTGCTTCAGGATTATTTATTTTCCTTTTTAACAAAGTAAAAAGGTGACTATTTTGCAACTTAAAAAAAAAAAAATAGTGCCCTTACCTAGACAGGAAGGCAGTGCACTCTTCTCCTATACTCCCTGAAGCTCTATTTTCACAAAATATTCAAGGAATTCTGCTTTTTAACAAAATCAGCTCTCTACATTCATGCCTTGAAAAAAATATGAGAAAGTGTTGTGTGTCCGTAATTCTAAAAGCCTGTGACTATGCTAAATCTGGTTCCTATTCTCTGCTTCTCTCTCTTTAGGGAGACAGAATAATTTGGCATTCTTCTCCGTTTGACAAATCCCCTTTAAATACTTTAAAAGACCATGCAAAGACTACTAGTCAAACTCTTGTGTTCATGCTTATGTCTTTAGCAAATAGCTACACTGTGGAAACTGACTCTATGGAATGTACAACCAACCCTTACAAAGTAAACACATTTGCTCATAAACATAAACAGTACTTTAAGAAAAATACTTTGTCAATAAAGCAATTTAACACACATTATTTCTTGGTGGTTGAACTAACATAATTACCAAATGAAAACATACTTTTGGTTTACTATAAAATTGGATAAATTATTTTAAGAACAGGAATTCCACAGCAGCACCCAGAGCAGGTACGGTGAGTCCAGGAAGGGTGTTCCTCACACAGACTGATGCCATGTCACACAGGTAAGGACCCGACTCTCAACCAAAAGTCAGAAATTCCTGTTGTTTGCAATTGAAGAAAATCAGCAATTGCAAGGGTGGATGAAATACTGCCGCAAACGTTCAGAAAAGTAGTTTAGGATGCACAGAATATTTTGGGTTAAATCAAGAAATGGACACTCTTCAAGGACCATGATGAATGAAAACTCAAGCAATAAACGCAGACAGCCACACTAGGAAACAGAGAGCGGCAGATGAGCAGACCACTCGCAGCCAGATGGGTTCCAGAGGGCACGGGGCCTGAACTTTAAGTCCTCTGAGGGGGAAGGTACCAAGGTAGGGGATTTGTCAGTTTTAAAACTGAGGAGGCATTTAAGAAGAAGTCTAATTCAAAGAACGTTGTCAGACAACTTAACACCTCAACTCTGACCCTTTCTAAAGACTTCTCATCAATCTTTAAGCACATTACTAATATTTTATGGAAAATATTTTAACGATAAGACACGACGTCCACCTTATTAAGAGATCACTGGAACAAAACCCCATGTACAGTAACAACAACCCACGGCCAAACCAACAGCAAGGTCACGATCACTTTCTTGCTTTCACACTGGAGACAGTACAAAGCACAGTGGTAGCACACATGGGCACCTGAGAAAGATCTCCAGGTGTTCTCAGAAGAGAGGACAATCTTTCACTCTGCACCATATCCTTCTTGCCAGTCCCACAGCCTCGCTTAATAACTTTCCCATAATCTTATTAACAAAAGTATGATAATTAAACAGCCTTTGGGGTTTTGTGTTTAGATGGAGACACATATGCCAAGTTAATGATTTTACTTAACTGAAAATCCCAGATAACAAGCAGGCTGGAAGAGGAAGGCGCCTCCTTGCTCTTCCGTGCCTCTGACAGCACCCTGCTTCATTAGCGAACCAACTCCCTCTCGTTCCTGGCCTCATCATCTCCGGTGCCTTTGCTTCATTAACTGGACTACAATCACTCCTTGGTTCTAACAGAGCTTTTTAAAATAGAAAATACCCAGATTCTGACCCCCCCCAACACACGCACCAAAAAGGAGAGAATAGTATTTTGCAAAAGAGGAAAGAGAAAAACACACTGTAATTAAAAATTATAGTTATTCAAAAGAAATACTAAAGACATCTGGAGCACATTCGAGCTATCCTTCAATGAAATGGGTAAGTGTGTAGTGCAACCAAAGCACCTCGCCATTCCAGAGCCTCTCATTTCTTCAAACCAGGAACACATCCATCACGAGAGCACTCCACAGAGACTCAGGAATGGCGGGGCACAATGAATTCATAAATCCCCTTCTCCCATCATAAAAAAAGCAAATTAGGTTTATAGACTGAAGAGTAAGAACCAGCAGTAATAAGCCATCCATCTATTTTGAAGCTGAAGCATACAGTATGCAACAGAATCAAACAAACATTGAGAAACTGTTATTTCTCATTTCCAGTGTTTTTCCTTCTCTGTGACGAGGGCAGGGAGGAGAGCAGTAGGCAGTTTAACAACGAAAAGAGGTTCCCAGCTATGGACGGTGCCTAGAGGAAACATCAGTCAGCCTTAAACCTTTGGCTGTCAGGAACCAGACACAGGGGCTGCACTGGGACCAGCACACTGCAGTGTTCAGTGAGATGCATGTAGTCAACAAGCCAAAATTGAATTTTGGAGGCAGGTGACACCTGAATTATAAATTGTGAATATATCATTCGAATTACCCACTCCCCTCATTTTGACTATAAAATATAGTTCTTATGAAAATTCTGCTGAGCACTTGACAAGTGAACCCTGTGGCCACTCCTCAAGGGGAGCAAAATACAGTACCCATGCAAACTCCCAGCAGGCAGAGCTCAGGCTGTGGCAGCGGGGAGGCAACAGAGAGGCTGCACGCCAGCCCCACTGGCCACCAGCTCCATTCACAGTGCCCTCCTTCTCAGGTTTCAGCCCTAAACGTCAGCGACGTGAAACTCCTCTGCTGGCCTGAACTGCCACCTATTCTCATGCTCTATGCATGAAATTTCTAAGACTCACGGGAGAAAAGATCACTCAGTTTTTAAGAAGAGCACCTTCAATATCAGCAGACACTGTTGTACACATGCAGGGGCATTCTTTAAAGCCATGGGCTCCAAATCAACTATTTCTAAGATGGCATGTAAGTTAGGAGGACAAGTGATAGACTTCAGACCACTCCGTCACCCAGCCCAAACATCTAAACCACAGGGTGCTGGCCGTCAGGACTCCTGCACTCCAATGGCATGCTCTGCTCCCCGTGGAGCACACCATGGCCATGCCTTGAGTCTGTGCCCTCCGGATAGCTAAGGCTGCCCCTGATATTGGTGTGGACATGGGACGGAGGAGAGGACGTCCAGGAGAGATACTTAAGGAAGCCACCTCTGTATTAAGTTTACAGTAAATTCAAAAAACTGAAATCTCAGATAAACACAGTGAAGAAGAAAGACAGGCAAGCAATGAAGTTTTCTAACTTATAAGACAGTACCAAGGGCACAGCATTCATTCACTGAATGTGTAATTATTCTTAGTCCTAGAATCTTAGTTTTCAGCCCATGTATTAAAACCCTGAAACACATAGAAAAAAGATTTACATCTAAAATACATTTGTCCTTGCATAGAAAAGTTTAAATGCTAATTCAGAATGCACTGCAAATTAATACCTCACATATCAAGAACTTGAAAGTCCTAATGCAAGCAGTTATTTTCACCAAAACCCAGTTTGTAATAAGATCTTGAATGTACAGCATCCATAATCCAGAACTGCACTGTAAAACATGGGAGCCACCAGCCACATGTGACTATTTAAATTTAACCAAAGTTTAAAATTCAATTCCTCCCATTAGTGATATTTCAAGTGCTATGTTTTCATAATTGCTGAAATTTCTATTGGATAGTGCTAATCTAGAATATCCCAAAGGTCCTGTAACTCAGTATCCAAGAATTCTGCATCGGTGGGTTCCACCAACCACAAATGGAAAATAGTTGAAAAAAATTAAATAATTTGTCTGTCAAGGATAGGTAGAGACTTTGTGCCCTTGTCATTATTCCCTAAATAATACAGAATAACAATTACAAAATATTTACATTTTATTAGGTATTACAAGTAACCTAGAGGGCCAGGCATGGTGGTGCATGCCTAATCCCAGGGACAGGAGTCCCAGGCAGGAGGAGCACAAGTTCAAGGCTAGCCTCAGCAACTTAGCAAGACCCTAAGCAACTCAGAACCTGTCTCGAAATAAAAAATAAAAAGGGCTGGGGATGACGCTCAGTGGTTAAGCACATTGGTTTCAATCCCCAGTATCAAAAATGAAAAATAAAGAAATAATAAGTAACCTATAAAGAATTCAAAGGACATGGGAGGGTGTGCGTAGATTGTATACAAATAAGACATCATTTTATGTAAGGAACTTGAGCATCCAGATTTTGTTACACACGGGGAACCAATCCCCTGGAACCAATCTCCCACAAATACCAAGGACAACTGTTCTTTTGTCCAGCAAATGCCATAACAGGACAATACACAGTGATCAAAACGCATGGAGGAGGGATATAAAATATACTCAATGGTACTCTCATTAAGATTGCAATGGAGTGAGAACCTACCCCAAACTCAAGCCAAATCCACGGGCCAATTAGGGAATCTTCAGTGTTCACCAATTATACAGGGTTTCCTGATGACCAAGAAAGGATTATGATCACTAGAGACCATGTCTAGAGATTATCAGTCATAAACTGATTTGAGGCTTTTTTTTTAAACTTTGCCAATCTCCAAAACTTACTGCTGCTCAGATACAGTGGTACACACCTGTATTCCCTGCAATTCAGGAGGTTGAGGCAGGAGGATTACAAGTTCAAGGCTAACTTTGGCAAATTAGTGAGAGTCTGTCTCAAAGGGGACAGGGCTGGAGATGCGGCTCAATGGCAAAGTACCCCTGGGTTCAAACCCCAGTACCCTCACCTCAAAAAAACACTTACTGCCAAATTTTAATTTGTAAGTCCTCTGTCTCCCAGATATCAATTTATCCTTCAGAAGTCACTCTATACTTGGCTTCTGAACAAAGGAAGGGAAGACAGCTAACTACAAGTCAGAGCAAAAATTATGTGTTTGCCCTCCATAAATACATGAAGGGACAGGGATCCATTCAAGAAAGAAAGACTTTTCTGGGTGGCCCAAGTGGCTCTCCCTGCCTGAAGCAGATGTCCAGCAAGGAGACTAACATCTTCTGTTCTTCAGAAGCAGGTGCCCTGAGCAGTCTCCAGTACTAGATCCTGGTGCATGTCTTCCCAAGTTGAGATCCCAAGAAGACTAGGCCAGTTTTAACTGGTCTACTTTCTAGTACCTCCTCAGTCCTGGACAGCTACCAGGACAGTGGGTAGTAGAAAGTAAAGTCCAGGCTTTTGTAGATATGCAAATGAACACTGAAAAATGAAGACACAGGATAGGCCCCTGCTCACCCTGACTGGATAGGCCATGGACCTCAGGGATCAACGTCCTCTTCCCTGAAATCCTAGGCTCCTCAAATGGAACTCATTCACTGCAAACAAAGATCCCAAAACCAGGGGATACCATCTTCCACCTTGACACGTGACATCCAGGCTCTGTTTCCAGGGTCCACCTAGGGATGGACACAGATTCTCCTACCTTTTCTTGTTTTTCTTGGCTGCTCCTCCTGGACATAGGGAGGAACTGAGACCTATTACTAAATATTGCAATATCAACTAGATTTTCTTCTTTCATGTAGAAAACTTGGTATGATGAAAATAAAATTATCTCAATAGCAAATTATGTTTAACTTTCAACAATTACACAGCCTTTATGCTTTTTGGAGAAGTCATGTGTAATCTAAAATTAATAATTTTGAAAAACAGCTCTATAAGATACATAAAACAAGACTACCATCCTAGCTGCTATGGATTCCAGAATAAATCCCAGCCTCTGACAAAGTCTCTTAGGATAGTGTTATGGCTGATGTGTTTACAGCTTGGAATAGAGAGTAGGAAGCATCTCTGTTTAACACACTTGGGTGGGTGAATGGAAATAACTGAAATATCAAATAATTTTGTTTTTAGCAGATTTAACTTTTTGTATTAACAGCTACTCTGAGATATAGATTTATAAATGAAACACAAAGCTAGGAATCACACTGAACAAAACAGATACTGGGTTCAGGATCCTAAAAGATGTTCTCCAGATGGAAGAATGGCCTGAAACAGCGCCCACAGTAGTAAGTAAGGGTAAACGTAAAAGGCACACTTCAGTTCGGGTGCAGGATCATGAGACGCACCCCTGAGAAGTGGCTCCCATCAGAGCAGCAGGAGCCAGACATGGCTGCTGTAAATGTGGCTGTTCCGACTACCTTCATAATTCGCATCATGACATCTGGAGCAGAGGGTGGTCGCTGGCTCTACCAACAACACTGTAGGAGTATTCAGTTTGGTTGTGGACGTCACATTTAGAAGAGTTTACACAAAATGAAATGCACCAAAGTGAATAAGAATGGGGTAGAAGATGGCGTGGTGCTTGGTGGTGCACATCTGTAGTTCCAGCTGCTTGGGAGGCTGAGGCAGAGGGCTGCTTGAGCCAAAGCCTTTGAGGACAAAATAATGAGACCCCTTCTCTTTAAAAAAAAAAAAAAAAAAAAAAAAAAAAAAAAATGGAAAAAGTGGGGGGCAGGGAAAACTTGGAACCACATAATGGGGAAAATAGTTAAAGACCTACTTAACCTACTGAAACTCAAGAAAGATTAAAAAAAAAAAATCTTCAAATATCTGAAGAGACATCACATAGAAAAGGGAATTAGATGTGTTTTAAGAAAACAGAAGTAGAACCCAGATCCAAGTAAACATTACAAGTCAAAATAAGGATGAATTTCCTAAATGAATCAGCATAACTAAAATACTTCATGAAGTGGTAAGTTCTAAATCACGAAGCATCAAAATGATGACAGAAGCAATTTGTACATCAGGTAGGCAGGGACCTGTATATACCACATGAACCTTTAAGATGCACCACTTTTTCTAATCACAAAGCAAGCCACAAATCTCAAAAATCATAGGACCTGCATAAGGACCTGGTCTAAGAACACAGATTTAATAAGTAAGAACATCCCCTCTAGTTCTATCAACTAAACCTTCTCAATATGTCCCACAGTCCCACAACTGTGAACTCTTTCCTTCAAGCCCTCATGTGAGGGCTTAGCACAGGCAAGGTGTTAAACAGGAACCTGAAAGAGGAGGACACTTTTATAAGATATAGTTACCGCTAAGGCCAGGTACGGTGGCTCATGCCTGAAACCCAGTGGCTCAAGAGGCTGAGGCAGGAGGATTGAGAGTTCAAAGCCAGCCTCCGCAAAAGTGAGGCGCTAAGCAACTCAGTGAGACCCTGTCTCTAAATAAAAAACAAAATGGGGCTGGGGATGTGGCTCAGTGCTTGAGTGCCCCTGAGTTCAATCCTCGGTGCCAAAAAGAGATAGATAGATAGATAGATAGATAGATAGATAGATAGATAGATAGATAGATAGATAGATAGATAAAAAGAAAACTTACTGCTACAAGTCATGGGGAAAGACTCAGCATTGCTTAGCTTTTTAAAACTTCACTTTCAATACTTTTTAAAACACAGTGCCTTAGAATTGTCTCTCCTCAGAAATCGTGTGAGATTGAGCAGATAATGGGTTAAGTCCAAAACACAAAAGAGCAACAGAGCAAATCTGACTGCATGTTTGAAAAAGCCTATAAAATGTTACAAGCAAAACAGGAAAGCCTGCGTTAATAATGCATAAACCAAAACAGAAAAGAGCTACCCGTTTAATGGAATAATGCTTTTATCCTTGCAGTTAAAATGAAATAAACCATGACTATTAATCTAGTAAGACCATGTAAAAATGTAATTTTTAAACATTTACTAAAAGAGGATAGTTCAGTAACCACTCTAAAAATCAAGGCCTTGTGTACAGCAGCATTTAAAGGCTAAATACCAATCTCCTGTCTGTGGAGCCATTACCCACCCTGTCACCATGGCAACGCTAACAGTATGCCTGACTTCAAAGACAAAGATGTAATTTCAGACTTCCAGCAGCCAGAGGGAGTGGTAAGAATATTCTACCCAGGCAGTGTCAGCTGATGATAAATTATAAAAATATCCAGGAAGGTTATGAGGCGGACCGTACCACATATTCTCATATTCCTGGGGGAAGACTTGCATTAGTCAAACACACCCGGAGACAGAAAGAGTAAAACAAAAAGTAAACAAGAAAGAATCTCAATGGAGTCCAGTTTTTTTTTTTTAATTGCATAGTATAAAGTTCTACCTTCTTCTTTTCTTGCTCCCAAGAGAAAATAAAAATAGTTTCTACCATCTTCTTTCTCATTCAAAGTAAGAGTGACTGGAGATCAGCATGAATGTTCCAAGGGACTTGCAAAACCACCCCTCTAACTGCTACTTCTATATTTGTGAAACTCCGGCATTTGTCAGAGCATTTTAGGTACGAGGAGCGGCTAGGTCAGCAATGAATCTGAGCAAGCGCTGAACTCCAGGAGCGCTGCCAGCCTGACCCCACGCTCTTCTTTCCCACCGCCCCATCTAATCCCAGCATACACAGGCTATTTTTTCAAACCCTTGGAAGGGAAAACACTAAAAAACAATGTGCCAATTTGTATGTTTGGGGTTTCTTTTTAAATGCCACAAATGAATATGGCTGATCAAGTGCTGTTTGACAATTATGCAGCTGAATGGTTTTCCAAAGCAAGCGCCCAATGGCTGGGAGTGTCCGAAGCCTGAGTAAGTCATCTCTCTAAGGCTATGAAACACTAAAGAATGGAGCTGGAGTGAAAGTCTTTTTAAAAACACAGTTTTACTTTATAATGTTGTTGTTTTATAAGAATAGATACAGTGTATGATACATTGTCTTTGTGTTGAATCCTACTGAATGGCTTGGGGCTCAAAAAAAAAAAAGGCTGGTGTCCTTGGGATAGTGGGAGGAGGACCAAACTACCCCTTTCCCAGAGATGAAGGACAGACCCATTTCCCCCTCAACCCCAAGAATAGCTGCAGATCAAATCAGGGTTGGTATCACCTGCCCCTGCTGTGTCACTGGCCAGCTGCCCACATCCACTTGCTAAAGTATAAGGCATAGCAACCAAAATATGCCCAGAGGCTCCCTGTCCTCCCCAGGAAACTCCAAAGGAGCTGGGTGAACTGTGCGTTTACATTCCTTTCCCTTAGGAACGGAACTGAATTTCATAACAACCAAGTTCAGAGGTTCATGAAAATAACGCACATACACCTTGCTGCAGGTAGAACTGTGACAGTCACCTACCAAGTTACCAAGCCCTGAGCGGAACACAGCGCTCACTGCAAAGCCCAGGCCTCACCGGGCTCACCACTGGTTTTGAGACGTCATCTTATAAACCAAGAATCAGCAATCTCCTCCCACGAGAACTTATGACAGAAAAATGCCAAAAAAGGAAGGAGGGAGGGAGGAAGGGAGGAAAATCTGTTGACAATTCAACTAATTCTTTATTAAACAAGTTTTTATCCTGCTACATATGTTATGCTTATAAAGTGACTTTTTAAAAATCACAATGAAATGAAAATAGGACTCAATAAACGACTGCTTTGGACACAGTTGCTAGATTTATAATTTTGACAGTTGAAGCAGTTAAGCAAGCCATTAAAAAAAAAAAAAAAAAACAGTCACTCATTCATTCATTTAATGTGACAGGGCCTAATTTAGGCCCTGGATAATCGTCCCAAATAACATGAAATACCTTTTTTTAAAACACTGTATTTTTTTAAAAAAACCATATTTTTGCATCATTATTCATTATGTTCACCATAGTATTTTGTGTTTCTATATAGAATATTTCATTTTACAAAATAGGAGGAAAATGATTTTGCCTCCTTAAGAAATGACACATTTCACTTGATAGAAATCGTTACGTAGCCTCAATTTTTACCATGGGGGTCAGAAATGCAGCCTTAAGTTTAATAATCATTCAGGCTACTGCATTACCAAGGTGTGCTTCTCTCTTCTTCAAAGAAGTTTTTTAACGATTTATAATCTACTTGAAGTAATCTTTATTTATACAAATGTTTTACTACAGGTCAGTAAAATCCTTTTAGAAGCCCCGAGTTTAGAAATCCTATATAAAAACATCATAGGACATGGAAGCACACTATCACAACAGAACCCTGCACCAAAGCAGCCATTGGTACAGTTAAAAATGAGCAATTTCTAATTCTCTAAGAAACGTGTTGAAAGCAGAATTCCTCATCCAAACTGTTTTAAAGTCCTTTCATAAAGGAACTGATTTTTAAATTTTGATCACTAAATTACAGAGTATCTGGGTCACATTTTATATTAGAATGACACAGTATTAAAACAATTCATCAGGGAAGCTGAAAGTACATGTCAGATGAGTTACATTATAATGTGTGTGTGTATATATATATATATATATATATTTTAAATGAGAAACTAGGTTTGTAGGTAAATTCAACAGTAAAACTGGTATTGATGAGTATGATATACCAAGGAAATAAGACAGTCAATAAAAATGCTGAGGAAAAATAAAATGTATTGAGCTAGTTACAACCGCAATGTCATATGCATTTCCTCCACAATTTGCCCAGGAACCTTTTCACTAGCTACTATTGGGTTTTATGTACAGTTTGAACATAATAAAACTGTCTGAAAGAGCATCATCAGAAAACCAGGACAAGGACAAGAGACGGCAATGCACCGGCCCCTGAAAAATACCCTACTTATATTTACTTCGCATTATTTTATCAATTGGGGTGATAAAAGGGAAGAATCCAAGTAGGTATGTTTCCCATAATAATAGATTACCTTATAGACCCAAAAGAACATTTTAAATAAAGGGTCGATATCAGGTATTTGAGGGCTGGGGACGAAGCTCAGTGGTAAGGCACTTGCCCAGCATGTGTGAGACTATGATCCCCTCCCCCGCCCCGTACCCCCAAAACAGAACAACAAAAAAAGGTATTGGCTCAAATAAGCCTCTTCAGTGCTGCTGCCTGACTCAGGACCTTCAGGATTCCTTTGAAGATGTGTTGTCATTCCCAGCAGGCTGCTCCGAGACCACCACTATGCAACAGGGCTATCTGCCCAGGAACTGAAAACTCGCTGAGAAACCTGAGGAGCTGATCTAAAGAGACTTCACTGCAGGCCTTTCTGCCCACGCCTTTGCTCTTGCCTTCCTTTAGGTGACTGTGCTACTCAGTCATAATACCACAGGTTGGAAGGACCAGGGCAAAGGTGAACACACCTGTCCAACCTTGATGAGAAGGCGGGAGTGCAGGTACGGATAAGCCAGTGACTCACAGTACAGTTTGGAATGGTCAATGCATGTCAGTGGTCTCAAGTTAGTCATTACATGAACCCTAGAGGATTGACCTCTTCATCTGCACTGACCACCCATAATGTTGGCTTTGGTAGTTCAACAAATCAAACAAAGCAGCAGATTACTGGGAAATTTTGTTTTATTACAAGGTATATTGTTTCTTCTATAAAGAAGTAAATAAAAATCAAAATGAACACAGAGGAATCCCAGTGGTGTTCACACCAAAGAACTCAGCATCCAAAGCGGTTTGTAGTATTGGGGTTCAACTATGAAGCCCAGGCTAGGCGTTAATGAGGCCAAGTTTCAGCTGAGAGTCAGCTGTTCACATTTGTGACCCGAATGGCCTTCTGAACAGGTTTTCCTTGTTCCGAGCAAAGGAATCTGAGACTTGGTGACGTTTGGTGGACAGCCCTAGAAACTAAGTACAATTTCAAGACAGAGAGAAGACAAAGCAAGGGTGAAAACGGACCCTTCCTGAGCGAGGGCTCTGTATGCTCCAGGCACCACACTGGAGTTCGTGTGCAACAGCTCCTGTAAGCGCAGCAGAGAGGGCGAAGCCACCGGGCTGTACGCCCAAGCTCAAAGGTACACGTGAGTGTGCTGCCCACCATCACCTGTGCCTTCAGATACATTTTGTTTTGTTTCGATTCAATTTTCTGAGACAGTCTCATTATGTTGCTCAGGCTGGTCTCAACCTCCCAGTCCCCACCATCCCACCTCAGCCTTGCAAGTGGCTAGGACTGCAGGTAAGAGCCACCACGCCTGCCCAGACCACATACATTTAAAAACCCATACCCCTGAATGGGTCAGAATATATCAAAGATTGGTTAGAACTTTAAAATACTGTTTTCATCCTTATCAAAAAATAGGAAAGGCCAATTAAGTTGGCAAAAAAGTCTTGCAAGAATGCCGCCTGCTCCTGACTCGACCACCAGGTGCAGGGACAGCGAGTCACCAGCACCTAAGACACAACTGACGCCACCTCAAGTTCTACTAGAACCTGATGACCATAAGATTGAGAGCATCATCAGAGCTCTTAGCTCTTCAGTCAGGACCTCCACAAAAATGGTGAAGCATTTCTGTGAAGTTGCATGTGCTGAAGGTATGAATTCTGCAGTATGCTGATGGTCCTCTGAAGATAAAATGAGAAGTTATGTTGAAATATTTTAAGTAACTTGAAAACAGGCATCCTGAAAGTGGATGTTTCTCCTTGTTGATTTCTTATTGCTAAATGTGGTATAGTAAAATGAATAGATAGATGGAAACTAATAGATAGATAGCAATTAATCTAACACACAAATTTAAACAGAAGAGACCATCAATACATGACTGTTAAATGTGGTTGAATGTCTCTGTGTAATGTGAGAACTTGTGCCTTAACTGAAGATGTCAACATTAGGGCATGCTGGCTAAAGAAAAGCATAAATGCAGTGACTATAAAAAGTAAAAAATACTTATGGGGAAATTTGAACACATTTTATTTATTCAAGAACATGGATCATTTTGACCAAAATGGGGGAAATGGTTTTATTTCAAAGGACTGAGGGTCTTAGCTTTGACTGTAAAAGTTTACAGGATGCTCCGGAGGGAACATGTTCAGGAGCAGGGGCATGGAGGAGCCACTGTCATGAACAGAATGGGCAAGAGGCTCATTCTGTGATGCAACTCCATGGCTGCTCAGGTTCCAGGCAAGTTTCTTGCCATTTATGACTCCATTTTCACATCTAGGAATTCGAGCTTAAAAAACAAACAAAACAACTGAATCACATTAAATACATAAAAATACACTCATGTTAAAAACAAGTTGATATTAATTTTGTCTTGTTCCATTCATTGTCTTTGGTTACTACAATATGTTTCATCTTCAGCAAGTATTTAATTCTTTAAAAATTAAGCCAGACGTTTTTCTCTTCATCCCTAAAAAAAAACACCTTTGCTCTTTATAATCAGTAAAATGAGAATGCTGTTTTAAAATGAAGAAGAAAGTGGGGGAAGCGCTTTATTTAGAAAGGAAGAAAGAAAACACACCCATGTTTAGGGTAATCTCTCTGAGGCCCGTTTTCTCTGCTGGGATTCAAACGCATGACTCTATTCATGGTGTTCAAAGGGGTGAGACATCGCTACAAATTAAGAACATCTTTTGAGAAACAGCATGTTGAGATGGGGATGTAGCTCAATGGCAAAGTGCTTGCCTGGCAGCTGACATGTGTGAGGCCCTGCGGGTTCAATTCCTAGCACTGCTCCCCACACCTCCCCGCAAAAAGCATGTTTAAAAAGCGAGATTTCCTGCCATGATTACCCCATACTCACATACCATATACCTTCAATAAAGAAAACAAGTAAAGTCACAAAATTTGTACACTAGGCTCATGAGCACATACTCAAAAATGTTAAAGGAAGGTGAAATTACAATGAGATAAATTAAACTAAGAAATTTTCCTCCAAAATGAACTGATAAGAACATAGTCTAAATCATTCAAAAGCGTGCCAAACAAAGCAACATAAAGAACTGTTTCTGCCCAAGGGAAGCAGAATCCTAGGATACTCACCGGATCATCCTAAAAGAAAATGAGACTAGCCAAGGCCCAACTGAACCAACTACTTCACTTATTTCTTGAGACTGTGCTCTTGTCTTTTGCCAAGGGAGAGTTAGGAATGCATCTGTTGAGTTGTTTATACAAATTGTTACAATATTCTCCAAATCACCTACACAAATTTAAATGAAATGTTAAGCTATAGCTAATGCAATCATTCTTTCAACATCAATTTCTACTGGTGACAAGGTTTCACTGCTTGTGTAAATAACAATATAAAAATAAGACTTTGGTAGCAAAGATGTATCGCTTCCTTTAGGGGTGTCAGAATTTAAGAAAAGCTATTCAGGACTTGCTTTAATCTCATAAAATCTCTGGACAGTCTTTTCTCTTCTGAACCAACTTCCCACCATCTCCCTGTGTTTGTCACCAACACCACATCACACACCCTGATCACTCTGATGGAAAGCTAAAAAGCATACCCCATTCGCCCCTCCCTTCATTGGGATCATTTCTTCCTCTGAATCCTGGCTGCCACTGCTTCTTACCAGCCAGATCCAACCTCAGCAGTGAGCTGACACTCTAAAGCTGTCTCCCTGCCTCTAGCAGTAGTAATGGCATTTCGAAATGAAGGCTGTGCCTAAGTAAAAGGCACATTACAACTCACCTATCGTGGTACCCTGGAAGCCCCAGACATTCAAACTGTAGGAGAGCAGGACAGCCATGGGGAAGCTCATGCCCTACACCTAAGATTTCTGCAAGGACCGTATTCCAAGCATATTTATTCTTTTACTAGTAGTTTCCACAGTTCACTAACTGAAACTGTCATTTACATAAAAGAGGACTTTTGAAAACAGTGTTCAATAAGTGAGGTGCTAAACTGCTACGGTGAAGTCAAACTTTCTGCACATCCAGCGAAGTCAAAAAAGACCAAGCACACATTTTCCTGGTCATCAGAAGACGTCCACAGACACTATGCTCCTCACCCTCCAAAGTTCATGGAAGGTAAAGACCAGGAAAGACATGTCGGAAAGTTTAAAAACATCAAAGTCTGCTGAGGGAGAGGTTTAGGGTGGGGCCGGCCACCTCGATCCCTCTCTGGACCCACACTCAGCCTGGTTGCTCTACAGAGGACACTTACTCTGCCACGGGCCAAAAAGTTATCATCTTACTCTGACAAACCTCATGACACACCACTCTACCCAAATCAAAACCAGTGAGCTCCAAAGGCAAAAAATAAATAAATAAATTAATTAATTAATTAATTAATTAATTATAAAGTGGGAGACACAGGAGACAAAGATGCATGCAATGCACAGAAATGGGGGGCATTACCCAGGAAACTGGCTCAAGTTCCACTGAAGACAATGGTAGTTTTCATGTCACTGAGGTGCTCAATTATGGTAAATCTCACTTTAAAAAGCACAGTATCACTTTACAGAAGAACCAAGGAAATAAACCAGAAGTGTTAGACGAGAACAGAGACCTCATGGCCTTCCTTCTACCAGCAAGAAATTACAACCAACCACTGCATGATCATCTTGGTTCAGAAACCTGTCTCCACTTGGCTCTCTTGGCATTGTGAGCCTCTGCACTGCAAAGGCTGGACTTCAGAGACCTGCAGTTTCTTCCGTACTGCTTTCTGACCTTCCACTTCAGCAGGTGGTCAATAAGACACCTGGTACAGATGCTTACTTCTCAACTTTTCCCATGAACTTTTCTCCCCCTTCCTGATTTCCCTGTGCTCAAGCACATTAGGACTTCAAACCCCCATCACACGGGGAGGGGACAGGGGACCTCTACAGTTGCTAAATGTTAAAGAAGAGTCCACACTTTGGTGCATGGCTCTCCCATGGCCAAAGTCCTTGAGTAAGTCCTTGAGTAAGTTCAAGTCTCCCACTATGAAGGGACAGTGGCCAACGAGAGGCATGTCCAGAGCCAGGCTTTTGTTGTGCTTTGCTTAGTCTTTTTAAGATTCAAGGCAACTGAACTTTCCTCAAAAGCCGAGAGAGTTCACTGTCATCAGTGCTGTTTCTTACATACTAACAAAGATGGCTTTTCACGTAAAATTTAGGCACTGGAAGGTGTTTTGAGGCTCCTAAATCTTACTTGGTCTTTTTTCTGGGAAGGAAACCGTCCCTTAGGGATGCCGATTGCTCAGCACCACAGGCTCAGTGGGGAGGGGGTGCCATCTGCCACTCATCCTCATCCTGAGAACAGACCTCCCAGCCAAGGCAGTGTGGCCACGGCTCTCCCACTCATGCCATTAAACTGCTCATTTTTGTAAGGAGGAAAGAAGATAAGCGATGTAAACCACTTTCAAACAATTTTTGTAATGATATGTATAATGATAAATAATATCACAGCTAAATATTATTGTCATTCCAGTCTAATAATCAGGTACTATTTAAATCAAGAAAGCCCTAGAAAATTAGCTATCAATGCGTGAATGCCAAAAGTTACATATTTAAATTTAGACAGTATTCTCACAGGCACTGAGCACGTACACACGCACATCAACTCCATCACAAGGGAATGCTATTCTGAGGACTTTACAGAAATTCAAGTGATTATGAAATACAGTGACAAGATGGACACATCACAGTTTTCTAAAAACGGGTAAATTTTAGGCTCTGTGGAAAGGCACAACAGTAGTACCCCGAAGGTTTTTCTTTTTGAATAGATGCATTATGAAGAAAAGTAGTTGAGAAAGCTTAGTCACTTTTTTGTGGCTTAAAGCTTTTCTCTCTCCTTTATTCCAGGCTTAAACAAAGTTCAGTGGGGCATCAAACTGCCTGTTTTAAATTACAGTCTGTATTTTAAAATAGAATGCATGCGCCGCGTGTCCCCAGGCCGGGGGTGGGAGCGTTATTCAGGAAAATTGAAGGCTTGTCGAGTCAATAATCTTCTTTCACACAGTAACCATTTTCAGCTAAAATTTCTTGACCCAAACAAAGGAAAACAAGACCATTCAGTTACTTTACAACAATTTAGAGAAGGCAAGGGGGGGGCGGGGGAGAGAGAGGAGAGAGAGGAGAGAGAGGAGAGAGGGGAGAGAGGGGGGGGAGGGAGAGAGACAGACAGACAGACAGACAGAGACACCTCTAAAATCCTACATTGTGAGAGAAGAATAGAAAATTTGGGCTCAGGCACAACCCTCACTCCGGTGTCTCCAGCATCTCCATTTCTTCTCCTACAGTGACAGTTAATATTAAAAGTGGTCACTTCCAGGCCCAGGAACAGGAAAGCCAGTGAGCAGAAGGGACGGAAGGCAAGCTCCTGCGGGCTGCCCCTCCAGATCTGCCTAGAGTGCAGATCTGTAAATGAAAAGCACGAGGGAAGCGCTTTCACCCGCCCCCAGCAGCCACCCTCTGAAGAGGGGCAAGGCATTTGGGCTGCACTGCAGGTGCCAAGGGCAGACGGGTGCCCCAGCCCAGGGTGAGGTTCTTCCTCAGTGAGAAAAGCCCGTGAATGCTTCAGGCGCGGGGCTCCTGCGGAGCCCCCACAGGGGCAAGCCCACCTGTCCTCAGGCCCTCTGCCGCTCCAAGCTCCTGCTGTCCCCCCTCTGTCTGCTGACCAGAGAGGCAGACACCAGGCATGCACAGCTGGGTGCTGAGGTGAACCTGGGGTTTCCCGCAGAGTGCTCTTCTGTGCCTCACCTAGGTCACCCCAAGAGCCCCAGCCGGGTCAAAGCCTGGCAGGCCTCCATTTGTTTGGGGAAAATGTGTGTGCTGACTTTTCTATTAGTTAGGTATATCTGCATTTATCATTCCTTAATGAGCCTCATTTATCAACTACTGGTCACCATTATCCTTCTATTATCAAAACTAATATCCTGCAAATCAGTTAGGTTTCAGCCTTTTTTAATCTCCAATTCTGTCTTGTGTCTATTTTTTTTATAGTACTCCTTCATTAATTTTTAGGAACTAATTGACAGTCCTACAAAATGGCCTGAAATTCATTTCCCCATATTCAAAATGGAAGTCTTCAGAATATTACATGGAAAAATTTGTAGGGGTTATGTCTGATTAAGACGTTTTAAGACTTTTAACCATTTTTTTAAAGTTAATGTATTACCACTAAGCAAATGTCTCCATAACCTGAATTCAGAACTACCCCACTTTGGAGCTGGGAGTAGAATTCACTGGTAAAATGCTCGCCTAGCATGCACAAAATAATAAATCCCATCTGCCAAAAATAAAAAATGTATCCAAAATGATTCTACCAGGGCTGAAGATGTCAAATTGGTAACATTCTGTGCATAAACATTTGACTTACTAAAAAAGCAAACTATTATTCTTTTTAAATATTAATTTATTCAAGGTTTTCCTTATATTTTGTCCATTTTTTCCTGGAAGAATTCCAAACTGTTGAGGTTTCATTGACTTTAATTTACAGAACAAATAAAATCTAAGTGGCATACTGTTCTGAAGCAGACACGTGCCTTCCCATGTCCAAACTGTTCAAGCTCAAGTTTGTCCTCTAATTTCAAAGTGACTACCACTATCATGAAAAGATCCTACAAAATAAAATTACAGAATATCACATCTTAAAGAAACAATCCAGTTGGAAAATAAACATTTATCAGAGTGACTTTTCCTAAATAGGGTGCTTCAGTACATGTGTTTCTCAACCTTGATTCAAAAAGAATTGATGCCTCCACATAAAATACAATTAAAATTACATTCCAGAACACGAGAAATCCTAAGAAACTGAAGTGCTGTATGTTCCCTTTAAAATTTCCTCAAAACATCAAAAACGAGTCTGTACCTTCAGTATAAAACTTTGCAGAGAATTAAGCACACACGCAGACTTTCGAAGACTCAGCAGGGCTGCCCTGCAGACCCCCACCCGGCCCCCTGGAGACTGCATTTTATAGGGTACTACCTCCCAGACAAGCTTTGCTCTTGCCGCCTGGGAGCATGGACAAGCAACTTGAGTCTTCCCCTGCATGGGCATCACTCATGCCTGAACTTGGGGAGAAGCCCAATAGCAGTTGAGACTTCTCTTTCATTAGCTTTTTAATTTTTTAAACATTTAGAATGATTTGAGAAGAATCAATCAATGGAAGACAGCTACACTATTAACCTTTTAATGACAGCTATTTAAATCAAGTTCAAGCTACAAATAAAAAAGTTTAAAAAGAGTTCATTCAGCAGCCATACATCTGGTAGATTTTAACTTCTGCAAAAACCTGCCAACTAACATAACAGGTTGACATAGTCTTAACTTATATTTCTAGGACTACATCAAGAACTTGTAAAAGGCAAAATCCAGCTTTTCTCAATGGTTTCCAATCAAAGCAAATCTACATACTTTCAGTGTCTCTATTAACACACCATCAATATTCATATCTTCCCAAAGTGCATGACCTTTCACCAGTAACATTATAAGACAGGAACAAACAAAACCCCAAGAGAAGTAGCCTTCTTTGATTAGAGGCAGAACACTGCGTTCTTTGCTGCTAATACCTAACTCCCTAAAGAATATGCTTGGTAATAACTGTTTTCTAACCATTCTCTTTCAGGCTTCCAATATTCTGTTTAACATCCTCTATTTCAAAGACCTACCTGAATTTACCACCCGCTTCCATTCACGAAAGGCAAAAACATATGTTCTATCTGAAGCCCAGGATTTCTTTCTAATTGCAAAATCCACAAAAGTGTCATAAGCACATATTCCCACACTTAGGGTTTTCACTTAACTCAGGAAAATCACTCTTTTGGGGTCAACCTCTTTACAGATACTCCTGTGTAAGGACGAAAGGGCAGGAAAGAGGCTTTGAATGACCTGACGGGCCTTCCGGCACAGCCAGGCTTTAGAGTCACTGCACAAGTCCTAGCAGAGCGAACAGACACACCAGCAGCAACCTGGCTGAACCGAACTAACAGCTGCCCACCTGAAATACAAAACCAGTGCCACCTCTGTGAAGGATAAAACGAATTAGTTATTTCTAAACAGAGGAATAAACAATTTTTCCATCCCTTAAGTGCTGTTTTGCTAAATATGGAAGTAAATAAAACCTTTATTTTTACTTCCTTTTAAACATGTTTATAGATATTAAGAACATATCTACCTGTGCTATAATTATTGAAATAACTGCTTCTGTCAAATAAGTTTTTACAAATAAAAAATATATCACTAAGAAAAGAATGGCTTATCCCTTTTTTAGCTTAATATCCAAAGCGTCTGCCTCTTTTCCTCAAACTGAAGGTTACCAAGGTAAAACTTAAGGGTCATTTGATAAAACCCAAAAGGCTTTTAGAATGGTACCCTCTTGCCAGTGCCGCTATCACACCCATATTTTAAAAAGTTTCATTAGCATATGGAGGACAGAAGCTTCCCTGGCTGGTGTCAATTTAATACCATGAAAAAGATTCCTAAGCTATTAAAAGATAGTTCTGAAACTAGGGCAAGAATTTATTTCAAAATAAGTTTTTATATAAATTAAGAAAATATTTCCTGAATACAACATAATTAATACCAAGAAAGGATCCCAGTTTAAACCAAGGAACCAAGATAGGTATAAAGGTACTAATAAAAAGATGACTAATAAATGTCACAAGAGATGAAGATTTAATAAAACAAAGTATACTAAGTCATATTTGGGAGTTATCCAGACGATAGATTGAAGTACACTCAATGTTTATAAAATAAAGGAGTAAAAAAGCATCTTTTAGAACTTCCACTCTATTTTGCTTAAATTCTGGCTTCATTTCCTATCAAATTAGAGGGAGAGAAAAACCAAAAAATGTGCTCAAATTTGAGTGATAGTACCCCAATGGAAGAGAGCTTTTCAAGCTTAATTTTCATATTATACCCTGTGTACTAAGATTCATCAATAATGGAAATACCAAGAAACACAGACTATCTCAGCAGGAGAAGGCCGTATGGCAAGAAGGCACTTCGCAAGTGGGCAATTCCAGGGAGGTTTGTTCTGAGCTTAGGTCTGAGTCTGTTAAGCAAAAAGTAAACAGTACTGGTCATGGCCCAAGACAGGAAAATACATATTAATTTATCAGTTCTTGGCTTTCTGTAGATGATATGAGGATCCAGCTAAGTTATCTGGAAAACTCAACCACATTAGCTACTGAAGATCACCCAGAACTTAAGGACAGACAAAACACACAACTTCAAGCACGGTAAGAAGAAAACTTAATGAGAGATCAAATTATAGATCTATTGTAAGGATATTGGAACATCTTGATTTCTTACGGAAAGTTGATAATCATGTAACAAATATACTAGAGAAAAAAATATGAGCTGGTGTTGTGGCTCAGCGGTGGAGCACTTGCCTAGCACATGTGAGGCACTTGGTTCAATTCTTGGCACTGCATATAAATGAATAAGAATAAAGGTCCATCAACAACTAAAAAATAAACATTAAAAAAAGGACACAGAAATGTTACAAAATCTATTTCATGTAAGCAAAAAAAAGTTAATAGCTATTTGAGAACCATATTTGTTACAGTCACATATATAATGAACACACTTAAAAATTATACATTAGAATCACTATATTTTTTAAAAGGTTAAGGCTTCTGGGGCTGGGGCTGCAGGTCAGTGGCAGAGCACTTGCCTAGCACGTTTGAGGCACTGGGTTCCATCCTTAGCACCACATAAAAAAATAAATAAATAAAAATGAAGGCATGATGTCAATCTATAACTACACAAAAAATTGTAAAAGGTTAAGGCTTCTAACTTATTTAATTCCAAGTTACAAAACTGGAGCTACAAATATCATGCGTTGTGTTTAAGTAAAATGACAAAATGTATGAGACTGGCACTTGAAAAGGAAGCACAGCTTTATGAGTAGCTCTACTCAGGATCCAATGGCCAATCCAGCCGGGATTACAACAGCTTCCAGTTCCTATGGAACCAATGGAGCCAAGCTAGCGGAATGAAGTATTTAATAAAAGTAACATTGTGAAAGTACATATTAGAGTCATAACTGAACACCAACGAATGGCTCCCTAAAGCCATAATTATCTTAATTATGTACAATTTATGAACGACACATCCACGTAAACAAAAATAGATATGTAAACCCCATGTAGAAATTTCTTACACACATAAACCCCTAAGAGAAGAAAAATGGTGCACTAAAGCTCATCTAAATCAAGTCCATGTTAAACCCAGCAGACAGGCTGTAGGAACACTGGCTAATCTACAGCTTGCTCCTTATGCAGTAACTGGCACTTCTATGTACTACCCATAAATCCTGGGAACCTTGCTCTCTAAGAGAGAACACTGAAATGTAATTTAAAGAGCTTTCGAGTCTATCAGCCTCGTGTTTAATCCGTGAGTTAGAAAATAAAAGAAAAAGAAAGAACAATTGATATTTCTTATTATTTAAGGGCTTCCTAACAAAGTCTGCACCACATCTACCCCTGACACTCTGTGGAGGCAGACAGGCAGGTGATCACTGTGAAGACAGTCATCATACACATGCAGAGCATGAACAGAAATTTGGAAAAAAATTCAACTCTTGATGAATATATTATTTTACTTCCCCCAAATACTTTCACCTTCTTTTCAAGTAATCAATTTATAAAACATTGTCCCTAAACCAACCCTTAAGTGAGTTTTGCTGGAGCAGAGGACCTCATTCCAACCCCAGCTATGCTGTAGAGCTAGTGGATGTCACCAGTTGTTGCAAACAGAGCCATGACAAGAACTGTATGTGCACCAGGGAGAGACAGTGAAGTTCTCGAATGGAAAGAAACATCAGCACATGCTGCAAACCACACTTAAGGCTAAGTAGGAAATGGCTACCAACTTATGACAAATTTTCCAATCTGTGTCAGAACCAATCAGCAGCCAATGACAACCCTACAAAGTTAGGTGCCAAGAATACTAAAAAACAAGTGGGGGAAAAGGTGGCATTCACTGTCCACCTGCTTCCCATGAGTCAATTTAAATTTCATAAAACCACAAGCCAAATTCCAAATACTCAGCAAATGCTGAATTTGTTCACAGTGCGCATGTGTGCCACACACACTCAACATGCTCACCAACCTATAATTATCTCCTTTAAAAAGCCACTAGTATAAAACTGATTCCATTACTTTTTTCATTCCTTGAAAAAACCAAGTAACTAGACAATAAATATTCCAACTTTCAAAAAAAGACCACAATAAGATTTTACTCCCTCCCACCAAAGAAATAAAATCTATAAAAATTCTGGTTTCAAAAACAAGTACAGTGGATGCCAAGACTGTACACTTCTCATAGCCCTCACTTACCTTCTTCTAAGGCTACATGTGTAACTTAAAATAGGGGCAGCATTTTAACACACCTTACAAATGCTTGTTCTCAAATCTTCAGAAAGAATATAATTAATTTTATTTAATGCAAAGACAGTTGAAATTCAAAATTAAATTAATAGCTATACTGACCTCCTATCTTAAAACAAACAGAAGAAATGAAGTGGTAAAAATGATTCTTCAAGTCAAAATATTTTAACAAGAAAATAAATGCAAAAACTATTTGTACAGACTTATTTTAGTTCATAAAGAAAACTTCATTTAAATTAGATTCTCTATTAAAGAAAAAGCAAAGTACAGATGAAGTGTTTATGGGCATCACCATGATAACCTTGCACTCTACTACTCTTACGAACATACAACTCAATCCACACACCACTTGCCGATGAAAATGCTTTACAAGCTGATTTGTCAAATATTTAACTAAATTACTTTCTTTTGGGTGACTTGTCATTATACAAATGTAAAGTCCCAGGAACAATTCAAATTACTGTCCGATATTTATTTTGTCATTTATATACTTTGCACAGTGGAAACTTAAGTTTCCGTCCTTATTATAGACCCCTATTCTGCATCCCTACCAAAAAGCAACAAAGAAAACAACTGAACCACATCAATACCTGCCTGCACACAAACCAAAAGAGCAAACAACACCTCCCGACAGGTGTCCATTCTGCAGGAGATCCTACGAGTGGGATGGACTCATTTAGAACTAGAGTGCACCTCAGAATTGTCCTAAAAAATTAGTAAGTCCCAAAATGTATCTGAAATCTGGAAACTGCTGTCCCATGTTATAATGTGAAGTAGAACAGACAAAATAATAGCTCTTTTGAAAAACCTTTAACTCATTACATTTCCAAATCAGCAAATTAATGTCTTACTGGTAAACTTGATGGTCTTTCTTGCTGTATTAAATTCAAGTCTTCATGATTGGGCTTTCCTGGGGCCAGAGGAGGTTGAGATCTAGTTCCATAGCCTTCCTGAGACATGTCCTAAACAAACACAAACACAAAGTACTTCATAAATATCTCAGTGAGTTTTAAGTTTCTTTAGTATCCAAAGTGAAGCAAAAATTTTCACACATCAAGTAATATCACATGTTAGCTAATATGTAAATACATACTACATATTCTTTAACACTTTAATCAAAGCAAAAACAAAAGAAACACAGTGAATCAATAGCAGAAAAATACATACGGAAAATTAACAGATACATTCATCATGAAACCCACCCACACTGAGCACTGCATTTGAGCTCTACAGGAGGGTTACCTGCCAGGGAGAGAAGGAGGAGGGTCAGCCAAACTGAAATCAGAGCAGACCAAGAGCACAATGTATTTCTTAATTTGGAGTTGAATTGTATTGTTTAATTCTGATTTTGGTCAAACTGCCTTTACTATTACCTCAAAAAAATTAATTAATTATGAAAACTATTATTAACTGACAGTAGGCCCTTTCAATTACCCACAGAAGAGCATTGATTTTGGGGGTGGGTGGGTACTGGGGATTGAACCCAGGGGCACTTAACCACTAAGCCATATCCCCAGCCCTTTTTTATATTTTATTTAGAGAAAGTGTCTCGCTGAGTTGCTTAGGGCCTCGCTAAGTTGATGAGGCTGGTAGTGGACTCACAATTCTCCTGCCTTGGCCTCCCAAGTCCCTGGGATTATAGGCATGCGCCATCACACCTGGCAGCATTACTATTAAGCTCAGGGTATCCTGGGGTTTCTACAAAACCAATAACCACTCATGCACAGAAGTCCCCATACTTGTAAGGCATGGTCTTCACCCAACAATAAACCAACGATGGGGAACAAAACACACCCAAAAAACCTGCTGAAGGACCAGAAACTTCTCATTTACGTGGGCTTTCTGGCATCCAGAAGCAGGAGGCGCAGTCTCAGCATGGTGCTGGAGGGGTGGCACGTAGCCCAACACTGCACCGTGCTTCCTGGACACCAGCTCCCTAGCTACTTCATGATGTCCGCCAGCTACTGAACATTCTACTTATCATGTGCACCTGAAGTGAAACAGGCCAGAATGCTAAGGATTGATTACAGCATGTCTCAGCGGGCACAAGGTTGAAAACCCAGTTTCTAGCTGGAACCCCCCGCCCCAGAATAAGAAAGAGAAATGCAGCCTTGAAATCAAATTCTCTCCCCTTCCCTGTCGGTCCAAGTAGGGGTTGGCACTAAAGAAACACCATATACAAGTTCTACTTCTATTAAATTCCTAAATATTACTTGGAAAATTAATGTTTATTAGTGAATGTTTATTAGTGAAACCCTATAAAAAAGCTTCTGCTGCCCCACCCTCCTCCCACAGTGTACGGGCTTCAACTGCATGATTTCTTACGCCAAGAAACCGCACAGAGCTAGTACTACAAAGCATACAAGCTGCACAAACTAAATTTAAAGCTAGCCAACACTAACTGAGTGTTGGTGTGAACTGCCTTTAAAAAGCTCTGAAATAAAGAAGCATGCCGACAATTCAGCGTTTTTTTTCCCACATGCAACCCTATTCCTTTTTAAAGAAATGTCTGTCAAAAAAAGAGAATCAGATATTTAACTAATAGACATGTAAAATACCCAGACAGGACTGTACTTTCGTATGAGAATTGGATCACAGTTGCCCGGGTTTTATTTGGTAACCACAAGCCCAGGAGGTGGGAGTAATCACATGCAAGCCAAGGACACTTGAACAGGCAGCTCTTCCATCTGGTTGCCAGCAGAGGGTAACAATTAGGCTTGTGGGGGACAAAAGCAAGGGCTGAGGGATTATTACCACCCTCACTGCCCTCCCCCACAAACCACGTTTCTTGCAGATCCTAGGTTTTCACTTGTCACAGAGGCTTCCCGCTGGGTGCCCTATGGTTCCCTGAGATTAACAGCCAGGATTTCAAATCAAGTGGGGCACAAGGCCTCCATTCAGGGCCCTTCACCCTGTTACAGAAACAGCACAAAGGTGCAGGACAGCCTCACAATGGGCAAAGAAATGAGCAGACCCCGTGCCTCTGTCCGCACACGTGCGCAAACAGTATACAGGCAGTGCCCAGGCACGTTTTTAGCAAACTCCAGTTAGGAAACAGTGGCAGGCTCACAGCTCTACGCTTATTAGCCTTTTCCATTGCTTTGTATTTTCTCTTCATAGCTAAATGAACTGCTTTTTAAAGGAGTTGAGAAAGACGTTACAACTGTAGTGGACACACATTTCAATTTAAGCCGTCCCCTCTAAAACAAGCAACACTGAACTAACAGTCAGAAAGCTATTAGAAAAAAATGTACTCTAATTTCACGTTCCATTTTTAAGATTTTAACAATTCAAAAGCAGGGCTGGGGTTGTGGCTCAGTGGCAGAGCGCTTGCCTAACACGTGTGAGGCACCGGGTTCCATCCCCAGCACCACATAAAAAAATAAAAGTTTTTTCTAAAAGTTCAAAATTTCAAATTCTATTCCTAACTACAAGAAACTTTCAATTATTAAATACAGTTAGATTTTAAAAAATGAAATTCAGTGAGGATCACTGGAAAGAAAATGTGCTCTGCCTTAGTTCATATTGTAGCATGAGGACTGATTTAACTGAGAGCACAAGGAAAGGCTGAGTTCTGGTGTGTGACAATCACCACCCACACATGATGTACAGAGGGACTCTGAGGTCAATGTCTGGCTGCTTTAATAAAGACATAAAAGTTTTATCCCATAACGAAGTTGAGTTTTCCACAAGTTATCTTGCTTGCTTTATTTATTTACTTTTGGCATGTACTTATTTTAATATCAAAAAGTGTAATTAAATAAGTAATTCCATAAACAAGAAGAGGGCATTGTCAGTATCAAAAATTACAGAATGTGTTTAGCACTGAAGTTTATAAACAAGCAATAAATAAGCAACGCTTTAAATTTTAAAACATCACTCTCACCTTTGGTTATTTTTAAGTTTAAAAAAGTATACACCAGTGTGTAAACTACTACACACATATAAATAATCACCCCCTGTATCTGACATACATATTAAAGTCATGACCCTTTAAAATGAATACCATACTGCAATAACACTGGAAGCAATGGGAACGTGGTTTACCTTTTCAGAATTCTTCATCCGTGTTACTTATCTACATCCCACATATAAATTTAACAAGTGATGGGCTCTGGTCTTAACCTTCTGTATGTTGTAAATCAAACATAAAATGGGAAACCATCGTACAAACAACAGAGTATAAAAGAATACAGGCAGGGTATGTACATATTTGCTTCAGAAACTTCCACTTATGATGTGAACTAAATACTAATGGCAACATGAGACTCTAAAGAAAATGGAGAAACGAAAACATCAAGGATACTTTGAAGAAAATTAAAAAGGGAAAGCATTACCATGGTATGGGTTCAAAAGACAGAACTCAACAATGGAAAAAAAAAAAAAAAATTGGTCTCATTCCAGGGCATTCCTCCTCTACAAAGGGTGCTACTATGCTGATGGCTTGTCATATATCTTTCCATAATTTTTCAATGTTATCAAGTACAAATGTGAATTTAAATTCTTTTTCCTTTTTATACAACTGGAGAATATTTTCTATAAATAACATAATTTGCAGTCCCTCACCTATGTTTGCAGAGTTCATTCTACATCTGCAACTCCATATCCACGGCTTCCTTTCCTATGGCTGTGCAGTTCTGTATTATTTGTAGATGCCTGAGCTTCACCAGTCACCTACTGATTGCATTTATGTTGGCTCCAGTCTTCCCTACTTCACACAGCATTATACCAAGCATCCTCATGCTTAATTTTCATGTGAAATTTTTCTGTAGTATAAATCTCTACAGGTGCAATTTCTGTTAGAGGGCTGGTACATTTAAAATTTTGATAGATACTGGCAGAGCACTCTTAACAAAGAAAGTGTCAATTTATACTCATTGCATCATTTTGGAATAGAACAAAACTCACTCAAGATGTTATATGTTAGCATCACGATATATCTAAATACATTATAAAAAGGAGCAAAGCCAAAGCAGGATAGACAATACAGCCCCCCAGAAAAAAAGAACTTAAGAGCATATGGAAAATAAACCAAAGGAAGAAGAAAACACAGCCAAGAAGAAGGAACACCTCAGTCATGAACAAATGGCAGTGGTACCCAACAGGAGGTAGATGAGGCCACCTCCAGAAGCTAGCAAAGCCGCGTGCCTCAACAGTGCCACAGCGAGCTCCAGCTTACAACAGAAGGCAACAGGGTCCACCTTGGCTTCTGCATCTGGCCAATCAATGATTCTCACACTATTTAAGAAAAGCTTTTTTTTTTTTCAAAAGTTATAAGCTTAAGGACTTTTTAATGTGTTAAAAGACCCAATGCCAACATTGTGGATAAATGATATTAAAATAAGCATTCCCTTTCCTGAGTTTAAATGCAAGGCCACTCTCTCTGCCACTCTCATCTTCAAAAACTATTACAACCCATCAGCTAATGGGCAGCAAGATGAAGGGGCCCATCAAGATCTTCTGCTGACTCCTCTCTCTCTGCCTGCCTCCTAAAAGCAGGTGTCCTCACGTTCTTCCCCTGACGACCCCAAACTGACGCTCATCAGATGACTCTGCATCTCTGCCATCAGTGCCCCATCTCTTACTGCACAGTGAACCTCTGGACTTGTAGGGAGAGCCCTCTGCACTCTTCACGTCCAGATGCAGCTTTCCTAACCATCCCCCACAAACCCGCTCCTGTTTCAGGTCCCGCCCCTCAAATGGACCGTCCCAGAGCTACCACACACATCTGTTACCTCTTCCAGGAACGCTACAGGTCCTACCATCCCAAACACGTGACCCTTCCAATCCCTCCCTTAGCACATCAAGGCCAGTGTCCATGGTGGGCACAGAAGTTGCACTCCAGACTCACCTCACCCCCCTCCTCTACAGCAAGCACTTGGTGACACCCCCCTCATTGTGGTCCTGCAGCAGCTGAGGATCCTCCTGCCTTCCCCCAATCCGCAGCCCTGCTGTCCTCAAGATTCCCCTAGGTAGGAGGCTCCACTGCCCTCCAAGAAAACCACCTCAGACCAACTTCAGACCGTCTCCTACAGAACTGGCACTGCGCATTTCAGCTGTCCCAGAATGGACTCGCCATTTCTCTAGGGCAGGGCCACTGTCCCCTTGAGGTCCCAGTGCCCAGCACTGACTGAGCCCCAGTAAAGATCAGATGAATGACTGGCTAAATGGCTGCTAAGAGCTTATGCTTAGAAAGAGATATCACAACCCCTTCAAACACACAAACACAACACAACACAACTTGAGCTCACAGCCAAGGATATTTATCATGTTAACTGCTACACTGCCTGGGAGCAATGTTCTACAAAATACATTTTGCTGTTTGTTATGGCAGTCTTAAGGCAAAGGAGAACTAAGAAATAATTCAGTAAAACATAATGGAAATTAAGAAGAAGGGGAAAGGCTGCAGAGAACAGCAACAGTGCCGTTGAAAAAAGGGGATCTAGACACTGCACCCAATGAGCACGTCAGCCACACAGCCTCTGGGGCTGGGGGAGATGATGAGCTTGACAGGCCCACAGATCAAGTCACGAATTAAAAAGAAATAAAAAGGACAAAGGAACATGTCAAACCACAGGGAATCAATCAGTGTATCCCACTCTGTGGAGATCTCTACTAGATAAATGACTGATTCTTCAACAAACAGGTGCCAATAAAACAAAAGGAGAGGAAAAGGAGGAGAGAAGATGGAAGGAAATCCTAGAAATGAAGAGGCTAAAAACTGTTAACTGTAGACTGGACTTTATTTGGGTCCTGATTCAAACTATTCCACCATCTAAATAAAACAAAACACTCCATTTACTAGACTACTAGAAATTACTAGACTACTACTGAACTAGTGAATAATTGACAGGAATAAATCATACTTTAAATATAGTAACTGTACTGCGTTTCTTTTATAAGTCCTTTATCTCTGAGAGGGACACAGGAAAATACTTCCTGATTAAGTGACACAATGTCTAGGACTGACTTCAAAATCATACTGGGGGTGGGGGGCACAGCAGTAGACCCTGTGCTGGTCATGGAGGAGGCCCAGAGTTCAACCCCCAGCACAAAAGCAAAACAGAAGAAAATCTGGAGGCAGAGGAGGAATGCGGGAGCGGAGGGTGCAGACCACCAGGAGTGAGCAGCGATGGGCCTACTTCTCTGTTTGAGAATTTCCACTGAAACGACAATGCAGTCACAGTATGAATGGCTACTCTGGAATCCAAAGTGCGGCTGAGGTGAAGTTGGGCCTTCATCTGAAAAGCCACCATCACTCCTTGGTTATCTTCGACTCCTCCCTCACCGTGAAAACATACTAATAAGCACTGATATTTTCATCTCCAGGTTTTACCTGCCCCCATTTTTGTCTTTAAAGTGTCTGCTGAACTCTCTAACCCTAATGTTTAGCTGACTTAACTACCAAAATCCTCCCATCATCTTAACTGAACTAACCTTATCAACTGCGTTTTTCCCCAAGATTCCCCAGGTGAAACCTGCTCTTCTGGTTGGCCCAGGGATCCCTACCCAGTCTCACCACTTGATCTCAGCCTTCCGAGACCAGGCCTGACATAGGGCCTCTACAGCCGGCCCTCCTGTTTCAATGACTCCAAGAATTCTGCAGCCACAGATTCATGTGGCTTTACTTCAACAAACCCAAATTCAAACATTTCAACTTCCCTCTTGACTAGCAGTGTGACCCTGGACGGAGGCAATCCTACTCTGGTGCCACTGCGTGAGGTGTCCCTGCAGGCTGGGTGTGAAGCAGACAGACCCCTCCACTCCCTGGGCTGTCTCTCAGGCACAGGGCGGCTGAGTGGGGCTTCCACTCACATCGCCATGAGTACCGTGGTTATCTACTGAATGCGGTCAGTCTCTTTAATTTTTCCAAATCCATACTGTTATTCTCCCCTGCATCTTCCTGTCCCCAGTTCTTTTAGCTTAGATAAAAGTCACATGAATAAAGCTCAAGTGATTTTACTGTCGCTAATTAATTCTATCGGCCAATTCAAAGCTTAAAATCACATTCCTTCTACTATACTCCGTATGTTGATGAGTCCAAAACCTGGACATTCTGAATATTCCTTAGTTTTTATTAATTCAAAGGAATAACTGTTTTCCAGATTTTTAAAGACTATTCTAAAAACAGGACAAGTCTGTGCAAGCTACCTCATGGCACTTCCTACTACTGACAGGTTTCCCTGGTAGTGACAGCAGGCTCCTCATCACCAAATGCCTGCCATCACTGAGGCCACGGCCGAGAGGCAGGCCTCCCCGAGGAGGCTGCGGCCACCTCGCAGGGCTGCAGCGAAGGTGAACAAAGTGGGGAGGCCCTGCAGGCTGGCACTCCAAGCTTGGGAGAAGCCTTTTGTTTTGTTTTCCCTCCAACTGCCAGTTGGCCCAGAATGATAAGAGAAGCCACATGCTTGCCTAAAATGACATTTGCTAAAATATGAAATAGAAACACGGAGACACTCAGAAACTAATGACTAAAATAATTAAGACTTAATAATCGATTTAGTTTTAAAAACTCACAAAGCTAAATGAGTCCCAGTTAATGTTCAGTTATCTGTACTTTATGCAGAGAAAAATAGTAATTCCTAAAGTCTACACAGCATCTAAGAACCTCAGCTCTGTAACTTACTACAAAAGAATTCCTTTCCTCACTGAGAAAACCAAGATTCCTAGGTTCCTAGGAGAACCCGCCCCCCAGGAGAGAGGAGCCCGCAATGGGTGATTCACTGCCTCGGAGCCCTAGCACTGTGCCCGGCACCATTAATGACAGTTATTATTATTGGTATTATTTAAAACACACTTAAGAATGAGAATCAAAATGTTAATTCAACTACTAGGACTTCATGGCTGTGATGCTGGTGGTGGTGACAAAGAGTGAGTGAATCAGTACCCAGCCTTTAATATTCACCAGGCACTTCTCCAAGGGTTTTACTCATTCAACAAACTCTTTCAATCTTCACATCGACTCCATGAAATACACACAGTCATTCCTCAGGTCTGTGCAGTACTGTTTCCCACCGCACCCGGCAGGTTCAAACCCCAGATGCTCCAGTCCCCTTTATAAATGGTGCAGTATCTACAGAGGACCTACATGGAGCCTCCCGTCATCTCTAGGTGACTTTCAGTAGCTGATACAACACCAGTACTAAGTAAATTCAGCTGTCATATTGAATCATTTAGGGAAAAATGCCCAGGAAAAAAGTCTGTATGTGTTTAGTAGAGACACAATTTGCTTTCTGAATATTTCCAATATGAGGATGGTTGAATCCAGAGATACAGCAAGTCAACTGTAATATTTTACTAATGAAGAAACTGAGGCACAGAGGCTGAGGAACTTATCCCAAAGGGAACCAATATTCCTTCCCAGTCTGTGCATTTAATGACTTTCCTACCCTACACCCACCAGATGAGGACTAATTTCAGCACCCTATTCTGTAGCTGACAAACCCCAACGTGAGGCTGGGTCCAGGAATCTGAATTTGTTACAAACTCCATAATTGTTCTTATAAATTTTGAGGTTTGCTAATTAAAACCAGTGTAGTATTTTCATTAAGTTATGATAATGCACAACATAAGGTTTGAGATAGTAAGCCATTACTTAGCAAGTGTAGTGTGGAATTCTGCTATATCATTAACAAGGGTTAAATTACCAAGCCTCTGTGGCTGTAAAATAGATACACCTGAGTCTGCCCACCCTTTCCCCATCCCACTTGGGCCAAGGATGGTCACCTAGTCTTATTGCCAATGAAAAGATTATCCTCAGCTCTGAAATGAATTAATTCTGGCACTGGCTTCTCATACCCTCTGAATGCTGATTCTTTCTCCAACAATCTAAGCCCCTTCCTCCAGACCAAGAAATATAACACACTAGACACAAGAGCCCAGACCTGGGGAAAAACAGGATCTGCATCAAGTAGAAAGCAAGGTTGAACAGGCCTTTTTTCAACGTGGGACTGCACCTCACACTGAGGGCCTGCATTCTTGACCTTGGACTCAAGGTCATTGAAAACTCCACAGAAATTATAGCAAATATGTATAAGTGTATACATTCCTCGGGGGAGAATCCAGTTTCCACCAGATTCCCAAAGACAAAAAAAAAAAAAGGTTAAAGGGTAAGGACTGAGATAATACCAACAATGAAACTCACCAGAACTATGAACATAATTTCATTGAGATTTGTAAGATCAGATTTGTTACAAATCACTGCATTCAACATCATAATCTTTTTCTAAATAAATGAAATAAAAATAAAATTACTAAAGAATTCTCAAACATACGAACAAACTTTTAAACATACTGTTGGTGTCCAAATTAAACATGCAATAAAAGGTTGCCTGAGTAACTCCGGCTACAGAGCCATGTACGCAGGCCACCTGCATCATTGTGCACACACCTTAGAGGAGCAACATGAGAGGTGTGCATGGCGTGACAGCAACCTGCTGAAACAGAACTTTTGAAACCCGACGCCGCCCAAACAGGGGCAGACTGTGTTTGCCAAGGAGAGAGAAGTGCCAGGAAGATCCTGTCCCACGCCTGCCTTCCAGCTCTCCCAAACTGTACAGGTCGCCACTTTTACAAGTTATTTGATTCCTGCCTGAAATGCCTGTGGAGCAAAAACTAAACGAACGGGAAAAAAAGTACAGGAAGGTGTCTAAGGAAAAAAAGTAACAGGAGAAACAAGAAAATACAAGAGTCAGCTCTCGACTGCTGTTTTGCATTGTACCAATAATACTTTCAAAATGCAAGAAGCAGAAAGGAATCTGTGGAATTTTTTTTACCATCAACATAACATATAATAATTTTTAACTTTTTACAAGATGTTAAAACAGATCGTTTGATCTACGAAATTCTCCCCCCCGCCCGGACCCCGGTCATTTTCATTTTAAGAGTACAAGAAGAAAGAACACACGCAAAAGAACTTGACATCCAGTTAGTATAATCTCCACTGATCTTCTCGAACGTTAGATCATGAGCATCCTTCTCTCAAAAATGGTCAAAGATCTGATTTTTTCAGAGACTCCTTTACAATGTTTAAAAATGTACACATTCTAGTTTAAGTGTTTCTATGATTACAGCAAAATATTTACCTTTAAGGAGTACATTTTTATTTGGGTAAAAAAGAAAGACCCAAGAATTTGAGGTATATCATGAAGTACATCAAAGTTAAAGTCAATTAAAGTAAAATTTATTTCTTTAGCCATTTTCTGTTAAACATCTTAAATTTTCCCAAAACAGTGAGTTACATATTAATTCTGAAGTTCATCCCCTATTGCTTTTCTCCAGGGAAAACAAACAAACCTGAGACCCATCCTCTGAAGAAAGGATGATACTCCAGATAGTGGCAACCTTGAACAACAGTGGGGTCAGTGGAGCCCCTGCCATACAGGATACCAGTGGGGTCCAGGAAAGAAAGGGCGTGGCCTCTGCACGCCTCCCTTGGACAAAGCATTTACCAAACACTCCAAAGCACCTGGCAGTTTGCAGGGCACGTCTCCAAGCATCATCCCTGCATAAGCAGCAGCAATACCAGCATCACCTTTCTAGGATGGAACTTTCTAGGTGTGAGAATTAATCAGGCCCTACCCCAGACTACAGATGAGGAACTGTGGGGGTGGGGTGTCCCAGGTGCTTGTGGATTAGCAAATAGAAGGCCCTTACCAACGGCCTCAAGGCCTGACTATTCTCCCATCTCTGGAGCAAACACATCTCTACTGTAAACAGTAATAAGGGTGACAGCAATCTCTTCACACTCAGACAGAGCTAGGATCAAACCTAAACTCACCACAAGTACTACCTACTTGCAGTGTGACCTTCCAAGGTTATTAGTAATGAATGACATCAAAGGTCTTAACCCTGATAGGGGCAAGACTGGAAGGCTGGTTTAGTACCTGGGTACCCCAGTGGCTCTCAAATTTGGTTAGCATCCAAATTGTCAGTAAAATTAAATCACACTCCAAGATTTCCCCAAACACAAGGGGGTTTGAGTGGAAGAGACCTTACTTGAGTAGATACCTCAGGTAATTCTGATGTAAGTACTCATCCCCCTTATTGATTTTTTATTTAAAAAAAACAGCTGCACAATTATTCAAGGGTCCCTTTTCTTCCTACTTCTTGACTCAATCCTATGAACCCGTCCCTCACTCCAAAGGCCTCGCACTTTGGGGAAAATCAGTGAACTGGGGTTTGTTCTGTTTTCTCCCTTCCAGAAAAAAAAAGTTACCAGAGAATTTCAAGAGGAACACAAAGTTTCCAACATCTGCAGACAGTCCTCCTCTGGAATACAATATATATATACACAAAGCTGTTAAAATCAAAGCAATCAATGAGGAAGATTTTATATGTAATTATGTTTTAATGCATTTTTTCAACTTAAACATTTTGCAATGAGCATTCTAAAGACAAATGAAAGCATCTAAGTAGAAAAAGACAAAAGCAATCCAGGAATAACAGACAATCCCTTAATTTCCTAGTGTCAGAATATAAATATCAAGGAAGGAAAGAAATGTATGCAAAATATAGCAGCCTCCATGTCACCCCATTCTCTTCTCAAGCCCACCCAGTGGCAACTGTGAATAATGGCAGGGTCAGTGGCGCCTGCTGCCATGCAGGGTATTTACAGGTCCATGGGGTAGGGGAGCAGAGAGAAGAGCGACAGTCAGGCTGTGGCCGGAGAGCACCAAGGGCGCAGTAAGAGCCATGCTGGGAGATGGAAGCACCAGCTCTTCCCCTGGGTCTGGGGAAGCAGGACTAAGAACCAGAGAAAGGCTCAAGTCCACACCTCTGCAGATGACTGCTTCCATTCCCTTAAATCCCTCTCATTTGGAAGCGACAGTGATGGAGATGGGGAGAGAAAGAGGAAGAAGGGAGCAGGAGATGAGAGGGATGAGGGAAGATTCCCCTGCCCTTAGAATTGTGCTACAAACCAGGGAAGGATGTGGAGTTTAGAGATCTTTCAACAAAATCCTGCTCTGCATCTGAAGGTTTCCTGTAGCCTTTAATGAAAGTCATCTTAAACGATGTAACTTCCTTTATTCTCTCCAGGGCAGACAGGCATGACTCACTGATGGGCTCTCCCGCATCTTTTTAGACAGGCCTTCGCCACTAAGCTGAGCGGATGCCACGGTCAGCGTGGGAGATGCTCCAAGCCAGAGCATCAAGACCCTCGAGTTCCAGGGCTTCCTGGGCTTCCAGGTGGCGCTTCTTAGAAGGAGCCTTCCTGCCACCACCTTTCTAAATAAATTAGGTATGGAAAACACTGTCATTACATGTAATTCCTCACTTCCTCATTGGATTTCCCTTTGATTTTGGTACTGAGAGAAAAAATTTTAAAATATATGTTCACCATGACCATGAACAGCACTATCAAATTATAATCCAATGCAATTAGACTCCAGTTATACTACTAACATAGAAAGATAAATTATAAACTTTGAAACTTTTCCATTAAAAGAAAACTCCTTACAAATGGGAGAGATGTAGCCAGAGTTGAGGGTTTCCTCTGGTTTTCCTCAAAGCGATAACATAGAAGCACAGGCCCAGGCAGGGCCTGCACCCAGTAAGGGAAATGCTGACTCTGCAGCAATCAAGGGAAACGTCCGTATGAAACGACGCTCCAACAGTCACAAGACATTTTCCTGAAATTTTCAGTA
>JAJEJO010001090.1:641624-700302 GCA_020662805.1 Glaucomys volans
GGAGGGGGAGGGAGAGGGAGGGAGGAAGGAAAAGAGCATTATTAAATGCCTTAACTCTGGATGTTACAGAGAGCAAATAAAGACTAATATAAACTACTTTAACATAAAGATGAAAAATTCCATTTTTCAATAGATAAATTCCTACACACACACACACACACACACACACACACAAACTGATTCAAGAATAAATTTATAACTCTTATGCCTATAATTACACACACACACACACGAAATGAAATAATGAGTTTTAAAAATTAAGGATGAGACAAGAGCTAAAAATTAAGAGCTATACCAGGGCTTTATACCAGGGCTTCCACCAAACATTCCAACAACAGATAATTCCAACCTCATGAAAATTCTTCCAGTGAATTAGGAAAGGGACCAGTCCCAAATTCAGCTTACAAAGCTCCACAGTACAGATATCAAAATTTCACAAGGATAATTACAGTTCAATCTCATCCATGAATAACAATCCAAGAAACCTAAACAAATGTTACTAAACTTAATCCAATAGTGTATGGGGAAATCCGATATATCATGAGGCTAGGTTATTCAGAAACTACATCTGGAATAATACTTTTTTGAACAACAACAAAAAAAGAGGGGTATTTTTACCATAGTGACGGGTTATAAGGGAAAAACAAAATGATGTCTTAAGAGAAAAAAAAAGACATAAACTTAGCATCCAGCATGAAAAATATATCTTAGCAAACTAGAAAAGAGGACTCCCTAAGCCAACAGCAGTTGTTACAAAAACAAAAACAAGGGTCAGAGGAAAGGAACAGAAAGGGTAAGCATTATATTTAATGAGAAAATGTTGAAGGGCCTTTTTTTTTGAGGGGGGTGGGGGAGGGGGTGTGCTGGGGACGGAACCAGGGCCTCGCGCATGCAGGGCACTCCACCAGCTGAGCTACGTCCCCAGCCGGAAGGCCTTCATTTTTAAACAGGGAGAACACAGGAATGGCACTCAGTCCTCTTATACAATGCATGAGTGCTGCAGAAACAAACAAAACAAGTGAGAAGGTAGTGATTTTTAAAGTATTTTTTTAATAAGAAAAACCTAAGAGAGTCAAGAAGCGATGAGAATGAGTAGCACTGACAAGAACTGACTGGGCACACAAAAGGCACCACACAGAGTCGTCACATCTGTGAGCACCAACAGTGAGCACACAACAGCTGCAAACACAAAGCACACAGCAATGGCCCTAAGACAGAGCAGGGCTCCAGCCACCCCTGCAGGAACAGGACCGGCAGCTTCAGGCAGCAAGAAAGACTCAATGTCCCCTAACTGACTCTTCCTCACCTCGGGTAGCCCTCCTCCTGCCTAATACCTAATCCCCAAAACACTCCCAGATCCTTAAGAGCAGCCAGTTTAGAACTAACCCTCACTCCCTAATCCTTCCTAGAACCATCCAGCACACACCAGACTCTGTGAAACACCCCATTCCCAATCTCTTCATAATGCTCCCGAGGCCCCTTGGGACCGCATCCTCTCTAGCCTGCAACAATCAAAACTAAATAAACCCAATTTTATCTTATGTGTTCCTGGCCTTTGGTCAATTGGCTTCAACAAGACAAAAATCATTTGAGTAAGTACGTTCATTTGTTTTACCATTTTTCTTTTACAAGTACCATCTGTTTCAGTGAAAACGGTTTTATGAAAGAAGAGACCCAATTATAATAACAACAAAAAGAAAAAATTCTTAGGGAAAAACATAGTAAGAAATGAAGTGTATATGAAAAAAATAAGAAAACTCTGCAAAAGAATAATGATACATTAACCTTATCAGATACTAAATTGTAATTAAAACAGCAAAGTACTGATACATTAATAGAAGGACCCAGGGAAAAGAAAAGAAATCCCAGAACAACCTTAAAATGCACCAAAGAAAATTCAGCAAATGATAAAAGTGACATTTCCAATCAGTTAAGGGAAGACAGCTGCAAAAGTTAATTTTGTGTGGTAACTTGGAGGGTGTTTTGGATGAATTTAACAATTTAGAAGGGTGACTTAAGTCAAGCAGATTGTCTTCCACAATGTGAGTGGGCTTCATGTAATTACTCTGAAGACCACACTACAGTAAAAAGACCAGCCTTCCCTGGAAGAGGGACTCCAGCAGATGCCTCTGACCTCATCTGCATCAGCAGCTCTAGGGGTCTCCAGCCAGCCAGTCCACACTGAAAACTGTGGACTTGCCAGTCTCTATTACTATTATCACAAATAATACTACACACACACACACACATTTTATTTCTTTGAAGAACTCTAATACAATAATCTACACATGAAAAATAGTTAAGTAACCAAGTAGCCATTTAGAAAAAGTCAATTAGGCTGGACCCTATCTCTCTCCCCAGATTGTAGAAAGTGAAACATAAAACTGAATGTATGAAAACACTATAAAATGACATGAGAAAGTTGCATTTCATGACCCTAAAAGTGTGGAAGGTCTTTTGAATTCCCACCACAAATGAAGTTCAGACATCATGCAAGAAGAGATGAATAGTTTTGACTACATAAAAATTTTAAATAACAAAAAAACATTCTGCATTACAAAAAAACCTGCCATCATTAATGTCAAAAGACAAAATGACTAGATTGGATGGTAGTAAGACATCATAGACAAATATCCAATCTCCCTGAAAAACAAAGAATTTTCAAAAATCAATCTTAAGTGTCCAATAACTGAATTTTAAAAACCAAGATTAAAAGGCAATGAATTTATAGACCAGGAAAAAAAAATGTTTTTAAAAATAAAAGATGAGGGCCAGGGATATAGCTCTCAGTTGGTAGAGTGCTTGCCTCACATGCACAAGGCCCTGGGTTCAATCCCCAGCACCACGAGAAAATAAAAAATAAAAAAATAAAATAAAATAAAATATAAAATAAATAAAATAAGAAAGAAAAGAAAAGAAATTCATCATCACTCATAACAAGATAACTGTAATGTAAAATCCTGGTTTGAAATGGCAAAAATCCAGAGACTTTCATAAATCACACCACAGATTATGTACAGAGAACAGCCCTCTAACACCTGGATAGTGGGGGTGTAAACTGTTGGACCTTGTGGAATGCGATCTAGCAATATCTTTGAGAAGAGCAAATGTACACCTTTTGATCTAGCAAGCTGCTTTTAGGAATTTGTCCTACAGAAATTACTGTGTTTCTGAAATGACACATACTTAGTTTATCAGGGCAACATTGTTTGAACTGAAATAATCTAAATGACCATCAAAGAGAACTGGCTAACATATTATGGTAGGTCCATAAAATGGAATAGATCTATAAAGAAGAATGAGGGATCACTTGTGTTCTCCTTTAAAAAGATCTTCAGAAAATATATTTAAATAAGTAGGAGAATGGGATGATCAAAAACAAACAAAACATGAAACACAAACATAAAAACTATAAACAGAGTATGTACGGCATATTGAAGTAGGCTATTTAATTTTACCCTATTGTTATAAATATAGGGCAAAATCAAAATATGTCACTTTGCAATCTCCAGAAAAACATAAACTAATAAAATGTCTACAGAGAAAAGGGTGAGGTAGGTGGTAAAGGGGGGAGGAGAATTAAGATGGGAAAGACACTTTTCTCTGTATCCTTTCCTTGTACTTTTTAAATTTGGGAAACACATGAATGTGTTGGGTAACTGAAACACTAAACATATTACAAACTGTTACCTGGTGCAGTGGCACACACCTATAATCCCATCTACTTGGGAGACTGAGGCAGGAGGACTGCCAAGTTTGAGGTCAGCCTCAGCAACTTAGGTAGATCTGGTCTAAAAATAAAATTAAAAGGATTGGGGATACAGCTCAGGGTAGAGTGCTTGCCTGTATGTGTGAGGCCCTGGGTTAAATCCCTCATACTGCCAAAACAAAACCCAAAAAGGGTGAAAACACAAAGTGAGGTATCTGAATGGGACCCTAAAATTAGCTTTTGTGTCAATGATATTATACAAAGTCATAAAATGGTATTTGCCGAGTGCCTTCTATGAAATCAACAGGTTATAAACATTATGCTTAGAGAGGAAAAAGAAAGTCTGCATGAAAGAATGCTCTTATTGTTATGAAATATTGATTAAACTAAATATAGTTGAACTTACTAGATTTTTAAATGTACATGAACTCAGTATTCTAAGTTCTTTATTAAAATATGACCAGGTTGGAATAATATTCTATTAGTGTCTCTTGTTTTAGGATTGATTTGGGAGTATTATTTTGGTGTGGGAGGTGGTAACTGCACCTCCAAAGCTAGAACTCCTTTCTTAGAGGGGAACGTCCCAGATCTATCTGGCCTTCTGAACTCCCTAGACACTGGATTGGTCCTGTCAAATCAGACCATCTGACTAGGTCAGTTAAATATTATCCTACAATGAGTGTAATATAATTTCAAAAGAAAAAAAGAAAAAGAATCACAGGCTGCGATGTAGCCCAGTGGCAGTGTTGGCCTTGCATATGCAAAGCCCTGGGTTCAATCCCCAGTTCCCAAAAATACCCTCAGATAGTCTATAGCTCATGAGTTTGAACACAAGAAAAAATTCCTACACACTTTGAGGAATTTTAGTTTTATTCACAATATATAAAAATGACCATACTCATATGAAAGAATCATGGTTCCTCTAGTATTTACCATATAATTTACTGTATTTGAATCAATAATGGTACCATCAACACACAAGACAGCCCTCAATTTAGCACATTAAAACAATATTCATTACAATAAGATTCTACCTGCACTATGCTTCCAATATTTAAATGTGAAGGATATTAAATAACTAATTGCCATCTGCTGGAAGTCATCAGTGAATGCTTCATAAAGGAAGTAAATTTTGAGCGTGGTCTTGAAGGAAATGACAGGCACTCAGAATCCTTAATCAAATTGGTTTTACAATCAGAGATTCATTTCAGCACACTAGAGTAAAATGAGTAATATAATCTCTCTATTGAGTCCTTAAATTTTGATGACATGACAAAACATTCTATGTCTACAGATAAGTTCAATAAGTCTCTGAAAGCCCCTTGAAAAAGCCCATAACTTTTCTATCGAAACCCCAGATACCAGTCTCTTTCACTTGAAAAGAGCTGATATTTGAAGTGCTTTAAAACGTTCAGACACTGTAATAAAAGCTAGACCAGACAGCTCTGAGATAACGCACCTCCCTACTGCTGGGGGCCCTATATAACCCTAGCTATATAACCAAAATTTTGCGAACGCATATGCAGAAAGCAAAATTGTACAGGATCTTGAATCTTTCCTGGGGTTTTAACATGTTTTGTTTAAAGTCATAAACTCTCTTTAGAACCCTGTAATCAAAGTCACATGGGAGCTGACTCCAACAAATCCAAGAAAATTACTTAAGAAATTCACTAAATTGACCAAAATTTAAGCTCCATACAGTTTTAGTTTTGGCTTATGGTCAACAATCTATTCAAGCTATAAAAGAAGCCCTTTAAAAATGAAAAAGCCCACGTCTTCTCTTCACCACCTTCATCCCACAAAAGAGACAAGAGGGGGAAAGATGAAGCGAACGCTGCAATCCGGTGCTTCTGACCGTGGCGGTGCTATGACAGTCTCACTGGGTTCAGAGCCAGAGGCCCTGCTCAGGACTCCATTGCACTTCATGCCTGAGGGACAGTCTCCAATACAACATGGAACTCAACCACTTCACCAAGTACACAGGTACTATTTTTCTTAATCATGTAAACTCTAATATATGGCCCAATAACATAAAACTGTATTTTAATGAGGCTAATTTAAACTAGAAACTGTTTAACATACTTAAAGCAGATGATTCCCATTAGTATTTTAATATATTATAATTGAAGTGATTATCTGTTTATAAGCTAGTTTAAGGAAAATAACACTATCAAAAGGCAACGTTTTCACCCAGTAGCACTTAATAATAAAACAACAACAAAAAAAAGTCAAGATAAAAATATCACGCATGTGCCAACTAGTAGGATCAGGCAAAACCACTCCCCTGAACAAGCCTTAACACAACGGCAGAGCACTTTCTTGAAAGATTAAGGCAAATGACAAAGAACATGAAATGAGTGACACTTTCTGCTGTCACCAACCAGAAATGCAAGCAGTTATTAAGTCACTCTTCCCACTCTTCAATCTCAAAGATGCAGGAAAGAATGAAGAAATAGGGGTGGGGAGGGAGGGAAAGAGGGAGGACAAGCAAGAGGAGAGAGGATTAGGTTACAGGTTTGCATGTTCTCAAAACTACCTTTGTTTTCTACTGAGACCACAGTTATTAAAATGGGACAGAGAGATTTTCACCATGTGGTCTGCCCCTGAACACAGGCCTGGAGGAGAAACAAGCCCTGGGGGCAGTGGGCTATGCTCACCTGCTGCGGCTGGTACCTCTGCTGGGACTGGGATGGCAGATACTGCGCCTGGGGCGGGAGGTGCGGGGGCTGGGGCTGCTGGTTGTAATACGGCTGTTGGCCTTGTTGGCAGTAGCCACTCACACCTTGCTGTCCATACTGAGGTGGCATCTGTCAAAAAGTCAAGCAAAGCAAATGAGAAAATCAAAATATGCAATTAAATGAAATCAAATATGCTTTCAATTCAGTAACATGGTGTGCGTTCTTGGCTAAGCAATTGAATTCAATATTTTTAATCCTCTCTTCGATACATAAATCAACATACTGCCTTCTCTTCACATACTATCAATGAAGTCAAAGATAATTTCACTTTACCTTTAAAAATCATATTTTATCAGATAGGAAGTATTGATAATAAAAATCTAGTGAGAAAAAAAGCTCCTAACACTGATATTTTAAAAGTCCCTCCACTAAGAAAGTCAAAGAGTCATTATGTTAAATCCATTCCCATGCAACAGTGAAAACTAAGAGGAATTCACACCATCTATGTTAACTCATTGATATTTTGTAGGATTCCTATGGTTTGGGTGCATCAAGCTGTGCATGTCTGTTCCCAGGTGCAGAATAACTAAAGTTAGAACATCCCAATTACATTTCTAACAGATATGAGCCACTTACATTAACAATTCCACTCACTGTTTTTGCTAAAAAGAAATGCATTCCTTTACCATCAAATGAAACCCTTTGAAAGCAATACCCCTTACAGTTTGGAGCTTAAATGTCCCTCAAAGGCCCATGTGTAACAGATGAGGCCTAATGGGAGGTCTTGAAGTCACCGTAGCCCTTGAAGGGAACCATGAGACCCGGCAGCGTCCTCACCCTTATTTCATTCCTGCTCCACCACAAGCTCCGCCATGATGGGCTACCTCACCACAGGTCTTCAAAACTATGAGGCCATCTGCCCATGGGCTAGGACCACCAAAACTCTGAACCAAAAGGAATCCTCTCAAAGCTGATTATCTCAGGTGTTTCTTATAATGATGGAAAACTGACCAGGGCAAACACATAGAAAACAACACTATGTGTATCAAACCACCAATGCAGGTTCCCGAAGGAAAGATATTCATACCTAGTTGACAAAACGGTAATAATAGATTGATTAATTAATTAATTACATTGAGCACAATGTAAATGGGAGAGAAATAGACCAAAAAGGCCTTAATCAGTCTCCTCCATCTCTAATTTACATGAGCCTAAATACTTGTGAAAGCATTTTTCAGAGGAACATCCTTCCTTGTGCAATCCATACACCATTAAGATTATTTTCAGATTTTTTTAAAAAGAGTATTTTTGAAATGTTTTAAAATAAAAAATCCATTGATTTTTTTCTCCTCCCAATAGAGAAAGAGCAAGATGGGGAAAAAAAAAAAAGAAGAAGAAGAAAAAGAAGACAAAGAACACTCCAGAGCCGAGAATGGTGAAGTCATTCTGCTAATACCACAATATGGTTCCTTTGGGAACTCCAAGAACTTGAGTCCTACAAGCCCACACACTCAAGAAAATAAGGAGTACCAGACACACACTGAAAAGTCAAATTTACTATATAAACACTACACAAGTCAAAAGAAAGAATGGCAAATGAGGAAAATTTAAAACATTCTACTTCTAAGACCAATTAGTATGGAATTTCTTTCAATGTAATCCAGATTATTTTAAAACTCTATCAGCAATGATCACAAAAACCATGGCCACAACGGCTCACAACATCTCCTATCACACAAGCCTGCAACATCAGAGCAGACAAGTTTGCAGTGAGAAGCCATTTACCAGCACAGTTGAATTCCTTGCTTTTATTTATTTTACAGCTTGATATTTCATAATGCATGTATGTCCCTGCCACAAACCAAGCCAAAGAATTTCCATAAAATACATCTCCACATGCTAGAACACATACACCACTACACATCCTCCCGCTCGACACCCATATGTTTGACTTGATATCTAATACTATATTTCACACAAGCATCTTTGCAGTTTGATTTGAAGCAGTGAGGATAACACTTTTGCTAGTGTTAAAATGACTGTAAAGCTCAGTCAACACCGCCAGCAACTCCCCTAGGAGTTATCCTTGAATATGTTGACGTGCTGCTTTACAGAAACCCTAACGTACAATACCAAAGTGTGGCTGGGGAGGAGGGCTCTGCCCACCAAGCAAGACAGCCCCGGGACATCCTGCAGGAACCCACCAGCCCAGAGCAGCCACAAACTTACCAGACTCTTACTATCCACTCTAACACTGGGATGTCTGGGGTAGGTCAGGGTAGGTGAGGGGAGGGCATAAGCAAATCATCCACAGAGCCACTGTAACTAGCAAAACAAAGCAAACTGCGGAAGGGAAACCATCTAAAACATGCTTACCAGCCCTGGTTGCCATCTTAAAAAACGATCTGCCATCCTTTTAAGTATGTGGTCTAGTTCATTCTTTTGGGACCAACTTCAGGGACACCTCACTGCAACACTGGGATGAGAAAGCCTAAAATGTAGTACACAACTGGCCTCTCCAGCAGACCTGGGCCTGGTGCCACCTACCTGGCCCTGGTCTAGAGTCCTGGACTGGGAGCCAGAACACAGACATGACTAAGCTCTAGTTTAGCTAAAGAATCTCTGGGTTAGAAATGCATGAAATCGAAATCCAATTCCCACTGTTCCTTAGCTGTGCAAATATGGTCCATCACAAAACTTATTTGTCGCACATCTTCAACTGCAAAATGGGGTTATGCTATTAATTATTACTAATTTCTTTATTACTTCGTACTGATAGTATAGTCAGAAATTTAACAATCCTACCTGGAAGTTTATGCAGATACTATTATTACTTCTTAAATTTATAAATTGTAGACCTGTCTCTAACCTATTAACTATTTTCTAAGTATAACCTTTAAAAGCCCATTTCTTAATATAATAAACATCTATAGATGCCTGAACTCAGGTCCAGTTTTTTGAGGGTTTTTTTTTTTTTTATTTTTTAGTTTTTTTGGTACCAGGGATTGAATCCAGGGTTCCTTAAACGACTGAGCCACACCCCAAGCCTTTTTTATTTTTTTATTTTGAGACAAGGTCCCATGAAGTTGCTTTAGGCCTCATTAAATTGCTGAGGCTGGTTTTGAACTCATGATCCTCCAGCCCCAGGCTCCTGAGCCGCTGGGATTACAGGCGCACACCACCACACCCGGCTTAAGGTCTGCTTCATTAATGATCATTACTAGTTTTGTTTTAATCATTCCAGATACAAGGTATTCAAAGATCTAACAGGCTTTTCAGACTTCTTAAACTGATGAACTTCTATCACATGCCTAAAATTGACATGGAAGGCATCAGAGCCCCTGTCTGCTTGGGTCAGTCTGCCACCTTTCCACAGCCACCACTCTTCACTCTGACCTCAGCCCTCAACCCAACGCCAGTATGCTTAATGTATTTCCAAGGTGCTGAGACCTGAGGAGCCCAGGCATGTTGTCCAACTGACCTCAGCACAGAGGACTAGCTCATGAGGAATGTATGTGCGCGTGTCCCAAGCCCTGTGAGGCCTCTTTTGGCTACTAAGAGTTTCTCAATTTTTTCTCTTGGTTCTAAACCACATTCAGGACAGCCACAACCATCAGCAGGTTGTGTGTTGTTTATGACCACACACATAGCAAAGGTCCTGAAATATCAATGTACCTTTCTCTGAGAAGGGAGAGGGGAGAGACAGGTGGGGCTTCAGCCTTGAATTTTTCTCCTTTAAAAAAAGACAGGTATCTGAGCACATTGGTGCACGCTTGTAACCCCAGCAGCGCAGGAGGCTGAGGCAGGAGGATCTTGAGTTCAAAGCCAACCTCAGCAACTTAGCAAGACCCTGATTCAAAATGAAATATAAAAAGGACTGGGATATAGCTCAATGGTAAAGCACATCTGTGTTAAATCCCTAGTAACAACAGCAAAAAAAAAATGTGGGGCTGGGGTGTGGTAGGACATGCATAGCATATAGCACACACACGGCAAAATCTATAATCTTAAAATCTTAGTATAGTTACACAAAGTGCTAGATGTTGCTAGATCTATTCTTTATGCTTATATTATTTCGTAATCTTACTTTCTAAAATAAAGATCTTGGATCCACCTCATGCCCCTTGTCACACAAAAGCAAGAGGCAGAGGGAAGCTAACACACACACACAGACAGGGGACCCTCCAGGAGTGGTCCCTTCCAGATAGAGCTCAGTCCACTGCTTTACTAACTAAGTCCACTCAGGTCACAGCTCCAGAGACCCATATCCTCTCCCTGGGAGGGATGCGCCTGAAGCAGTCCAGATGGAAGACATGAGAAATAGGGGGCCGTACAGGCCGCTACATCTCTAACTCAAAGGACTTTAAGCCAGCATTTCCTTGTGACTCCTACGAGGGTTACTCACCTATCTCACAAAATTAGATCTATAGACAAAAAAGCTTGAGAAATACAGACTATGAAAATAAAGCATACTATGTATGTAAATTAAAGGATCTGTGAATTCCTTGAACAGTCAGGGGACTGTCAGCCTCGAAACCCAGGATGTCTTCACCTGCACCCCGCCCCATCCTGCCGGACGTGCAGCCTCCGGGGCAGGCCTTCCTAGTTTAGGTCCCCAGTGTGTGCGGAATGCTGGATCCTAGGAAGAGCTCAGGGAAATGTCTGCTGACTGAACCTCCCAGAATACCTCCATACACGTCATACCCAACAAGGTAGATGTGAGAGCTTCTGTCGTGAACGACACGAGGGTCCAGTCCAATTCTACCTCCACGCACAAGGGCTCATGAAGACATTCAGCACAGAGAGCGCCTCCTCCTTGACACAAGCTCTGAAGTGCTGGTACCGACACAGCCCACTTTCCACCCTGGACTTGTTGCCTCTGCATCAGGTAGTCAACTTACATTATTGTCCCTCTTCTGCAGGAAAACAACTTATGAAAAAAAGAAGTAACCTGGTGTAGTCCTAAAACATACCACAGACACACCTGATGTGATGAAAACTCCCCACTGCTCCATTTTGATATAGTACTTTGTGATATATAATAGGATGAACAATTGAATGGTCCAAATTAAGGTCTACTGCTTTTTTTCACTGTGCTAAAATGTACATAAATTTATCACCTTAACAATTTTCAAGTGTGCTGTTCTGTGACAGTAAGTCCATTCACACCACTGGGCAACCATCGCCACCACCATCCATCTCCAAAACCTCACCATCCCAAACACAAGCTGTACCCATGAAACAACATCTCCATCTTCTCCCCAACACCAGCACTTACACCAACAATTCAACTTTCTCTGAGTTTGGTTTTTCTTGGTCTCTCACCTAGGGGGAATCACACAACACTGGTCCACTTGGCTGGCTCGCTTCACCTAGCACAGTGTCTTCGAAGCCCAACCATGCTGTCACGCATGTTAGGACCCCCTTCCTTTCCACAGCCACTGTGCGGACAGAACACGTTTGTTTATCCATTCACCTGACAGACACGAGGGTTGTTTCGGACTTTGGCTACTGTGGATGCTGCTGCTCTGAGCGTGGGTTTACAGGACTGAGACTTTGCTTTCACTTCTCTGGGTTTACGCCCAGGAGCACAATTGTGGCAGCATATGGTAATCCTATACTTAAATTTTGAGGAACAGCCACACCGTTTTCCACAGCAGCTGCATCATTTTACCAACAGCACACAAAGGTTCCGATTTCTCCACGTCCTTAACGACACATTATTTTCTGTTCCCTCTTGTAACAGCCTTCCTACCGGTGTGAAATGTTATCTCATTTGATTTTGATTTGCATTTGCATCAATGACACTGAGCATCTTTTCATGCGCTTATTGACCAAATGTATATTTTCTATGGAAAAGTATCTATTCAAGTCCTTTGCCCAATTTTTAATTGCGTTGTTTGTTGTTGAATTGCAGGAGTGCTTTTTGTCATCTGCATATCAATCTCTCATCAAATACATGACTTGAAAATAGCTTATCCTATTCCTTGGGTTGCCTTTTTGCTCTCAATAGAATCCTTTGATGCATGGACTGTTTTAATTCTGATGTCATCTACCTTATCTATTTTTCTTTCATTGCCTATGCTTTGGTGTCACATCCAAGAAACCACAATCAAAACCAATGCCATGAAGGTTTTCTCCTAAAAGTTTTATAGCTTTATAGTTTTTTTTAGCTCTTACATTGAGGACTATGGTCGAGTTAACTTCTGGATACAGCATAAGGTAAGAAATAGAATTCCATTCTTTTGAAAGATTTTATTTAATTTTTACATCAGCTTCAGATCCTTTTGTTCTTAAAAGTGCCGTTTGGTATTTCTACTTCCCTCCAGAGTATTATACTGAATGAATAATACTCAACACACCATATGATTTGTTTCTATGAAGTTCAAAATCAGGCAAAATTAATTTCTTGTCATAGAGATAACAATAAGAGTTGTGGGATAGTTGTGGGGCTGACTGGAAAGAGGCACAAAGAAACCTTGGAATGACAGAAATATTCTAGATCTTAATTTGGATTGTGGCTTCATCGATATGCACGTATATCAAAACTCATCAAACTACACACTTAAAATCTGGGCATTTTACCATAGGCAAACCATACCTGAACAACACTGGCAGAACATGACATGCACTCAGCACAGAAGCAGCATCTGGACTGTGGCCTCACCTCTTCCACAGTCTGTAATAGTTAACGCTTCTGCTTACACCATGCCTGCCTTACTTAAGCCAAGAGGAAACTTTCCTTGGGATGATCATGACTGCTCCTCAGTGCTTAACAGAGCTCTCGTATTTTCACCTGATGCAATCCAAAACATTACAGAGCAATTAGGTGAACTGAAATAATCATGATGAGTATGCATATTCAAATATTTAAGGCAAAACACAGTATTATAGATACAATATCTCTTTGACTCTGAATTCTATTTCTGGAAATTTATCTTAAAAAAATATGAAGTAAACATTTGTGTAGCAAGGAGTACCCCACTCAAAAATAAGGACACAGCTGGGTGAGGTGGCGCACACCTGTAATCCCAGCACTTGGGAGGCTGAGGCAGGAGGATCACAAGTTCAAAGTCAGCCTCAGCAATTTAGAGAGGCCTTAAGCAACTCAGTGAGACCTTGTCTCTAAATAAAATACAAAACAGGGCTGGGCATGTGGCTCAGTGGTGGAGTGCCCCTGGGTTCAATCCCCAGTACCAATAAATAAATAAATAAATAAATAAATAAATAAATAAATAAACGAAAGAAAGAAAGAAAGAAAGAAAGAAAGAAAGAAAGAAAGAAAGAAAGAAAGAAGGAAGGAAGGAAGGAAACAGCCTATGTCCATCAACAGGAGATTAATTGAGGGATGAGAAATTCAATAAACACTTTAGAGTCATTGAAAATAATGATCATTATATATAACATATTTAACAATAAAAAGTTCTGTCATAGATTGCTGAGGTGGGGTGGAAGGGGCAGCAGGTACAAGCGTGTATGTACATGTGTGTTATAAAACATAAAATAATGCTATTTTTAATATGAAAACATGTGGTGTGTAAAGAATTAATAGCCTAGAAGACTACATACCAATTGTTATTATTTCTTAAACCTATCCAGAGTTTTTCATGAATCCAGAAAAAAAAAGCAATTTAATTCAGATTATTTACTGCTGCTATATTCTAAGGGTAATCAAAAAGTATACTGTAAGGCTGGGGCTGTAGCTCAGTGGTAGAGCACTGGCTTAGCACGTGTGAGGCACTGGGTTCAATTCTCAGCACCACATATACATGAATAAAGTAAAGACCAACTGACAACTAAAAAATATGTACGTATTTTAAAGGATATTATGATCATTTATTTCTAACAGCAGAAAGCTCTGTGATTTTTGTTTGTTTTTCATCATGGATTTAGGCCCTTTCAGGTAAATTCTACAAACTGGGAAGTCAAAAAGCACAAGAAAAGTCTTAAGTTCACAACGCAAATTTGGCAAATTCTGCTGGCTTCTGATTTCACAGAAAGATCAAACACTATTTTTCATGCCCGGGAGACTGACTGAAAATTCCCCACAGCAAGAAATTCAGATGCTAAGCTGATGTGTGGCCAAACCAATTGAATGAGGAAATTTTATTATGTCAACAAGTCCAGTCAAAAATAATGTGCTAGAACATAATAAAGTTTACAAGGTCAAGATCTTACAACTGCTCCATTCTACAGTCACTTAAGTAAGTTCCCAACTGAGAATTCAAAACAACTTTGGTGCTCCCCACCAAACACACTTTCTTATTTTGAAACAAACAAAAATACATCTTATCCTTAGACTTTCCTAAAGAAACAAATATTCCACAATTTTCTAAAAATAATAATAATGCGTGAAAAACGAGAGAGTCAACAAATACACACACTTGGTGCTTATTATAGACGTGGTACACTACGGCTAGGTTCCTTCCAGCTCTGCCCAGCTGCCTTTGACCAGGTGAAGAAGGAGCTGGCGGTCGAGCGGTGTCCTGCACTGAAGGGCAGGCGAGACAGCGACCACACCAACAGGCCAGGTACAGAGCCCTCCTGTCGCGGTGGAGCCCACTGCCGCTGCTGGCTGTGCTCTGGGAACACTGTGGTCTGCTAGTCACTCCAGCAGGTCGCTTACACAACACCAACACTGCCGTTTCTTAAAAGACTGAAAACCAACCAATACATTCGGGATCACTTACCCTCCCCTAGCTTAGAACTTCTTTATTTTTCATATCAGAAAATAAATTCATTTTGATTTGTAAAACAGTTCTTGGAAATCCTCGTTTGTATCGATTTTAAGTTTAAAAAAAATGACAAATTTGTGTTATACTTCTTTAACAGGGTATGCACAATACAAGATTTTAAAGACATAAACATGGTGAAATAATATACACATGATTTTGCTTGGATTTCTTTCAACTACTAATTGCCTACAAAATTTCACTGCTTATTCCAAGTTCAACTGCTCTACATTTAGCAAATCACAACTTAAGCGAAGAGTAGGTCAGACCCATGTTCTGCGGTGGGACTGTTCTTTACACTGGTGGGAACTAACTGGTGGTGCCTCTGGTAACCTCAATTTCAAGAAGTCCGGGATATGTCCTGAACAGCCTTTATTTCCTCTTAATCACCACTCTAAGTCCATTATCCATGAATTTATTTATACCCTCTCATACTTATATTTCCAGTCCACACTGTCTCTTTAGTGTAACAAATTCTGCAACATTATTGTCCAGATTGTAAAGTGGTATACCTTTAGTTTTCATAAAAATTAACTCCTTCAAGCTTCACCCATAGAATCTGGTAACAAATGCAAGGTCAGCCCGAGAGGGTCAAACACAACATTCCAAGCTTTTCCCCCTGATCAAAGATTCCTGATCAACTGCCATCTATCTCCCTCCACCTCCTGGTCATTCTCCCTGTGCCTGTGAACTTTTACTGGGGAACAGCAGCTAAAAAGCACAGATGATTCAGAAACAGCAGCAAGCCTGGCTGGGCACAGGGCAGGACTATTCTTTTTTAATGTCATTAAAAAGAAACTTCTGGTAATATTTCGTATTCTCCTCTACACGTAACTACAAATGTCTCACCTTCCTTTCCAGGTCAGGCAATTAGAGGAGATTCAGATAAGCATTCATAAAACACAAGCATTCATCGCAGCAAAATGCTTCCTCTCATTTATAACCAGTGTTGAACTGAAGTCTTACTGTACACAAAATTAACACACAAGTGTATAATTGTAGTTTTATGCTCAAGTGCCCTAATTATACACTTTAAAACACTTCCTTTCCAAGGATCCAGCGAGGGCATTCGATACCATGGATCTATAAGGTCTATAGTGTGTATTTGATAAAAAACAAGCATAAAAGGAAAAAATGTGCAGATTCAGAAGGAAAAGTATGTGTGATACACAGAATGACACATTTTATTCTAAAATCCTTAGCTAAACAAGATTGCTAATTTCTAAAGCATATAAATTTCATGTGGGAGAAAGGATGTCCTGAGGAGTGAAAGAATATTAATTCACACTGCCTGCTCTTGAAGACATAACCTGCATCCAAAAGGTTCCCTACAGTCCTTCATAAGCCATCTCAGGGATAAAAAAAAGTTCACCTTCGAACTTACATGCATTATTTATATAATAATATAAGCAGAAAAAGGATTTTAACAGGGAAAGCAGCCATGCTCATTTCTAATGTGAAAGCTTTAACATCTAGGTCACCAATATTTACATTTAAAAACCAAATTTAAAAATAAGTATTTTCCATACTAAATAGAGGCAGTCATTTTAAAATCACAACTGTGGACATAACATCAAGATGACTTCATGAGGCGCGACTCCCATGGTGGTCACAGTGTAGAGAAAGAAATCGGGGATCTCCAGGCAATCTATAACAATAAATGGGTCAGTTCAGCTCACAGAAGCAATGCTTTCCTAGAAAAGCCTACTTGAAAATAAAAAGGCCTGTGCTGCCTCCTCACAGGGATTTGGTTGTTTCCATCCAACAAAGTGCTGGTCAGAGAAAGCACACATGTGAGGTCGTTTACTTGGTAATGAATATATCACACTGGAAAGCGATTTGGATTTTCCATCTTTCTTGTTGTATTATTGCCCAAACTATAACAGGCAATTTTGAATCAGTAAATATAATCAATTTTTTAAAATTGAAAAAGATTACAAAATCAAAGTCATAGCGGTATAACAGTACTTCCCGCACATGTTAAAACAGCAGGTGATTCTAATAAGACTTTAAAATAAGAGTCAGGCTACAGTATATTCACATGTTTAAAAACCACCCACTTGGTCCACAGGCACATGGTAAGAACATCACTTACTAGAGTGTAAAACAGAAAATGCTCAGGACACAGAACCAACAGGGTTACAGAGGAGCTTCCTGCCCCTCAGTCCTTCTGGCCAGAGATTTCCATCTTTATACAGCACAAAAAGAGCCAAGGACTTCACCACTCTCCTATGCAAACAAGCTGCCAAAATGGAGGTGCCAAAGGGGGATTTCAGGGAGTTTTAAAGAGCTGACCTTTGCTGAGGCTGCAATGTCATCTTTGCAAAACCACCACTGAAAGGTGCACCGGGAATGCTAGCTTGGAGGCTGTTCATTCTGAGATAGCTACTTACTAAGCAGGGTTGCGGGGTAGAGAAAAATCACAATTTAACAAAAGAGAATTAGAACTGTTAAAAAGCCAATGGTGAGACTGGTGCTCAGAAGAGCTGGATGGGGCGGAGTGAGACAAGAAGAGAGACACTCTTGACTACAGGCCACTTAGCACCTCAGGATCTCATACCACACATGTAAGTTGCTCATCCAGTTTTTAAATATAGCCTTTGACGTTGTTTCCCTTTCAACTTTTAAATTTTTAACTGATACATAAAAATTGTATCTATTTATAGGGCCCCATGAGTGGGGGTGGGGCTGGGATTGAAGCTGGGCCTCTCGTACGCTAGACAAGTGCTCTGCCGCTATGCCCCTGAGCTGCGTGCAGGCCCCACTGATGTCCAAGAAGACACTGTAACCTTCAAATCAGGGTTGGTGTTTTTTTAATGAAAGATTCAAAGGAGGTGAGGACTATCTGGCTGCCCGTGGTCTAAAGCACACCCTGAGAGTGGAGGGGGTAGCTGCTTCTGTAGCCTTTTATTTATACACCTTTTCTCTCCTGATCAAAAGAAAAGAAAAAGGATAAGTCAGGAGGGAAGATGATGAGAGAAAATTATTTTGGCAACTAAGCTGATGAAAATGGGAGAAAAACCACCTACTTCCTCAAAAATGAAAATTTCAAAACCCGAATTATTTTAAAATATAGCCTTTTAAAATATACAGTCTAAAAGTTCCATATGATTGTTTTAAGGGAGAAAGTATATTCATTAATCTATCAACTCCTCATATAAATGACATATGGAGAAAATGTATGAAAGGAGAAAAATTACAACAATGACAATGTAAGAGTCAAACTTCTCCACAGACCCAAACCGGGCAGCTGCTCTCTTCCTCTGAAACTCTAGGATTTAAGGAGACTGCAGAAATCTATGAACAAACAGTCCCATGGGAAGAAGACCAGTCCTAGGACCTCACTGTATCCTCCTGTCCCTCCTCCCCTAGGGGTATTTATACTGACTTATGTTGGGAGGCGGCCGGAGGCTCTGTCCCTACTGTCCAGGGACAGCACAGGTGTCATATGTGCATACTCAATTTAATTTTTTCCCTGACTTTTGGAATGTGCTTGTAACAGATGGGGAATGAGGTTATAATAAAGAAGTCCTCGCCGCTAAAGAACTTTCTACTAGCCACCTCGTCTTACAAAGCAGCAATTCCTCTCCTGCATCCCGTGTGCAAAGGTGGAACCAGAGGAAACAAGACAAGCACAAGAGCTGGAAAAGGAAGTCCCTGCATTCTGTTTCCAAGAACAGTTGAGCTGTGGGAGGGTGTGGAAGAAGAGCTGTGCACACGATGTCCAACACCTGTGGTCCACTTGTCATCTGGATCAACACAGCAGTATCTGAATAGGAAAGGGGTCCACTCCCCTGCCCCTGAAGGCTGAGCCTAATACACCATACTGGGAATTCCCATAAACTCTTACAACTGGAGAGGTTTCAAAGATCACCAGCTCAGCACAGCGCTTGTCAAAGTGGAGGGTTAGGAAAGCTGCAGCTCCACCACCTACTCACAATCCACTCTGATGACACTCCACCACTGAATGGAAGTACTGGGAGGAGCAAGGAAGTATAACCCTGGAGAGAAGAGCCCAAGGACATGGGAGAAGCCACAGAGTGGGAAGGGGTGGGCGAGGTAGGAAGTCTGCAAGTGAGAAATGCACACGCATTTTTTCAAGTTTTAAAAAAGTTTTAAAAACAAATTTTAAGAATCTGTGGTAGTTTTGATTAATTTCCAAAGTACAGGCCGAGAATCTCTATCGGAAAGGAAATGCTCGTGACCAGAAGTGTTGGAGATTGGGGAGTTCTTCATTTTTTAGAGTATCTGCATATACATTACTGGAAGAGCGACCCTGATCCAAAATCCAAATTCCAAAATGTTCCATAATCTGATATCGTGTCTGGGCTCAAAAAGTTTTGGATTTTGGAGCATTTTGGACTTCAGTGTTTTTTGGATTAGGGCTGCTCAGCTTGACTAGGATACACAATTTCTACCCCAGAGACATCACATACTCAAGGCAAAAGTGGGGGATTGTTCATCTTCATTATGAATCATTTAGCACATAAATTTAACTTATATGATGACTTAGATATTAGGTAATAGTTAAAACAGGAGTTTAAGGTTGAAGTGATATAAAGAAATAGTGCCTTGAATATTAAAGCCCTTGAAATATAAAACCATTTCAAAGAAAACATTTATGTAAAAAAGAGAAAATAATTCAATTATTTCCTTTGAGAAAGATGACCTACAACTTTATTTCATCAGGTACAACTACATGTGCCAAATAGTCCCAAAAGATTGGTCAGGAAAAAATATAGGATGCTGACATTTTTAAATCATTGGTAGAAAGATACCTGGGGAGAGACAGAGGAGAGAAGATAATTCGTTTAATGTAGAATTTTTAACAAATTAAACATTTCACTTCCTTCCACTGTCTCCTCTATTAACATAAACAAAACAACAAAATCAGGCGTTCTAAAGTATGTATCTGAAAGTAAATAATCACAAAATCATAATTATCTCACTCAAAACAATATTTCAATATGGATATAAAGTTCTTGGATGATTCATCCCAAGCACTCTTGCAGGTGACTTTACAGTGAAATACAAAAGTCACTTAGCCGTTTTGCTACAACATTAATAGGTGCAAAGGAATTGATAGAGCCCTCCAATCCAATGACCAATGAGATAACTGGGCCAAAATATTTATTAGTCCTGAAATGGGACTTTATTCTATCTCTGTATTAAGAAAATGATTTCTTGTATTACCATTAGAAGGAAAATCAGATTTCACACATATCCCATAATGATTTTCACTTATGCAAATATATTAAGTTTAAAAGAAACATAGGACATGTTATGGAGAAATGTGACTTCCAATTATTCACTTGACATATTTTGTTTCCTTTCAAACATGTTTCTTACAAGATCAGTGAAAGTCTGTCCCAGCAGCAATCACATGGAACAACACCGTGGTCATGAGGAATTTTCCTGGCTCAAGACATAGTGTAAGAAATTGGGAAAGGCAATCTTTCCTGACCAGAGATGCTACTTCAGTACTTAAAATCAACTAAAACCTACGGCTATTTCTTAGTGCCAGAGAAAAATAGTAGTAATCTGGTCATCTGGTGGTTCCTGAAACTCGAAACCTCTTTCCAATGAACTCCATGCACCCTACTGGTGGTAGCCCAATAAACCATGAAATGTACCCAGCATCCTTGTGGCAGACTAGGGCCACCACAGTGTCAGTACAGCACCCAGGACACACCCACTGTCTAGGTGTGTCCTTGCCCATCCTAATCCTCCTGACAGAAGACCTACCTGCAGAAGCACCTCCAGGTGGCTGCTTCACCTGCAGGCACTTTTGGGGGTCTGCTGGGAAGTCACGTGGCTCAGGTGGCAGAGTCCCACTTGGAATAGAGGAGAACTGCCCTGCACTGATAAACCACATTACTGAGGATTCACTTTTCCATCAGGCTGTGCTGAAAACACACCATGTTCTAATTCTTCTTATCAAAGTATTTAAAAAAAAATACCTTAAATTATCATTTGAGGGGAAACAGGAGGGACGAATCAAAGGAGCTTAAACATACTGATTCCTACTTTATTTTTTTTAAGGTTTCTTTTGCAGTTTGTTTGTTTGTTTGTTTGTTTGTTTTTTACAGACTTCAGTTTGATTCATTGTACCCATGAGGTTAATTAGAGCACCCGCTTTTAAAAGTTTTGACTAGGAAGAAGCAACATACTTTGTATCAACTGTGAATGCACAGGACACCCCCACTACATATGTACTCCTGATTTTCTATTCTTTATACCAAAATCCTTTCCTTTTAAAAACAGGTTGCAACCTAATACTTTATCTTCATGCTCTCTTTATGGACCACAACTGGCTGCTTAAAAAGCACTGTACTCAAGTAGGAAGTTGTGTTTTGCTTCGTTTACAGAGAATCTCAGGGACACTGTTCCAGTGATACTGTGTCACAGTAAGCCCGCCTGAAGTCTGTTTCCTGAAGTGCCACTCCCCTGACTTACAGCTGCCACTGACACAAAATGCCATTGCCAGAGAATTAGAACTCACTGCAGGTTCACGCAGGCTGGCCAGCTGGAGCAGTCTGACTGAAACCACACAATCTGAGAGAAGGCCACTCTAGCAGAACAGGGCACCCGTGACCTCCAGTCCCAGCCACACAGAGAACAGGCACCTGCAATGCCTGGAAGAAATCAAAAGCCCAACAAGAAAAGGTAAAGAAAGAGATGGAGGCAGCATATAATCAGTACTGAGGTCATGTACAGTGACGAGAAGCCAGGTGCCAAAGGACTCAGCTGAGAAACAAAAGGACAGAAAGAATGGAGCTCCAGAGACAGAAGCAAGGAGGAAGAGATGCAAATAAAATTTTAAAAATTAAATTGAAGAGTGGAGAGAAAGCTATGATGTCTTTTGCTTTTCTACACAGATCCACAAAGAAGAGCAAAGTCTCATGGGGACTCGCCACCCATATGTCACTGGGGAAGGGTGGAGGACTCTGGGAATCCTGATCACCCAGCCCCTGCAGTAACTGAGGTTTCCTGGCCATGAGTTACTTGCCAGGCCCAGATATATATTCAGGCAAATGCTCTGGGAGAAGTAATTAGAAAACAATATTACAACTATTACCCAAAACTTTCAACAATGCTTCTAAGAACAAAGACAATTAACACTGAAAGCTTGAGAAAGGCTGACGTAGGCAGAGAGCAACTGGGTACAGTGCTGTACATCCAATGAGGACAAAATTGCCTCAGAGCCCAACTTGAGGAAATGCAGAAATAAAGCCCCAATGCCACTTTATCATGACCTTACTTTGTTCTCCAGCCTAATGCCTCAAATGTAAAGGCTGCTGGACCACAAAACAGTGAGATGCATGGAGGTGTGAATTCAATCCGAGAACGAGACGCACATGGAAGTAAGTGTAAAGCCACAGAGTTGATTTCTGAAACGGAGAGGAAGGGGAGCTCCCAAAAAGGGAGGGGCCCACGGTGGGTTGCTCTAGACAGGAGTTTGTTGCTATCTAGGGGTTTATATGGTATTGCTCAAGGTGACCTTTAAAACTACTGGCTAATAAATTTTAGGGAAGGGAGTTTCTACGTCCAACCAGAATGCGGCACTAGGTGATCATGTACTCCGGGTCCAATCAGGATGTTGATCACATGCTGATCACGTGTTGTTCACATGCTTGATCATGTGCTATCTGGCTGATCAGATACTTCCTACACAGAATTATTGCAACCGAGGTCCCTGCCCTACCTGCCTATCATATTTCTGGCTCCTGCTCTCAATAGCATAGCTAATCAGGTGATTCTTCTCCAGAAAGATCTGCTGCAATAACTACCAGACACTTCTTTTTTGTTGTTGTTGATATCAGTTCCCCCCACCAAAAATAGTACTCATGACAAGAGTACTTTATACACTTTTTCACACTTTTTAAACTATACACAGATGATTCCACTGAACCCTGTACATTCTTAGAAAGAGGAGTAGAATTAGTTTCCATTCACTGGAGGGAAAAAAAAGTTTAGGGATTTAGGGGTATTTGCCCAGTTGGAAATGGCTCAGTGCTAGATTCTAGTTCCTGATTCCAACCAAACTATTGAAAGAGAAGACAAGGCAAGACTCTGGGCAGACTTGGTATCTGCATCCAAGCTGGGTTTTTTTTTATTTTTTTGTTTTTGTGCCACATGGACTCTGAACATCTCTCCTACTTTCCATTATATCATGGGTACCAATTCAATGTTTTACTGTACAGTGGGGAGTCACCAGAAGCATCCCTGGTCTTGTAGAAGGTACATATTCCCTGCCTGCGAACAGAACAAAAGCAGGAGACAGATACAATAACATGTACTCACAATCAGAAGTCTGTGAGCAATATCAGAGGCACACAGCAGAGAAAGAACCAGCAAATTCTGTTGAAGGAAATGGGGCAACAGGTCCTAGAGCACTGGGAACTGATGATCATGCCACATATACTGGACCTTAGCCTCTGGTACATGACTTTCCATCAGCAGAGAAAAAGGGGACTGTGTTGAGTAGCAGCAACCCAGCTGGGGAAGAAAGTGACACAGAAGGGGACCAAGGAACATTTCAGGCCACTATGAGGCAACAATAGAGGAGGATTCTAATTCTCAGAGACAGGCAACACATACAACAGATGGGTAAAGAGAATACTGGCTGTATGAATGGCTGACTCTGTAATAAATCAGTGCAATTTATCTTAAAACACAAGCATTGAGTTACCACCCAAGTTAATAAATTCTAATTAATTCTCGAAAACTCAAATGTGGATACTAAAGCCCATTAGGAATTTCCCATTATCAGAACATCTCCTTACATTAGCCAAGGACACATCTCTGTCATGTTAACCAAAATAAACCATGGTCAAGGAGGTGAACTTGCCACCCCACAAAATCAAACACCACATTCTAAATTCACAAGGCAAATTTAAGGAATACCTGCCAGGAATTGTTGACTTAATTCCTCCCTCTAGTAGGGACATGTACAAACATTGGACATACACCAATGTGCACCACTTGGACTAAATTCCAATATGGAGGTTGAAAGCAGTCAATGACTGAGGCATGGGAACTGCGCAGTCCTCAAAGTGCTGAAAAGTGGACGATGAAAAACTGAAGAAATACACCACACGACAGACAATAAGACAGAACCTGAACAAAATTTTATATGGGATGCTATACACAGATACACATGCATGTGTATGATATATATTTTTTAAATATGACGTATAAGCACAGACTATTTTCCAAAGCTTTAAAAAATATAACTACTAAAATTATGAAACTTCTTCAAATATAATACGCCAAAATTTAAAATCTGGTTTATCCAAAATTTCACATGCCATATTCTAGACCCCAAATTGGGTCCAGATAAACAACAGTTTCCCTAGTAGCATTCTGCAACTCCCCCAAGTCAGCCAAGGATAAATGAAATTAGCCTTCTACGATTCTATGTGTAGCCCACAGAGAAACTGTTCCCAACTGCACAGTCCAGGCAGGGAGGGAAAGGAGAAGAGAGAGAGTATGCATACGTGCACAAGCAAGAGTGCTAGGGCAGACTTGAGAGAGTGAGTACCCACTGGGCCAAGGTGCCTGGGAAAGCTCTAGAAGCTCCTACAAGAAACACCCTTCTAATGCACTATCAAACTAGTAAGACCAGCACATACTTCTAAAACCTCTCTTTGAAAGAAATATGACAATGACTATGCAAAGTATTTTCAACTATGAAAATCTGAAATTTGTTCACTGAACAAAATTAACAGAAATGTCCTAAAATTTTAAAACTACATCCAACAAAAGCCATTGGATGTGTCTTTTCTTATGCAAAATGTTCACAGTAAATTCTTAAAGAATTATAAACATCTATACAGGGCCTTATATTTGACACTTCAACTACTATACCATGGGGCTGAGGGTGTGCTCAATGGTAAAGCACTTGCTAAATGTACATGAGGCCTGGGTTCAATTCCCAGGACCACAAACATCTATGTAGACATACACATTACACGATCCTGTCTACTATCCTACAAATGCCCTGCAGTAAATTTCTCCTCCAACATAATCATAGGACACTCTCCTCACTTTTCTTTCTCCTTCCATTACCAGAATTCTATTTTCTACTTCCTTCCTTCCTTTCTTTCTCCTCTAGTAAGTAAAGGGTTATTCTCACTCTGAGATGCCTCCCTCCACCAGAAAAGATGTCTCTTCACCCTGATTTCACTTTTTTACTCCCAGTCTCATCTTCTATGTGACATTAACCTGACCTCTCTTACCACCTGACCCCACTGGACAGCTCAAATAGACTCTCAGGGAACATCTGGGATCGGGGAGGCCCCCAGACCCCACAGGAACAGGCTCTCTGAAACCCAATGCTGGAAGGGCCTCCTCCTCTGATTACAGTCTGCCATCTGCTGCTGCAGAGAGTTTTGAGATTTGGGTGGTTGTATAGTTTTTGCTTTGCTTTGCTCTCACCATTATGAAAGAACTGACTACATTTTCCTGTGAAAGATCACAGGTCTGGAACTCAAAAACACTAAGCTCACATGCTCATATACACACCCCTCTTCATCAGCACACATGCATGTGGTATATATTTATACACAACCCTTTGCATGTGCACATGTGTGTAGTACATTTGTTTCTGTGCATGTGTGCATATGCATGTAGAACATATTGGTACACAACCCTCTGCATGAACATGCATGTAGTGTATTTACACATGCCCCTTTGCATGTGTATGCATGCAGGTAGTATGTTTACATATGCCTCTCTGTGTGTGAGCATATGAATACAGAACATGTTTGTACACAGCCCTTTGCATGTGTGCATATGCATGTAGTACATGTTTATATCTTAACTCCCACAAAGAGCTGATGTAATAATTTCTGAAAACAATAAGGCATAAACCCTCTGCTCCTATGTCAGAAAAACTACCCAATATGCTTAAAAATATAATTCTTAAGAGTTTGCAAAAGTGTTTAATGTGATATGAAAAAGAATCCACTAGAATACCTCTTATAGTGCTTGTTTTGAGGCAGCTGACTCCCAAAACACATTTTCCATTGCTATAATCTTTTAAAGTGCTCATCTATCTGGCTTTTACAGCAATCTGCAAGTGTGAAACAAATATACAATTCGCAGTGGGGAAAAAATGCAAAGACTTAATCTATTGTACTCTCATTTGCCAGAGTGTAGAGTTGTGGGGCACAACCTCAAAAGTGCTTATAAATTCCAATGGTCTAATGAACAGATAGAGTTTTCATAATTTTTATTGCTGTATTCCACAGCTCAGTGATTGTCAGGCCAATGCCAATGTACAGGTTCCATTTGAATGACATATGGCTGCAGTCAACCAGAGAGATGTAACAACATTAAACAACACGAGTAGAAAGAACAAGAATACAAAATACCAAATTAGCCCTCACATAACCAGTTACGCTCCTGTGTGTCTCAGTGCTTTGGAAGCAGCTCTGTGCTTGCAGGTGTGGGAAACATACCTTGCTGACCCAGTGCAATGTGGACAGTATGACAGGGAGAGCCTGAAGAGGCTCTGCAGTCAGAGGCTGCCATGATGCCCTCAATTGCTACCTTTATTAGACAGCATCACTTCTTTACTGGGCATTTTCCTCACCCGCCCTCCTGATGAAATAACATTACAGCAGGCATGCCTGTTAATCCCAGTAACTTGGGAGGCTAAGGCAGGAGGATCACAACTTTGAGCCCAGCCTGGGCAACTTAAAAAAAAAATTACAAAATGGTGGGGTTGGAGGTGCAGCGGGAGATGTCTCTGGCAGGCAGCCCCTGGGTTCACACACCCTCACAACTACAAAATTTAAAATCGTCCATTCACCTCAGTGAATGAGATACTGATGTGAAATTATAACCAAATGGTTAACCACGAGGCAAACCAGTGTGTAATAATAAAACTTACCTCACCAATAAAAGTTTCCTAAAGTATACCCAGGCCAACTATTAAAGCAGGAACATGGCGAACCAATCATCTGGCTGCCCAGTCCATGAACAACTTCTGGCATTTGGGTAACCCCTCACCTTCTGAGTCTGGGAAGAGGCAGAGTCTGCTTCCCAATGGAAAAAGGGGCTCAAAAGGCAACCTTCCCAGAGACCCTGTCAACCAGGCCAATGGCAGGAGGTCCAGCCAATCAGATGCACTTGGTCTTTGATTCATTAGCTAAAAAATGCAAAAAACAAGTACAGGAGGAATTTTTTTCTGGCAATACACACAATACCCAGTTTCAGGTGTGCATGCACATGTGTCACCAGCATACCAGCAGAGGCGAGAAATGAGGAATGAGTTGCAGCATCACACACTGGGTGACAATGGCAGGATGTCTTCTCTGCACTTGTGACCTGGTTTTGGTTTCATCCTCACAGTGTGGTCTTCCTTGTTCCTGCCCTTACTCATCCAAGTCTTCAGCATTCCTGGCAATCCTCTGTGCTTCCCAATAGCCTGTCAGGAATTCTTTTTCTGCATGCACTGGTCAGACTTGGTTTTCAAGGCTTACAACTAAGAATTCTTGCTGATAAAGGCAGTTTCTGAAATGGTAGGGTAAGTAGAGAAATGGAAGAAGAAATTCAAAACACAGCACAGCATAGCAAAACAGAGCACATGATACTCAGCTGTCAGAGGCACAGCAAAGGGCAACCCCTTGATCAAGAATGTAGGACAAGAGCGAGAAAAGAACCAGGTCGTTCAGAAGATTTAGGTAACTAATCAAAGTCAAGGATAACTATGGTTGTGTGAGAAGGCCCAGAGGGCACAGGTACCCAGCTTTCAGAGGCGTATAGTTCTAATGCTTTCACACTGAAAATATTAAGGAGGAGCATAAGTTCAGAAAGGGACACATTCAATAGCAACAAGAACTTTCTATCTAGGGTGATAGCTGCCAACTGAAGTCTAAGCTGAATGAATACAGATGGGAGCCAGAAGACAAGGAAGACTGTGGGGAGAAAGGGCATTCGGAGCAAACAAGAGGAGGAGGGTGGGGACAGTGGTTTCAGCTAAAGGGAAGAGTAACAAAAAGTGGAGTGAACTAGCACATGGTGTTATTTTAGCTGCAGATATTTCAGTAACCTGGTGTTCCTTCCTCCTTAGGATGGAGGCTGGAAGGAGAAGGTAGAAAAGGAAGTCAGAAATTAATTCAGAGGTACCATGCCATCAAATCTGGATTTTATTTACAACAGAATTCAGTCACTAAAGAACTTTGAGAAGAAGAGTCACATCACATTTATAATTTGTTTTAGCAAGATTATCATGAAGGCTCTACCAGAAAGAATAATCAAATAATATCTGGTTCTCAATCACCTGGGATTCACAAAAACTTTGAGAACATTACTAATTGCCAGAAAAAAATACATCTATGCATATACATAGAAATCTTAATGCTTAATTCTAAAGGACTCACAGACTCCTATGGTGCATGGACCTCAAAGAAAGAATGATCTGGAAGTGAGAGAGAGAAAACTGGCAAAGATGCTGGTTGACAGGCTGGCTACAGCAATGGCCACACTAATGAGGGCAATGACCTCCAGCACAGCACAGGCTTCTGAGAAGGAAGAGAACATGAAATATCTGGCATCATCTTCTGGGTGTAGACACCAAGGAGGAACACCAAGGATGACTTCCAGATTGATGACTTCAGTGACTGAAGAGTGCCATGATTTTATGGGGCAAATGACTGACCAGGGAAAGAAACACCAATGGGACACCCAGAACAAGGCTGCCAACAACACATCCCAGCAGAGAGGCCCAAATGGCACCAGAAACCCGAGTCTCAAGCTGAGCAGGCCAGGGTCCAAGTAATCATTGAAACTGGGATCAAAGAGCAGACACTACAAAGATCATGCAGATGTGTGCAAGGTCAAGGGGACAGGAACCAGGTTCTGTCCTCAGGGAAAAGTCAGGAGTCAATCTAAAGTCCAGTGGGCAGAACAGGCGAGGCTGAAGAAACAAGGCAGCAGGTTCAGGGTCAGTACACAACCATCAATTTACAAATATTAATACAAGTTTACTTTTTTATGCACACAGTTTTTTCTGCATAGTCACATAAGTGCTATCTACTCCAAAACGTAAAACTCGGACAAATTTAAGTAACTAATGCCAAGCAGATATAATTAAAAAAAAAAAAATCAACGGTACTATCCAGAGACATAATTCTCAATCTTTTCAGAGACCCAACTTCAAAAAGACAGTGTAAATTTTAAAGATGCTTTTAAAATACTCATGCAATTTGGAATATTCTACAGTACACTTCAGTAACACTAAAATCTGGAATGGAATTTGCAATTTCAGGAAAGCAATTCTTTAACAGAAGTATTTAGCATGTTATATAAACATGTTATTCACAGAAATGTACAACATAGGGGATTTTCATCACATTTGCTACATTTGTTAGCCAAAATGTAGCACACTTGCAATCACCAACAGAGCTGCAGTAAAACCTCTATAATATTAAACAACAACAAAGCATGGCAGTAAGCCATCTTTCTATTAAGAAAAAGAAAAAACAAAACACACTCTGTAAGTGCAGCCCTTCTTTGTGACTTTTTTCCTAAGGAACTCATTTTAAACAACAGCTCACTGGCAAAAGCATGATACTGTTTAAATCTGAGCAGAGTCTGGCATCTTTGTGCAGAGAAGTTGCCAGGGAGAGAGACTATTATAATGCTAAAGTTCTATCATTCTCACGCTAAAATCTAGAGAATGAAATGAAAATAACAAAACAATTAATCCAGAATACAAGTCTCCTTACTTAGCTTTCATCATTGAGAATTAAAAGTGCAATTCATTTACAATAACTGGAAAATTGTTCTATTCTTTTCTAGGGAACATATTATAGATGGACCAAAAGATGGACCAGATATTAGAAAAGGCTACAATGCTTCACTCAGTATTTCGTAAAGCTCTGAACCTGAACATCCAACACATATATACCACCATTGCCTATGAAACAAAATTACTTTTTCTTTCATATATTGGGCTTGCTGCTATATAACAGTAAAATGGTAAAATGCCACCTTAATGAAGGATTGAAGGAAGAATAAATAAATGAATAGTTATCATAATAAATAAATATCAATAAATAAATGAATAGCATCAGTCTCAAATATTAAGATATTACTCTGGATTTACATAAAGGGTGAACAGCCCAAATCTGAAAATCTGAAATTCAAAATGCTCCAATAGCCGAAACCTTGATACGAAGCCACGGGTGGAAACTTCCCCACCTGACTTACGCGATGGGCACATCCAAGCACAGATGCAGTAAAAAAACTGCGTAAGATTACCTTCCAGGCTATGAGTGCATGTTGTGTGTGTTGTGGTTTAGATATTAAGTGTCCACCAAAAGCTAGGTGTGAGGCAATGCAAGAAAGTTTAGAAGCGAAATGATTGGGTTGTGAGTCTCGACCTTAATCAGTGCATTTATTCCCTGATAGGGATTAACTGGGTGTTAAGTGTAGGCAGGTAAGGTGTGGCTAGAGGAGGTGGTGACTGGGGATGTGCCTTTGGGGTATATATTTTTTTTCTGTGAGTGGTGTAGTCTGTCTGTTTCTCTCTGTTTTTCTCCCTCCCTCCCATCCATCCCCACTTCTTGATGACATGTCCTGAGCTACTTTCCTCTGCCACACCCTTCTGCCATGATATTCTGCCTCACCTCAGGCCCAGAGCAATGGAGCTGGCCATTGCTCCATTGGACTGAGACCTCTGAAACGTTGTGCCCAAAAAAAAAACCACAAATTCCTTCTCTAATTGTTCTTGTCAGGTGATTTGGTCACAGCAGCAAAAACACTAAAACAGTGTACATGAACACAAACGAATTTTGTGTTTAGACTTTGGTCCCAAGTCCAAGATTATACATTTGCAAATATTCCAAAATATCAAAAACAAAAACAAAAAACCCCACAAAGTATTAAAACATTTTCAAAGGTCCCAAGCATTCTGGAGAGAAAACAGTCAACCTTTACTCAAATAGGCAATTTAAAGGTGGTACTTCAAGAGTATGGCAAATTTTAGCTGGTAAAAGAATATAATGTATGTCAATTAAATTCATATATTTATTTGATTAGTTACTATGGCAGAGCATTCTGTATGCCACTACGGTGAAGTCAAGTTGTTCCTGCTCTTCAGGGCATTCACAGCTCAGCAGGCAATGGCCGGAAGGAGACGCTCATAAAGCACTATGGGAAGCACTCTGGAAAGTGTGCCAAGCTTCCCAAAGGAAAATGCAGCTGAGCCTGAGAGTTTGGACCAGAGTTTCACCAGAGAGATGGGAAAAGAGGTGAGGGAGCTCAAGCCACAAATAAAAGCACTGTAAAGTGTGAGGCTGATTAAGATGGCAATTTGTGTAAGAGGTATCATGGACAAGGAAAGAAAGGAACAGAGGTCCCATGCATGGAAGAGGCCACAGTGATTTTCAGTTTGGGAGGATGTATAACCCCAGAGTACCATGTTTTTATTTATCAAGTGATGGGCAGGGGAAATGAAATACACTGACTCTTGTCAACCTTAGTACAGGTTGAGTGGTCTCCATAGCACACACCCACTGAGTCAGCGGTCAGAGAGGGAATCAGAAGTAGAGGCCAGGGCCTCACTCTCATCCAATAAAATGACCTGAGCTTGAGGAATTTATCAGTACAGGAAAAGAGGGAAAAATCAAACAGGACTCTGCATTGCCCTGCAGGACTGGGTTCATTAAGAACCCCAGTATCATGGGAGCCCCAGGATCACAGGCCGGGAGGATGGAGGAGCAGCTGTTTCTGCAGGGGCTCTGGACACCCAAGGAAGCCTTTAGCAGGCAGCTGGCAAGGCAAGCCTGGGGCTGGGAGACCACTGGGGCCAGAGATCCAGGAGCCCTGCAAGTTACAAATCTCTGATTGTTAAGAGTTGGACGAAAGGGATGAAGAAGGCCTGTCCTTCAGAAGACAAGAAGGCAAACACATCTAAGCCCAGAAAACTCCGAGTGCTGAGAGCATTGCAGCACAGCTCTGCACAGTCCCCCTGCACTTGCTGAGGGACCCGCACTGCCCATTGCAGCTCCAGCTCCGATGTGCACTCTCTGCAAGACAGACTGCACCGAGCAGGTCGGCTGCATGCACCAAATACACTGCTGTGGATCTCCAGGAAAGCATATGCACACTCCCACTTACCCTGAGAACCGCTGTTTCTCCCCTTTAGAAGTCAGGCACTAATCTTTACATGAAAGCTTATAAAAAATTATTCATGTCTAAATATTTTTAAAGATTATTGTAATAAAAGACTGGTATTAGTTACTCTCTCCTGAAAGAAAGTATGACAACTAGTCTCAAGAAGAATGTGTTTTTGTTTTTGTTTGTTTGGGGGGAGACTGCGATTGAACCCAGAGTACTTAACCACTGAGCCACATCCCCAGCCTTTTTTATATTTTCTTTAGAGTCAGGGTCTCACTGAGTTGCTAAGTGCCTCACTAATCTGTTGAGGTTGGCTTTGAACTTGCAATCCTCCTGCCTCAGCCTCCCAAGTTGCTGGGATTACAGGCGTGCACCACCACGCACAGCAAGAAGAATGTTTTCTAAGATTTAAAAAACAAAACAAAACAAAAAAAACTACTCACTTTGAACTTAACAAAATGTCAGCATCTTGAATTGAACTATGACACCATTAGTGACAGAAAATTGTATCTGGTAGACTAACCCATAACTGTCTGGTCATTAAGCAACAGGTTAGCTCTATGTGGATATCAAAACTTGTGTCCATACCCTACCTTCTGAACCCTAAGAGTTTTCTACCCGCCAGGCATCATGCAAGTGCCTGGGACAGACACACGGAAATGCTCCCCGGGTTCCACTGAACTTGGAGGCAAAATAGAAAAGGAAGAAACGTGGAAGATGGCCTGTCCACATGGAGGCTTGGCCTACATGTGGTTATGGAAAGAATGGCCAGAGGACGAAGGAGAGCCAAGGAGGGTTTCGGCACAAACGGTGGTCTGAGCACGGGAGAAGCCTACCTAGCACACATGTGGCTGGGAAATGGGCAGGGGTTCTAGACAACTCCAGCAGGTTCATGGAGCAACATCAAGATGTCCAGAATGGGGGTGGCCATTGGGGGAGGGGTTAAAGAGGTCTTGCTATTTCTCAGTATCTAATTCCCTTTTCTGAGCTTCTAGAAGGCTCTGTCTTGCTTAGTAGAAATTATCAATGAAAGTTCATCAACCCATTAAACAAAACAGACTGGAAATACATGGGTTACTCTGACTAGCTATGATTTCAAGAGAAGATGAAATGGGAGAAGGAGCATTTACTGGGCACTAAGTACCAAGTCCCAGGCTACCTGCTTGTACACATGACATCTTATTCAATGCTCACAACTTTGTAGTACAAGATTCCTCTGGGAAGAGGCACAAAGACTCTACTCCATCCCTCCCTCTAATATAGTGCACTACAGGATTTTATGTATATATAAAATATATATACACACATACATAGAAAATTATATATAACACATACACACTTATTCATTAATTCATTTGCTATTGTTAAAAATCTAAGAACATAAACAAAAACAGAAATGAAAAACTGAGTCTTCATTAAATACACTTATGCCAGGCAAACCCCCAGACACCATTAGAAAAACAGCCATTGAAAATGTGGCTCAAGAAGGAAAAACAGAAGTGAATATTCATGAAACTCCTACTAAGTCCAGTCCCAAGAGCAGCCTGGAGGGTGCATCATCACACACAGGACACGAACCTGCACAGTGATCCTGTGCAACCCCCAGCAGAGAATCCACTGTTCATAGGATGGAGGCAACACAGACATGCTGGTCACACACAGGCCTGCTGTCACACACTGTCTCAAAGACTTAGAGCAAGTAAGAGTACGGAAGAGGGAGATACTCTATAACCAGAATATTTCTTCCCATGTGGCACCTAGAGATTCGTAAAAGTAGGATAAAAGAGTAATCAAGAGCAACAGGGCTGGAGGCAGGCAGACTAGGGTTCTGTCCTGGCTCTGTTATGAACTACGTGACGCTGAGCAACTTAGTCACTCCAAGAAAGCTCAGCCCCATCTTAGGCCTTCTCCACTACTCTACGTGGAATGTTCAAAAGGATTCTCCCAGAGATCTCTCCATTCTGTTGAGGATCATTTGTTATACTGGGTACTGCCTAAGTCAACAAGACCATGCAGCAGGGTTCACTTAGCATTAATACTGCCTTCATTTAACAAGTATGCATGACCTGCCACCTGTCAGGCCCTGTGCTACCTAGGAGCTGGTAAATACAGGAGATGAATAAGCTATGGTAGCCCTGACCTCCGACAATGCCACTTTCTGTATCAGAAACTAACCCCTTGCTTAGAGGGTACAACAGGGAACAACAGCATGTACACAGGCCGCACAGTGAACAAGAGCCACGACAGCAGGCACACTCAAACAGGGCTGGGCATCTCCATCCCTGGGAGTCGTTCCAGATAACAAAAATGGAAAAAAAAAAAAATCACTGCTATTCTAGTTGCAAAACTTGTTAAAGATACAGCTATTTTGGACACAAACCTAGAAAATCTAAATGTTTTTGGTACTGGAAAACAAGAATGAAATACCAAATATAAAACATATACAGAGTTAGAGGTTTTTAGGGCATCTGGGGGAAAATAACCATTACTAAATATTACTGCAAGATAACAAGAGGCTCAGTAAAATTTTCTAATTCTAATTGAGTCTTGAGTCCAATGTGACATTCTTTTAAAAAATTTAAACATATGCAATTATGTTCAAATATAAAATAATTAGTTGCACTTTTGTCTACGGGATATATACTGCCATTTTAAGTATTACTTTAAAGGTATTTTTATTTTCCTATCAAATTCAGAATCCACATTTTTTTCCCCACCAGTTTTATGTCACACAGGTTCAGTCTTTGACACGACCTAATTTAAAGGAAGCTCTTCAAAATACAGCCACTAAAATACAGGAAGAAATGTAAACTACACATATAAAAAGATAATGAATGAAATTTAACCTAAATGATTTGTTAAGTGGCAAACATACCTGTTCCATGTTACACTAAACCCAGAAGTCAGGGCATTTTCAGGTATCTTGGCCCTGAACACCAGATTGGATGCTCTGTGTTCAGGGTCAAGCAGGGTGGGCTGAGAGGGACTTGCTAGGATCTAAGTGCATCTAGCGGGGGAGGCTGGAGAACCAACTGGCATTCCCTGGGAGGAAGCTTCCACTGTTGCCACCCATCAGAAGGCAGCAGGACCACCTCCACAAGCAAGGCCACCTCAGGGAGGGCATTTTTGCCCTCAGCCTTCCTGCTTTTCTAAGACATTGTAATGCAAGGTGTTACAGAGCTGGGGCTGTCCAGAGGGAAGGGAGCAATCAAGCAGAATCCTGAACAGGATGTAGGTTCCCTGGGAAAGGCAGACATCAGCATCTTGACCCATGCCCTCCCCCTGCCTCAGCCCCTCTGCTAGCTGTAGGATGGGGACCAGTGGCCAGGGAACAGCAATTCTCTGTAATTATCCATTGCCTATCATGTCACTATGAACATTAAAATGTTATTGGGAATGATATTCTTAAATATTTTTAAGTACATAGTTTTAACATGTCTAAAGTTGTTAAGTGTGATTTTACTACTTGCTCTAAGAACCAATTTTCTCCCCTAGAAAGGCATCATTTCTTTTCTTAAAGACTCTCAATGGGCTTATAAAATTTGTTACATAGAAATCTACTTTATAACTCACGTAGACAATTCATCTTTTCACATATTATCCAACATCTGTATGAACTCTTGGTAGTTCTAACCACATGGCTGCAAATCTACTACATCAGTACAAAGAAAAACAGAATAAAATTAGGTCTTTACAAGTCCCAACCCCTTATACCAAAGAGTTAATATAAGTCACTGAGACTTCCTTAATTCCCTGTTTTTAAGTAAATCAAATTTGTATAGACTAACAACCTAAAAATTCATTAATCTGAGTATAGAATCTTGCCAATATTTATAATAGATGTGATCATCAATGTTTACGTTCAAATTACATAGTGATTTTTTTTAATCCAAAAATCTAGGTACAAATTTCAAATTAAAAGAACATTATTGGGCTGGGGATAAAGCTCAGTTGGTAGAGTGCCTGCCTCACATGTACAAGGCCCTGGGTTCAATCCCCAGCACCACAAAAAAAAAAAAAAGAATATTATAATATTATTCACTTTTCATAGCCAGATGCTGAGAAAATAGAAGATAAACAAACTATATCAAAACCTAAGGCCTATGAAAGGCAAAACATATTTGTTAGACTCTTGATTCTGGTAGAACTATCAATAGGAAAAATAGCTGAAATTATTAAACCTGTGAATATGGCCACTTCTGGCACAAATTTGAAAACATACTCCCAAACCTTTAAATTCACTTTGAAAACATACATGTACACTGTATATAGAGTGCACCAATTAAAATGAAATCAGAAATTTCAGCAAACAACATAGATATTCAATGCACTAGAGATAAAAGACTAAATTCATTTATTCAGAAAATTTTTACAAAACATCAAATGTCACCTTTGAACCACTTCTAACCACAAAATTTGATACCCCCAAAATCACTGTTCTTACTCTATCCCCTCTTTTTTCTAGTTTATTTTATGTGTGGTTCATGAGATTCAGACCCAGTGCGTCACACATGCTAGGCAAGTGCTCTACCACTGACCCCAGCTCAGCCCCTCTGTTACCCCTTTTATAACGACTTTGCTCAATGCTTCTTCAAATCTTTCAAGTCACAGTGATAAAACAGAAAATGCCATAAGGATCATTAACCCATTTAGTCCCAGTTTTCAGTTCTGTGACTATTTCAATGAAATTAACATAGGTATATTAAAATGGGTTGAATATCATATTTAGAGTTTATATATTATACTACTAGGATGATTATATTATCATATTGTAATTGTATTGTATGCCATGTAATTATATATTGCACACCATATTTAAGTTTTTAATAGGAGTTCCACATCTGGGACAAAGGGATAAAATAGGTTAAAAGTTAACAACTGTCTCTAAATCCTATTTCTAAAGAGACAACATTTAGAGTTTTGAGTGGTTTTGTGTCTGAACCACTAATTTGCAGTCATATTTCATTTTGTCTTACGCTGTAGTATGAATGTCTGTGCCCCTCCAAATTCCTACTCTGGCATCCTGCCCCTCCAGGTGAGGGCATGAGGGGGCAGGGCCTTTGTGACATGGTTAGGCAATGAGAGCAAAGCCTTCTGAATGGGACCAGAGGCCTAAGGGTTCAGCTGTTCCCCTCCTCCCCTGTGAGGGTGCACTGCCTGTGAGGCAGGGACTGGTCCCTCACCTGACGATGATCTTGGATGCCCAGCCTCCAGAACTGTGAGAAATATATTTCTGTTATTTTATTTGCTACTGCGTCGACAGTATTTATATTATAGCAGCTCAAATGAACCAAGCCAAACCCTTTCAGTTTGTTTTCTGAAGCTATTTCTTCATTATATTAGATATAGATCCTTAATATTTATCCTAATGTTATAATGATATAATAAAAACACCCACATACTTCAGTGACAAAACACACACACACACACACACACACACACACACACTTCTCAATTCTCTCCCCAAAGAGAAATAATAATGAACGAGCACATTCTTTTAAGTTAGTCTTTACCTAAACAGTAAAGACCATGTGGAAAAGTGGTAAGTCAGATATTCAGACATGCCTTGGTGTTGACTCGAACACTCACGAGGAAGCTCACTATAAGGTTTTCTCTCAATGACACAGCATTACCATGACACAGACCTCAATGGTGACGAAGAACATCAATGACCATGAAGCATGGTGACACCTGTGATCTGCGGCAGCAATTGTGGCCATAAAGTGAGTGTTCAAAACTCATTTTGGACAATAAATTGATTTTGAAAAAGATTGATTTTTTTTTTCATCTGTCTTTTTAAAAAAGTTTATTTGACTGAGGAGGGTTTATGTCTTGAGCTCAATGAACAGAATGAGATTTCAAGGAGAGGGTTGTGAAAGAGTCTGAGATCTGCTGGACTACTTTTGAGAAGAAATGTTTTCAAAAGCCACACCCAAAGTAGGTCTTTTTTCTTATGTTTAATCTGAACACAAACATTCACAAAGTCTAAATGAAAAATAAGAGCATTCCCAAAACATGATTTTAAAACTTCAAACTAACACATTCTGAGACGGCTCACATATATCCAAAATAAAGAAAGTGAAAATCAGATGGCATTTTTTTTTTTAAGTTGGCAATGGACCTTTATTTTATTTATTTACATGGAGTGCTGAGAATCGAACCCATTGCCTAGCAAGTGCTAGGCAAGCGCTCTGCAACTGAGCCAGCACCCCAGCCCCAAATTGATAATACTCAGGTACTTTCTGGTATATTCAGTTCAAAAATCAAACAGTGCATTGAAACACTAGTTCAGCTTTAAACAGCAGCAGTATGCTCCTAACTGACACCATTCAGGTAAGGAAACGGCCCTGCCCCCTAGCTCAGCCCCGTGCACACTCCCAGAGAACAGTGCCATGTTCTCCCTCCAGCCTACACCACTGGCCCATCCCCCCAGGCTATAGCCTCCAAGCACAGCAGAGGACCTTTGCCTGTCCCTCATGGCCTACCAATTTCCCGGCCTTTTCCACGGATACATTTCAGGCCTCCTTCAAACTTAAACTTTAATATCTAGCAAGATAATTTCTTTGTTGCTGAACTTCAGGAGGTCCAGGAATGCCACCTTTTGTGGGTCATCAAGGATCAAAGCTGTCATCAGAGTATGCAGTAACTGACAGAAGAGGACCCAGAGGACTCTAGCACACACTGCAGAAGGTGCCACCATACAGTGGCTGGAAGCACTTGCAGGAGGTATGAGGCCTGCCACGGTGAAGCATGTGGGACAGCCTGGCACACGGCCTGCCAAGGGCAAGAGCATGCAATACCCCGGAGCAGGACGAGACCAGCAGAATGCCTGCGGGGTCACATACTCACACACACGCACATGTACGTGTGTCCACTACATGATTTTAAAGGAAAATGTTTCTGAAGCGAACAGCATTGTAACAACTCAGTACCATATCAGGCCATGTTAAATGGAGTGTCACATATAGGGACAGACTGTGGTCACAATTTTCAGATGTCTATATAAAAAATAAAATGGACTAAGTCAAATTTTAAATTTAACTTCCATGATGCTTGCAAAATTGAATTTTCAACTTTAACAAGTAGTATAAACCACTCACAAGAGACCGTGGTGTAGACAGTTCCTTATAGCTGTTAATGACATTTTAAAGTCTGTGAAAATCCTGTTTATGTATTAGACAGACTATAACCCACAGTTACGTACACATTCTCATAAATTACAAAAGTATTTAAAAAGCAGCACACAACATCAGTGGGACCTCTGAATATAAAAGTAGTCAAATCGTTTTAATTTTATGGCCAGAGAGATGTCTATATACAGACAGCAGAATCAATGTTACATCTAGTATCTAGTTTCTCCTAAAAACAAAAGCAACAGCACAGCTTGCTTTTAGTTGCCTGCTTTTAAAAACAAACCCATAAGAACAGCAACAACAACAACAACAATAACAAAATTCTGGAAGCTACAAGCAGATAGATAAATAGTAACTAACTTAGCCACCAAAAAGGGCTAGGTCCTAGACCCAGCTGACAAGTCAGAATCTTCCAGAGGCTCAGAACTTGGCGACACCAGATACAACTGAGGGCAGTGGGGGTCCCTGGGTGTGTGTGCTATGGGCTGCTGAGTGGGGGAGCTCAAGTCAAAAACCAGGAGGGGCATGTGGACTAGGAAGCAGCCTCTCTCCTGCCACACCCAGTTCTTCCTCCTTCATCCTAGCACAAGGCCAGAGATTAATTTCCCGCCAAAGGGAAAGCAGAGGCTCTCCAGAACCAGTGCTGTGGTCGGACAACAATGGCATCTACTGGGCACTGAGATCCCCTGAACAGAGACCTGTCAACAGCCCTCCTCCTGAGTTCTGTCCCTGCCCATCAGCACACAAGTAAGTACAGACTGGGGTGGCAGTGTCCCCCAGCTCCCTTAAGAAGCCCACCAGGAATCCACAGAAGATCCACTTTCAGCAAGCCCTTCCACGGGGACTCAGACCACGAGGGACCTCTGGTAGCTCAGGAAAGCCTTTAACACAAAAAGAGACCAAAACAAACAACGAGGGCAAAGTAGATGAGAAGAAAATGCATGGTGGAGTATGACCATTAATATCTCAAAGAGACAAGAGAAAACGACCCAGCCTGAACTAAGGACAGGGTTCTATTAAGACAAAACATAGAAGAATTAAGACGAGGAAGAAGGTGAAAGGGAAGAGGGAGCAGGGAGAAGTCTGAGAAGAGGAGAAGGCTCTCAGAACACAACACAACACTAGAACTGAAGAATTCTTTCAGAAAAGGGAATGAAAGGGAAATACATGGAAAACAGCAGAGAAGATGTTAAGTTAGAAGCCCAAAGCCAGGCACGGTGGTAGCAGCACCTGCACCCCCAGCTACTTGGGAGATTGAGGCAGGGGGATCACTTGAACCCAGGAGTTCAAGGCCAACCTGGGCCACATAGAGAGAACCCCAAAGTCCAGAATGTCAGTTAAGGAAGAGTTCCAGAAAGAAAGATGAGTATAAATGAAGTGGGAGTAAAGATCATTGCACAGGGCAATGGAGAAAACTAGGGCATGGAAAAGCCCACACCATGAGGAGGCGGGAAGACGGAGCATGGAGACAGGTCACATGCCGAGGATCAGGAAGCGAAAGCAAGAAGAGCTTCAGACTTCATAACAGCAACACAGCAGAGTCCATTTTGATACAACAGGTAAGAACTGCATCAAAAATCTGGAGGAAAAAGATTTCCAAAATTCTATCCCCAATCTATGAGTCATGTATAAAAGGCATTTTCAGATGTGCAAGATCTTAAAGTTTTACTTCCTTGCACCATTTCTGAGAAAACTACTGGAGAATGGTCTCCAACCAAAACAAGGACATAGAATACAGGAAACCAAAAGTCCAACTCAAAAAACTGATAGAGGTAAATCTCAGGATGACAGTAAAAGGAGAACCCAGGATAGAAGATGTGCTCCAAGCAGAGAGGGCACCAGAGAGATGGCAGCAAACAGAATGTTCCTGGGGAGAGGCCTCAGAGTACAGAATCTACAACCCACCCAGTGAGTCTAAATTTCTCACAAGGAGAGACGGGCAGCTCAGTTATCTCTCCCGTGATGAAAGGTTCTAAAGTGGGGTGAGTGCAAAGTGTACATAGGAAAGTGAAGGAAAAAAGGATTACTGTTTATAACAAGAAAAGCAAAGAGCTATGTAAAAAAGGAAATAATAATTTGCTATATGGATTAGTCTTTTCCCAGTCTCAACTATGTAAACATTAACAGTGATCATGTCAAAATTATAGCAAATCTGGAGGATAAGAGGGTAGAAGAGGCAAGGCTTGCAGTGCAGGCAGGGCTGGAGGAGTGCCAAGCCATCTTTCTCCAGAGGGGAAAGCGGCAGAGAGTGCCCAACACTGGACCTGGCCCTATGAGGATGCGGTTCAAAACACGAAGCTACCTGAAGAAGCAGCTAGAAGAACTGACCGTGGCTGCTGTGGGAAAAGAGTAGTTTTAAGAAAATATAAGTTTTTCGGAGTCATTTGCAGCCTGCTGAGTTCTTGAGACACATTTCCATTCTCTAGTCAAAGAAAAAAAGGAAAGAAAATAAAGCACCTGTTAGGGGTTGCACACAGGTTACTTCAAAGAACTTCTTTTTTTAAAACTGGTTCTTTTTAGTTATACATGACAGTAGAGTCCATTTTGATATAATTATACAAGCAGGGGATATATCTTGTTCTAATTAGGATCAAAGAATAATTTTAAGATGATGGTACGCCCAAGTCTGGAAATCAGAAATGTTCAAGCTAGAAAGGAAGAACTCCAAGTATTCGTCATCTCCCCTCCCCTCGCAGGCCCCTCACATCCAGTTTTATAGCTCGATCCTGCCCAAGGCCAACCAAACTGCTCAGAAGATGTGTAAGATGTCATAAAGAGAAAAATGCACCTGCCAGTCACCCAACAGCCAAAAGCACATTTTAGCAATTACACTATTAACTAGAAAACAGAGCTGGAATATTCATTTATCTGGGTTCTACTTCCTGTTTTGTACTTTCGTTAAGTCACTTAATATTTTAACCACTTGAATTTCCCCATCTGCAAAACAAAAATACAACTATCCTGTATTTCATATAACATTTATGAGAATAGAGTGAACAGGTTGCTCTAAGATTCTTAAAACAAAAAGTGTTTTAAATATGCTTTCCTTCACCCTCAAGGATGGGTGCTTGTCACTTAAAATGACGTTACACCCCAATAAGCCCACTGCATGCTGAAAATATGTAAGTCAAAAATGCACTTAGTATACCAAGTCACAGCTTGGCCAGACTACCTTAAACATGCTCAGAACACTTCAATCAGCCTACGGGAGGGCCAAGTCCTCTAACACAAAACCTATTTTAGAACAAAGTGTTGAATTATTCATATAATGTACTGAACACTGAACTCATAGTGAAAAACAAAACGGTTAACTGGATAGATTTTCACACTATCATAAAGTAGAAAAATCACAAATCAAACCATGAGTCAGGGATCAACTATATACACAACTAATAGCTCCAAACTCAGTATATCCAAAATCAAACTCATCATCCCAAAATTTGCTTCCACTCTACATTCAAACTCTTAAGGCACCCACAATCTTCCTTTCCATGCAAACCAGAAATCTGGAGTCAGGCAAGACGACCTTCTTACCTAAATACGATCAACCTCCATGCCCTACCCAGCTCACCTCCTGAACGGATTTAAGTCACCCCTTTCCTTTCTATCCCAACTACCGACCACTACACTGACCACACTGGGGTCCTACCTTACTCTGGTCTTTGTGTGCCTAGACTCAGGACAGACCTTCCTGTCCCCAGGTTCTTTCCCTTAAGTCCTTCTTACATCCACAAGCAACAGCACAAAATGACCCATCGAGAAGGCTCATTTCTTCTTAGAACTGAAAAAGTACCCAACATTTACAGCGTCAGGTCAGGCTTCCCAACAGGGCGTTCACAGTTCTCCATGACCTGGCGCCTCCTCCAGTGCCATCTCCCATGCAACCAAGTGCAGGTCCCCCGACACTGGAGACTGACTGACACGGCTGCCCTCCCCCATGCTGTTCTTTCTATCCGCCTTCTTTGAATAATTCATGTTCTCAAACTCAGTATCTACACTAGGCCTCCGCCCATTCACCTGTCTCCTCACAGGACTCCTCCTTGACAGCAGAAGAGTCACTGGGTCCTGACCACAGTGCCAGGGTCCTGCACAAAGTAAGCATGGAGCAGGCAATCAGAATTGCAGAAGCACTCCCTACTCTCACAGAATAAAATGTGTGACCTCAAAGACCAGCCTCCGTTCACTGCCTCCTTTCCCTTTCCTCATTCACCCCTTAAACTACGGCAACCTGGTTTTTACTATGGAATCACAGCAGGAAGTCTCTCTGGTAGTCCTCATCCTATTCCTGCAGGCCTCCATCCTCCTCTGAAGTCTCTCTGGTGACACGTTCTTTCCTGGCCTTCCCCTCCTGCCCTCTTCAGCATGCTTCTCACTCCTTGTCACATATCCTGTAAGTGCTGGCAGCAGGTTGTCCCAGCCTCCTCTGGGGGCGGTATGCACAAGCCCTCTCCTTGATGGCTTCCACAGGGGCCTACCACTGTAATTTGCAACCTTAGTTCCCCAGGTTCCAGGACCCACCCAAGACCAATTAAAATAAGAGCTCTAAGGATGGGATTCACTCGGATCCACTAGAATTCTAAGGATGGGATTCACTCGGATTCACTAGAATCCAACTGATTCTAACGGTAAGCACAGCTCAGATCCACTGAGTCACATGCTAACTTCAGGCCCAAACCTCAACTTTCTACCTTCAACATCCACAACTCCCTGGACCCAAATCCCAAGTCCCCGTGGCCCACCTCCATTTCCTGCAGGTTTTCACCACAAAACTAAAAGCATCCAAAAGTCAAGTCACAGCCAAGAGCAGGAGCATACACCTGTAATCCCAGAGACTCTGTAGGCTGAGGCAGAAAGATCACAAGGTCAAGGCCAACATAGACAACTCAGCAAGTTGTCTCAAAATTTAAAAAAATTAAAAAAGCTGGGGGTGTAGTTCAGTGGCAGAGCACACCAGGGTTCAATATGTAGGTGTCCCCCCCTCCACCCGCCCCAAAAAAGTAAACTCATGTTCTGCTACCTGCCCAGGATTCCTTTCACTCTCAATGGAACCTACCTGCTGCCCAGGCTACACTCTGGAGAACGATCTCAAGCCCTTTGTTGCCTACTGTACCCTCAGCTGGTCACTGAGGTCAGTGTTCTCTGCCCACACAATGCCCTACATGATGCCCCTGGACTCAGCTTCCCTTCCTGTCAGGCCCACTGCTTCTGCATATCTCAAATCCTCAAGGGTCACTCCCTTGTCACCCACCGTCTTCCAGCCATCCTGCCCAGTCCACTCTCCACACTTCCAAATGGCCTTTCTGCAGAACACTTCAAAGCTACTCCTCTAAAAACACTCTATATGAACAGAAAGTGCTAAGGATACAGTTCAGGTGCACATAACCCACTCTCCTCCACAACCTCCCTCTGCTCTGCTTTCTAATCCAAACTTGTACCATGTTCTCCGAGTTACTCATCAATACACCACTCAAGCTATGGTGTATTGATGAGAACGATGGGTAATCTGTGACAACTATCAAAAATATACCTGCCCCATACATGCATGCACACACACACACACACACACACACACACACACACACAGAGTTCTGCCATTCCTTCGTTAAAACCCAAGTCATCGTTCACCTACTGCTTTAGTTTTGAGAAGTGTCCCACAGAGGTTCATGTGTTGGATTCTGTTGCCACCCTGAGGGGTAGGAGAGGATGGAAGCTTTAGGAGGTAGGCCCAGTAGGAAGAATTTAGATCACTGTAGGAGATAAACTGGGACCATAGCTGCTTCTATCCTCCACCTCCAGCCTCTGCTTCCCAGATGCCACAAAATGAGCACACAGCCCAAGCAAGAGGTCAACCAATCATGGACTAAACTTTAAAACCATCAGCCAAAATAAACCCTTCCTCCTCTTAAGTTGACTGACCCTAAGCACTTGCTACAGCAACGGAGCGGGCCCAGCTTCCTCTCCCGTCGAGCCCACCCCTCTACCTGTGCAGCATCAGCACCTCCCTCCCCACGCTCTTCGCGCGTGTCTCCATCCCACCAGTCACCTCACTAGGTACGACTGTCACCACGCCATCTTTGTGTCTCTCCTGTGTTCTCTGAGGACATAGAATGTATGTCTTTCTCCGAACCCAATCTTCGTCACATTATAGAAATTCTAAGAATGTTGACTGCACAAAATGCAGGTAACCATGGCACAAAAGGGTTTGCTTACAGAGACCCAGATTTTTTCAAAAAATCACACCACTGTTGTAAGTTGCATGTTCTAATTGTGAAACATACAGAATGCTGTTCCTCAAATCAACCGTCCACATCTTAACTAAATAATGTTTTATGATATCACTGAAGGCACCATTAAATACAAATTAGAACCACCATTTTGCCAAGTGAAAATCAAAATCTTTTCTTCTCTTGCAACAAGTACATGAAAGGGTGGGTGAATGCTATCCTCGGCTGAGTACGGGTAGTAGGTGGTTAACTGGCAAGAAGATCAAAATTTACAACTCTGGATGACAGTAACACCATCCCTTTATCTTGCTACCTTTTTACTGGCATAAATCCCACTTTTTAATGGTCTTCTTGTTCCTGACTATTAGAAATTATTGGCAGTTTACACTAAGAGGCTTCCGCCATTTCTCATTTCCAAATCATATTGTGGCCGTTAATTCTAATCAAAACCAAAACAGATCAATTTTAAGTTTAAAAACAGGACATTACAAAAATAAATTATGCAAGCAATCAAAATCCTACCAGTATTCTAACAAATTTGTTATACCAAATTCTGAACAGCAAATAAAATTGTAAAGAACTGTTAAATCATTAAGCTCTGCCATACAAACTTTAAAAAACAAAAAATCTGAGATACAGAATTAGAATGTTTAAGAACATGAATTCTGCATAAGAAAATGACTGCAGAAGCACAGGTGTTTCTCATCTTCACCCCACTTCTCCCCTCTGCCTGCCTGCCTCTTTTCTCTCTTCAAGAAGAACAATACCAAATGGCAGAAGCAACTCCTGCCGCATGCGATTCCGGACAGAGACAAGAGGGCTGTGAAAGTCTGAGTGAAGATATTACAAGGGACAGCTTTTCATCTTGGTCTTTCTGTGCCCCTCCAAACTCGCAGGGAGCAGATGGTAATTTTCAAGCACATTTAGACCAGGCTTGGACAGACAACTCAGTGATAAAGAAATAACTACACATGCAAAAAACCATATGTCTTGCAACCTATGGTTTTGATTTAGAAAAATTTTAGTTTCAGTTAACATAGAGAGAAGTGCCGGGGACAAGGCTCCATATAAAATGCTGACATGTGAATTATAAGAAAATTTTCAACAGTTTCCCTTTCACATTTACACACGATAGCATACCAGTAAATACTGGAACCTTTTTTTAACTAGAAATCTAAATACTATGCAGGTCACTGAACAATGAATATCAGCTCATAAAGGAAGCAGACACCTCTCAAACTCAAACTCAGTGGCCCGCTTTTCTGGCCACGTGGGAAAGTGGGCAATACCTGGCCATGCCAAGGGCTCTACAGAAGAGATTAACATCCGGGTTAAGGCCAACAATTCAAAGGGTAACAAAAAAGGAAAAAATCAGATACTTTTGATTCATTTATATTTCAAATGCAAACTGACTACTATTCTAGTTAAAAGGAACAGAAAGCTATTTGCCTGTCTCTTCAAACCAACAACAGTAGAAACTGAAAGCAGTCCCAGGAAGACGACCAGCACCTTGGCCATGTCTCTACACTCCGCTTGCAACTCCAGCTCCACCTAGAATTTCCAATCCAAACACAAACTTCACAAAAGCCCACTTTCATGTGCTTAGCCCTGGGACACCAATAAATGACAATGTTCCCGGACAAGATAGCTTCTCTGAACCCCCTTCCCAGAAGTTTGCACCCAGACCAAAGTCAGAAGACCTTTGCTTCTGGGCCCCCTGTCCTTCCTGTCCAGTGGCAAATGCCTAGCATCTCAGCTTTGAAAGGGCCTCACACTATCTCCACACAGGAGGAGTTGGGGCTCTGACACTCCTGAAACTGTAGATGACAGAAACAGAGAACATGGTTTTGTCATCATAAAACCAAAGTTCAGCTTCTGACACTTCAAAACTATGTAACCTTGGGAATGTCATCAACCCTAAGCCTCAACTTCCTCATCTGGAACAGTGACCTCCCAGCACCATAACAGGGTCATTATGCTGTTCCACTGGAATTATCTAAAAATACCTAGCAACCATACAAATCTCACTACATGATACATCAAGCAAGCCCCAGACAAGAAATACCAGTTTGTCTCAAGCACAACTGCTACAACAGGCCTCCCATAAGCCCAGTCACAAGTCTTTCTGGGCCCTCTGACTTCATGGTGAAGCACAAGGCCAGAGACCATCCCAGCATTGGACCACTAGGACCTCAACCTCCAGCTGCTCAGATTACTGACTGCATCAATCACTTCTCCAGCCTTTTTTCCTCCCCTTCACATTTTTTTTTTTTTTTTTTTTTTGTGGTGCTGGGGATTGAACCCAGGGCCTTGTGCTTGCGAGGCAGGCACTCTACCAACGGAGCTATATCCCCAGCCCACTGAGCTATATCCCCAGCCCACTCCCCTTCACATTTTACACCACAGTTTCGACAAAATAGGGACAATGATTTCTACAATTAATCAAAGACAATAGATTTACTAGATCTAAGTATTTAAGTATTTTAAAAAGCTGACCTCATTTATTTGTATGCATGAGGACACACACACACACACAATGCAACAGGTCATAACATATGTACACAAATGTGGACACAAGAGAATGAGACAAAAACATCTTATGAGACTACGATGAAACATTTAATGCTACACAGGCAGCACAGCCCAGTGGTGACGATGACAGTCTGGAGTCACAATGACTGGATTCAATTCCAGCTCCTCTACTAGAAGCACTTGAGAAAGTTACTTAATCTCTCCCCTGCCTTAGTTTCATCATCTGTAAAATGAAGTTAACAGCAAATGCCTCATAGAATTGCTATGAAGTTGAATGATGTAATGTATATAAATGCTAAAAATAGCATGTGGCACACACTGGGGGCATTAGTAAGCTTATATTATCATTATTCAATGCATCTTAAAAAGTTCATGACAGAATCATCTCACACATATCAAAGAGAGATTGTGTGTGTGCACACGTGCACATGCATGCACACACACGTATGTGGTCCTATGCAATCACAGGGTGGCATGGGTTTGTTTAAACACATCTTTCCAAACAAAACTTGGAAGAGGGCGTCTGGGTGAACACCAGGCAACAGATGCTGTTCTGTGACCTGAACACACAAGGACGTAATCTGTCTTCACAAAAGCCCTACATGAAACCCAGGACCAGAACCCCAGGGCCCACCATCTTTATCCACTCTCCACCCGTGCACAAGAACACAGCTATTGTTACACCAGGTGAGAATAGTTTTTACATAACCAAATTTCCCCTTAAAATTTTAATCGTGGAGAACAAACCACTGTAATCTTTATCCTCAAGTTGGAATTTCAATGATTGTCTTTTTCATAAAAGTGCCACAACATCTCTGAGGGCCTCATGAATAAGAGAGTAACCAGCTGGTTCTTATATTCCAGAGCTCACTTCCCTGATGTAAATCAATGAATTACACAGCCCCACCTCTAACTGTGAGATTTTAAACAGATGAAAACACACAACAGATTTGGGGCTCCATTCGAATCCATGCACTATCTTGAACTTAAGGTTTCATTGTTTTAACCAGTTCATACAGTGAACATACTGCTTGGCTTCAATTCATCCTAATCATAAAATGATAATTTTACAACTTGTGTTAGAAATGCTACCTAAACCATGATATTTTGTCAAAACACAGAAACTAATATAAAAGCAGGTGTGTCTTCTGGCGCCACGTGAAACACAGCATGGACAGCTGCCAGCCTCCTGTGGCCTCACATTGCGTCCACCTCAGCACGCTTTCCACCGAGGCACTTTTTGCAGCTAATGTCCATTCTTGGTGTAAATTCTGGCTGATCTTCAAGCCTCTGAAACTCAAAGGGCAAATCTTCTTACTAACAAGCTTTAAAAGTATCATCTATACCCCTTGGAAATTTATTGCTAATTCATGAGAGTAATTTAAATATTAGACACTTATTCTTCCAAAACTGGACAGTTCGATACATGTTCCATTCCTTTCTTTGTGTTAGTGTAAAACAATGCTGATGAAGTTGCTACTGCTTGGATTTTACCTTTAATGGAATACCGTTATATATGATAAGCATCTATAACACTCCCAATTACCCTGAACTGATAGTTCATCACAAAAGCTTTATCAAATGGCCCTGGACAAAAACTGCCTAGTAATTAGCTGAAAAAATAAGACAAACCAAACAGAAGCCCATGTTACAGCCTAACACATTTGTTCATTTATTCTGATGACCATGTTTTTGTTTTAATTATTTATGGTAATTATAGCAGTTAATGTGCTATAACACTTTTGCAAAAGAAATGAATTCTCAATATAATAAAACCTCCCCAAATCTTTTACTGCTTCATCTGTGCCCTATATATTTCAGACACAACAACCGAAGAGTACCATGTTTAGTTGATATCCAGAGACCAATACAATTCGACATTAACTGGATCCCTGGGGTGGAGTTGTGTTTTTCTCAGTCATTTACATCAACAGGATCTAATGCACCATGGAATAGTCTGAATCTCTCAGTCCTGAGACAATCCTGTCAGTTCTGAGAACTGCCCCAATACTTCCCTTGGGCCTATAGTCCTGGGACCCAGAGAATGACCAGACATTCCATCCTCCCACCTCTACTAGACATTCCATGCCTCCCAGCTCCCAAAGCTTCCTAAACTGCTCATACTATGGATCTTAAAGAATTTTAATTTTCTGAAAATCCCCAATACAAGTCAATAATCACTCAAAAGCAAAGAGCCATTTCAAGCTCATTTTAGCTCACCACAGCAACTGAGCTCACTTTAAAGTGGAAGAGGAGGAGGAGGAGGAGGAAGGGGGGGGGACTACTATTTAGCTAGTAGGTTCAGAAAGAAAACTGTTAAAATGTCACAATTCACAACTCACTGAAGAGCAATATGTTTTGCAAAAGCACTCATACCATTCCCACACACAAGAAAACTGGAGTTTTCATTAAATTCTTTGTAAGTACAATCTCATTTAACCCTCATAAAAACCTGCGGAAGTAAGCAATGCTATTAGACCCATTTCACAGATGCAGAAGCCATCTCTCAGTGGTTAAGTTTGAGCCTGAAACAGGAGGACTGCAAGTTCAAAGACAGCCTCGGCAATTAGTGAAGCACTTAATAACTTGGTGAGACCCTGTTTCTAATAAAATATTTAAAAAGAGCTGGAGATGTGAACAGGAATTAAGCACCCCAGGGTTCAATCCCCAATACCAAAAAAAAAAAAAAAAAGAAAGAAAAGAAAAAAAAAAAGAAAAACCCACGGGGGTAAAACCCCAAAAAAAAAAAAAAAAAAAAAAAGAAAGAAAAGAAAAGAAATAAGAAAAGTTAAGCCTCAAAGTTCAAAAGTAAATAGAGTACTGAGTCCTAAAATGAGACTACAGGACAAGAGAAGCCATGCAGCCAATCCAAGGAAACAGACTTTCCCACATCTTGCAGTCTCTTCTACCATAAAATGCCTAAATAGGAGAAAGAAGTAAACTTTCAGCTGCCTCCAGCTTTGCCCCGCCCTAATTTATTGGGTGACCCTGGGGTAGACCTCAGCCTCCCTGAAAGGGAGACAGTTCAGAGGCCTAGACCCCCACAGGATCCATTCCATGCCCACGGTGGAAACAAAGCTTATCCTTAGGACAAATTCTAGAACCCCGAGCTTAAAAATAACAAGATTGTTTTAAAGAATGCATCAAAGTTTTCCCAATCACCTTCATACAGACTTTCATCTAGTCTTACAACACATTTCAATATAGGTTCAATCCCAGTGTGTCAACTAAGATTTACAGCAGAGAGCTAAGCCCATGATTCTGAAGTTCCAATTCCTAATCCAGTGCTTGAGCTCTGAAAGATTAGAAAGCGGCCCCTGCGCCATGCTCTGGCTGCCTTCGAGGCACACTGCGCGAGCCTTCAGGAATCACCACTTCATAACAGACCCCACTCCAGGTCATAGCAAGCTCACCAGGCAAAAAGGAAGGTTTGGGTTTTTAAACCTGCTTGTTCGATACACCTCTGGCTATGTTTGCCCTAATAAATGAGGGAGAAAGAAACATCAAGTAGCAAAACCATACCAAAAATGCAAAGAATGGATCTTACTTCTAGTCTTGTACCTGGGATGGCACAGCACAGCTCATGGGAAAATACAACATAAGTTACTAGCTATGTATAGAGCCAAAGTCCACCACTGTAATTAATCATAGTTTAATATTCTGTATAATCCTCTGAGTTGTTCTTGACATGTTTCTTTGTGGTCAGTTTTGGAAAAAAAAAAAAAACTACTTCTGGTAAAATTTGGGGTTCAGAAAAAAAATGTTGAGAGCTCAAGGGGAAATTACATCCTTCAGTTTGGCAGAGAGGCAACAGTCTTAGAAAAATGATTTTTATGTAACTGCTGAATTAAATGAAGGTCTAAATCACTGACTCTTTCTTTTTTAAGTTAAAAGAGACTAAAACACAGAACAAACTAAATTTATGAAGTCTGCAGTTTGAACAGAATATTCTGATTCAAAGTTAATGCTTATGCCAGAGATAATTTTCCCCAATTAGGAAGGAAACAGGTAAATAACAAGTATTTACACAACCAAAAGTATCCCTTTTCTAGACCAGCACAACACAAGAGGTAACAATATCTTCATACTTTTAAAGAATAGGAGGCTGATTCAAGTCACAGTCCACAGGGATCCATTTACTGATAGTCAGTTGTGCTAGAAACCTTTTAGCTAGCTATATTCAACAAGCCTAGAATCTTTTAAAAAGCCCAATCAGCTCTAAACATATGCTGGTCTTTTGTATTATTTTAAGTCTTCTATGTGAAGAACTTGACCAATAAATAGTTAAAGAAATTAACCTAGCCAGTAAAAAGTTTACTGTACTTAGTCATTTGAATGCAGATAGTTATTTTGCAAAATTCCACATTACAATGAGCAGGCCCAGTTCAAACCCACTCCTGACACCCTACAGCCTGAAGCTTGTACATCAAAGCCAGTCAGGTCTGAAATAGCAGAACAATTTGACAGTTACAGCTGTGAAAAAGGGGAGACCTGTAATGACCTAGACGCACGGCCTTCAGGAGTCCAACTCATCAACAAAGGTGGGAAATCCCTGGAAAATATAATTCTTCTATTAAAAAAAAAGTACATTTTATTGTTATTTCCTAAATAGACAAATATAGGAGAATCAAAGGCAAACCAGCAAGTAGAGGCTGCAAAACAAGTAAGGAACAAGTTAAGTCCTGCAGGATTAGAAGATAATTAGAGAACAAACAGGGTTTCCTTCCTCGGCAGTCAGGCCCTGGAGCCTGCACCTCCGCTCTGTGAAGGCCTGGAGCAGCCCAACCCACTTGGAAGGGCCCTGCACACGGGCAGCCCCGGGTTGATCTTCTCGCAATCAAGCTCCCCTCCTGCATGTTTTCTCTGTGCACAGCAGGAGTGCTCAAAAAGCCAGAGCCTGAACATTCCAACATGAAATAAATAACATGACTGCATATAGAATGTATAAAGCAGAGACGAGTGCTGTTAATAAACATTTGTTTGACAAATATACAGAGTTCTGGACCTTTGTACAATACCATTATCAATTATCATCTCTGGGTGGAAGGACTGTGGGGGAATTTTTGTACCTTTATGCTCTTTTGTATTGGAAATTTTACTATAAACAACTTTTCTTTCTCTCCTGGCAGAAGGAAAATATAATTTTTAAATTCAATGTGGCCCCAAAGAAGGGGTGATAAATAGGTTTGACATCTTCAACCAGGTCCATAGTTGAGAAAATTTAGGTATACAATTCTTCCTATCCAGAAGATTATGAAATAACATTAGATCTAACTTCAACTCTCAGAGTGAAAAAATATTTAAAACTTCCTGTGCATTAAGTATTTATCTGTGGGACTACATTAATTGCAACGAGGAGCCACTCCATGATTATTAAAAGTTACTGTACTTTTCAGTTCAATGTAAGAAATGATCCTGAGGCTTCCACTGGCCTACTCTGCTTTGTACTACTTTTCATCCATCCAGACATTCATGTCTTAAAAACTCTTACCAAATCCCCAACCGCCCAAGGGCAGAAACTTTCCCACACTTTGTTAGGCCCTTTGCACATGACAGAGTTCTGTAACTATTAGCTAATGGACTTTGTCTACTTTCTGAATTTTAATCTGGTTATAGTTTTAACTACAAAATACAAAAGAGCTCAAAGGCAAAGAATAAGCTCAAAGAAGTTTCCTAAGATTTACAGCACACAGATTATGAACCAAGAGGAAATAATGGTCACAACCAATGGACTGTGTTTATCATTCTATTCAACATCCATTACAAAACACAAGCCAAGCTTAAAATGTTTAAATTCCTCAGATTTTCCCTTGGCAGACCAAAAGCTCAATGATAACATTAAATGACAAAAATTCCCACTTCCAAATATAAATTAATCCTAAGAAAATTTTTCCCTCAAAACTGCAGTTTACTACTGTCCTAATTTTTTAATGATATGGGAAAAAGGTACTTTTTAAAAAGGACAAAACTAGCAGAATTGAATTCTTCAATTCTGATTCTTTTCTCCTATTACTGGACAGGTGGATCCTGACCCTTTGACCCTTCAATTGTACTTCCAGGAATTTACCCTAAAGAAATACTTTCAAAATACCTAAGTCAGAAGGCATTTTGCAACATCATCTGTCTATCATACACTGGAATCAATCAAAACATCTCACAACCAGAAATCTGCTTAATTAAGTGATAATGGATTAATAAAAAGGAATGCTATGTGCATCATCTAAGTATAGAAAATGTCTAAGATATATTAAGTGAGCAAAGAAAGTTGCAAATATGTGCAATACTATACCATACCATTTAAAATCTCATCTGAAAGCATATAAAACAGACTCCTCTGAGGAGTGTGATTTTTGAGGATTTTTGGACTTTTACTTTCTGCATTAAGCATTTCAGTATTTTTAAATATTTTACAAGTAGTACTCTGTAATCATGTAAGGGGAAAAATAGAATTATTCTCTCATTCCCCAACAAATGCAGAATTCACTATTTATCTGGAAATAAATCAAGTCTGTTTATAGCTATATGTACTTCATTTATTAAAAACAACACCACCCCGCAACATGATTTGAAGATGGTTCTTTATTTAGTGCCCTGGCAACCCCCTTGAAATTATGTATATAAAGCTCTTAAAAGGGAAGGGCTTTTTATTGGCTTTCCCATTCTACAAAATTAGGAATTCCCAATTTGTCAAAGCCACTTATATTTTAGAAACAGGTCCTCAAAAAGAGAAATAGCTACATGATTGTAAAAGTTCAGTCCTAAATAGGAATACTGGAGTACAAAAATCACCCAAAATGCTGCAATAAAAATACACAGATGGGGGCTGGGGATGTAGCTCAGCTGGCAGAGTATTTGCCTGGCAAGCACAAGGCCCTGGGTTCAATCCCCAGCACTGCAAAAAGAAATATAAATACAAAAATATATATATATATATATATATATATATACAGATGCATACTAACCAGTTTACAAGGCTCTACCCATAAAACTGTTCCCAAATTCTTAAGACCTTCTGCTTCTCTGTCCAATCTTCTGTATCTTCAGAGAAGAAGTAATGATTCCAAACAGGACGGCCATCATGTACAGTGCTGTGCAAACCCTGCTCCGCACATCAACTTAAATCCATGTGAGCAAAATATTCCCTGCCCGTAGGGGACCGTCCTGTGGAAGTTACTCTGCTCAACCTGCCCAGGGCTCCTGTTCAAGACAGTCGTGCAGGAGTACTTCAAGCCGGAGCCGACAGCACCATGTGGAAAAGCACCCACCGGTGGGTTCAGCAAGCACAGTGACAAAAAGGTGCCTTCGTGCATTTTTTTAATCTAGGGGAGAAAGTGAACAACTGTCCCTCAATAATCAGTGTCAGGGCCAATGATATGGTTTCCCTTCCTTGAGATCCACCCAACTGTGACAATTGGCTTACCCACTATGCTTCTTAAGAGCTTAACCCCCCCCAAAAGCCCATACAAATATTTGTCTTTTTCTTCTTTTTCCCCTTCCATCAAGCCATGAGTAAGAGAGCAGAGAGAAATTTAATCTGACTGCCTGCTCTTCAGGACAGAAAAACATGCAAGGACAGAAACAGTTTACACAGGAGGGGTTTAAACTTGACTCTTAGACCACATAAATGCAGACACCTCCCTCTATGAATTAACTAACACTGTGCTGTTTAATATTTAAAGTCACCACTGGGACACATCTTGACTGACTACAAGGCATGACTTAAAAATTATTTGCAATGAAAATTATGTAACATTATCCCCTACTTCACCAAACTCCTTAAGAATGTTTAGTAATAAAACAAAGCAATTCTATAGTTTTAGTATATAAAACAACATCCAGGAAAATGGATAGGGAAAAAAGGAGATAAAACTGGTTTCGAGGTACTGCTGGAGGAGGTGAGGAAGAACTATGGTACCAAATGAATTCTTCTTCCTATCCACAAGAATCTAAGCAACAATTTAAAGTAAAAAATAGGACACATAATCCCAAGAAAATTGTGGACATAATTTAGGGAAAATTCCACTGGACACAAAAGATCAAAATGAAGACTGAATGTCCCCAAATTGTTGACATTTAATGAATATGCTTCTCCAGAAACCCGGTGCTCAATTAATTAAAAGTATAAGTACTCAGGCGAGAAGTTTCCCCCTAGCAGATGGCACAACAGACTTCAAAAATAATGGGAAATTTTACTTAAAGTTGTGCTCCTCGGTTGTACTCACAAATATCCTACCAAAAGATACAAGTGAAGGGCTGGCATCGGATGACTCTTATTTATTTATCACGACGGAGCGAGGACTTGGCAAGGCAGCAGCCGCCCCGCACTCTGGCCTACCCCGCCAGAGAAGCCCCCTGCACCTCCCTGCACTGAGCTCCATTCCCAGGCCAGACGAGGCTATAAAAAGCCTGGCCTCATGCCAGCTGGCAAGACCACACACCCTGTATTTTTAACTTAAGGGGGCCTAAGGATCAGGCCACCACCAGGGCACCAAAAACGCACGGGAAAGCTTAACAACCTCCAGCCAGGATGGTGGTCTCTGTGTAAGATCTGCTTCCCAGGCATCCTACTCACCAGCCGGCTGTGAATCTAACAGCGACGAAGCCATAAAAGATAACACTGTGAAAGCTGATGGAAGTGGGTAGATGGGTCATGAGGAAGGAGCACGCTCCGTTCCAAAGACCATATGCACAGCTATGTAAACAGCAGTGTGAACGCCCAACACCGGCCAAATAAATTGGACTCTTATTTCTTATTCCTGACACATAAGGCTACAAACTTGACTTTTGCTATAATTACTCTAACAGTTTGCTGTTGTTGTTTTTAGTTTCACACTGGTCTTGGCACTGGGCCACACACAGACACCATGAAGCTGTTCCTTAGATAAAACCCAAACACAGCAACATTACAACTGAATGCTGGCGAGCTCAAGGATTACACTACCATGAGTAACTTAATTATCTGGGCTAATAACTATTAATCAGAGTTCTTTTCATTTCATTCTTTATTGCTAAAAGTTACATTTAAACATAGATATTAGTAAAATTTTCTTCCTCAAATGAATACGACTTCATCTTTCTCTGAGGACGGAGGACTGCCAAAGCCTCTGCCATGATTCTTAATACCAATTCTGAAAATACAATCTCCCACTGCAGGACTAGGTGGCGGCCAGAAGGCGGGGCTCCGATCACAGTGCCCTCCCCTCAATCCTGTCCCACGTGCTGGGCTCTCCAGTAGGTTGGGGGTGGGAGGCAGGACTGCTGCTCTCAGCATCTGGAAAATCAGGAGCAGGGCAGGCAGATCTGCATGGACTTGCATCTAAGCCAGAACTTTTCTTTTTTTCACTAAATATAAGCTTAACATATTTTACTTCGCTTACCTCCTCTTTTTCACCCCTTAAAGCAAAGGGCACTCACAAGAATTATGTCCACGCAGACACACAATAACCACATTACAGAATGTAGACACACTCAGTGGATCCTTAAAATTTCAAACATTAGGATCACCCCTGACTTCATTCATGCAGCTGTTCTCTCCACAATTAACCTCAGAAACTGCCTCCCTCTGCTTCATGCCTCTCCGTGGGCCTCTCCCTCAGTTCCCCTTCCTGGGACTCCTCTCCAGACCCTGCTGCTTTCCTCTGGGTAGGAAGAGTCCATTGCTCCCCCCACTTCCGCCCCCCTGCTGGCCTGCACACGCAGCCCAGTGCAGAGCTTCCTGGCTAATCTAAACAAAGGCCACCCGCCTCACACAGCAACTCAGCCAAGTCCCTGCCAACCAGAGACACTCCAGTTGTCTGCTTCATTCCTTTATTCATAGGTTTATTTTTAGTCTACAAATTCCTTGAGCCATTGGAAACTCTAGTGAATCGCCAGGTAGCACACTGCAGAAACCCCATGTGTCAACAACAGGCTGGTGAGAAACTGCTTCATTAAAAATGTCTTTGTAGAGATTTCCACTGAACAGAGTAAATATTCATGTTTATCTCTACTATCTCATGGAACCCCATTAAAAAGACAGTAACAAATAATTTTTTAAAGTATAAATTAACAAGGACAAAGAAAACATGAGGTGAGATGGTAGCAGATAAGGAGTCAAAATTTTTTGAGCTGGGTGTGGTGGCGCCCACCTGTAATCCAAGTGACTTGGGAGGCTGAGTCAGGAGGATCGAGAGTTCAAAGCCAGCCTCAGCAACTTAGCGAGGCCCTAAGCAACTCAGTGAGACCTGTCTCTAAATAAAATACAAAATAGGGCTGGGGATGTGGCTCAGTGACCGAGTGTCCCTGAGTTCAATCCCTGGTTCCAAAAAAAAAAAAAAAAAAAAAAAAAAATTTTGGAAGGAGAAAAGCAGATAGACAAGTGATAATTAAAGTTTTAATCTGTTCTAGGTGAGAGGATGAGAAGCAAGCTAATTAAACCACAGAACCCCAAAGACGTGGGACCAGAGGGTGGCAGCGGCTGGATAAAAACTCTAAGGAGTAATTCAGATCCCCCTTTCCAGCCTCACCCCAATCCTGTCAGAAGTTAGAAGAGAAATTC
>JAJEJO010001090.1:700702-755813 GCA_020662805.1 Glaucomys volans
GAATGCACCCATCAAAATGGGGGAACCCAGACAGAAGGTGCGGCTTTCAGGAGGCAAAGTCATCCAAGAATTAAGGGATGCCTTCCCAAGGACAGAGGGAGAGGAGGAACCCGCAGGCGGACCCCAACTCTGCCAGGGAAACCCCACTCTGTGCAGTCACAGGAGCCAGAAACGAGCAACATGCAAAGCGCTTCCCTCCACCTCCCAGCCAGTGTCGATCTAATGCACCCAACTTTATCCTACCTGTACAAGGATATTGAGTTCTGAACTCAGAATTACAGAGGCAGAGCTTGTAATTGTGAGCATTTCCTCAAATATAGAAAGGCTATTCAAAAGATGATAATCATCTGTGAATGTGAAGATGAAGAATATTCACTATACTTTGATTGTCCCCTCCTGGATACAGGATTGCTGGCTCTAAGTAAGGAGGGGCAGTTTCTCTTCCAAAAAAAGAGCACAAGTTCCAGCCAGACTTTAGGCAGCAGCTGATTCACTATCCAAGCTGACCAAAGTACCAGAACAGGGCAAAAGGAAAATGAAGGGAAAATTTTAGATGCCCTTTACCCTGCAAGGGGTGTGGACAGGACACAACACTGAACTCGATTCTATGTTCTTGTACAAAACTTAAGAGGCAAAGAATTCTGTAAAATTCACAGAGCCCTGAAACCAAATTTAATACGAAAAGAACCTCCCCTTCCCAGAGTATACTGCCCTCTCCAGCATCAGCAAGGTCTTACTGTGAGATCCTGCTCGAATGCCCCTTCTCCAGGAAGCCCTCCTCCCTAGCCACTCAGCGGCAGCTGCTCCGGTGTGAGTTCTAAAGCCTACTCAACACTCGCCACACTTCTGGTCTAAGTAGGAGCATCTGAGCTCCCTTAGGGTTACTAATACATGTCTGATGACAAACAAGTGAGCGAACAACCAAGGACCTCTAGTCTCTCAATTCAATGAACCAAAAGCAAAAATCAAACAGATGTATAAAATAAATGGTTTCCACCTGAAAGCAAAAGATAAGCCTTCACATATTCAGGCTAACACCCCCCACTAGGTCCCCCTTCTTATCCCACCTAGACCTGGTGATGGCACCTGGGATTTCCCAGTGACTAACACAGGAGAACATACACAGCAGACATTCCACACGCTGAGTTAAACTGAAAGTGAGTGAACACACTTACAGTATGAACTGCTTGTCCCTAAAGGGAATCACTTTAATTCAAAGAATCGCATTTTAACAGAAAACTTTGTGTTTAACAGCATAAATATAAAACTAGAGTACCTGCCACAAACAGAAGATAGCCTCAAAACGATTACCATGAAGACAACACAACATGAGGACACTAACTGGAGGAGAGTGATGCCTGCCTACAGCCCAAACGGAGGCCGTCCTACAGAAAGAAAAAGGGTGGCAGGGGCCAAAGGTGCCAGCACGGTGCTATGCACAGCACTATCAATGTTGACAAATGTCACTGGACTGTACACTTTTAAATGGTTAATTTTATGTTACATGAATTTCACCTCAAAGAAAAATGCTGGGGCTGGGGCTGTAGCTCAGTTGGTAGAGAGCCTGCCTCGCAAGCACAAGGCCCTGGGTTCAATCCCCAGCACCGCAAAAAAAAAAAGAATAATTGCTCTAAGTGAGAGAATAGTGGATAACATTCGATTTTCAACATGTTAAAGGTCACTAAGGACTTTCCATGCAACTAATACTCAATGCCAAAATGAGGCTACTTTAATTATAATCAATCTCATTATTTAAAAACACAAATGAATTCTGCTCAGTGCTGAGAAGCATTCTGGTTCCACCAGAACCACAAACCAGCACTAGCACGGGCTCAGATTTCAGGCGCTGCGGACCTGAAACCCTTGCCCTTACCACTCAGCAAGCATGTGGGTCTGAGCAGCCTCGTCAGCCTCCCTCCCCTCAGTTTCCTCATCTAGGTCAGGGAAGCTAACAATCCACCCTGAGGACCAAGTGGGTTAATCCAAGTCAAACAGAGCCCCACTCAGGCTAAGCCCTTCATAAACATTAGCTATATTTGTAAAATGGACATAAGAATGCAAGAATTAAATGGGACTGTCCACATGAAGGTGCTTGGATTAAGACCTGGCACAGAGACTATTATTATGTGTCATCTAATGACAGTCTTTCCTATTTGGGTCCAGAGAGGAGATGATCACTACCACAGTGATGATGGTGACAATGGCAGCATCATCCACACTAAGGCACTAAATTCCTACACCTCCTTAAAGGGGAAAACTGTTCATGCCTCACAGATCCTCCACCAGAGCCAAGTACACAGGGGTGGCTCGGGACAGCAAGCGCCCAGTCCTGCAGCCCACTGCAGGTGCAGCCACGCCTCCTGCCCCAGGAGACCGCCTCGGTGCAGTGGGCAGCAGGGCCACAGCCTGTCTGCAACACACCCTTTCTAGAAGCTAAGCTCTTCAGAAGTGCTCTGGCCTCATAAAGAAACTGAAAATGATGTCTGGTAAGCAGAGCGAGCACAAGCCAGGAGCTCTGGGGAACTACAGGCCACGGGGAAGGATCTCCTCCTCACAGAACCCTCGCCCACCCCAGCGAGGCGTGGGTGTGAGCTAGCCCCTTACCCAGGAGGGCCTTCCCCGCCCCATTCTCCCACCACCTAGGGCGCTCTGCCTCCCCACTGAAGGAATCCTGTCCTCCAGGGTGGCAAACTCCTACCGAAGGGGGAAAGTCTGTATTGTCCCGAAGGCACAGGACCACTCCCGGCTTTCCTTGACACACACGGTCAACAATGGGCGTTGGGGTGAAGATCTGCCCTCATCACGTGTGAGCCAATCTGACTGAACCACCCTGCAGGCCCTCTGCTCCCACCTGCGGGACTCACCGAAGCCGGCGCAGAACGTGATCTGCCAAGGAGGGAAGTGGCAGGCTCCCCATCTACTAAATGGGCATGGGAACGGGTACAAGGCTCAGGTCTACCACACGACACACTGCAACACGACAGAAGACCGCTCTGCTAGCACGGTCTCTTGGGCATCAAAACTTCACTGGAATCTCGAAAGGCTGCTTTCAAAGCACGGTCAGGCAGCCACCATCCGGCTTTATGACGACGGAGCAGCAGAGGCACAGACTTCACTGGAAACAAGGGCCTGGTGAAGATCCCTGCTCACAGCTACTCAGAGCTGCAGACAACATTAAACACACGGACATTTTTGTACTGTGCTGGACAGACGTCACCAGCCAAACTCTAAAATTCTGCAAATGCTTTCATTCGTTTATTTCAACTGTTTGCAGAGTTCCATGTCAGTTCCATCTGACAGGCTTACAGTGGAGGCAAAATAAAGTCCCCACCATCCCAGAGCTTGTGCTAAGAGGTGAATTAGACAACAAAGACCAAAACAGTTCAGTGGTTACACATGGCACGGGAGGATAAAACAGGTCAAGGGTAAGAGGGGTGTGCAGACTCATTTAAGTCAGAGAAGATGTCTCAAAGAAGTCAGTCCTGAGCGATAGCCTGCCCAGTAGGTAAGAGGAGGGTCTTGGGGGGGGTAAGAGAGGGTGAAGGACAGGACAGAGGGTAGAGAGGTGGAGACGCCCCACAGACTGAGAGAAATGGAGGACAGAGCCTGGTACAGACCCCTGAAAGGACCATTCAGGTTGCTACACTAAAAACAGATGCTGGTGTGGCAAGGGTGAGTGGGAAGTCCAGTGAGGAGTCCACAGTGACAAGCCACACAGAAGATGGTGGGGCTCGGCCCTGGGCAGTAGCCCCCAAGGTAGGGATAGGTCCCTGCTTCTGCTTGCATTTTGAAGAAAGAATCAGTGGGATCATCTAACAAACTAAAAGGCTGGAAAAAGGATAACTGGAGTTTTGGCCTGGGCAACCCAAGGATGGAGTGCCATTTATTGAGGCAGAAAGACCACAGGAGGAGACTCATGGGAGGGAACTTTTTACACAAGAGGAACCTTCAACTGTCAAGAATAACTCTGTGTTCTCTACAAAGACAGTAACCAAAAAGCTCTGCCTCCATAATTTAGAATTCAGAAATCAAATTCACAACTTCTCCTGCAGCCTAGATACGTTCATGTGACTTAAATTCTGTCAACTTAACTAAGCATAGCAGATTTTGATTCGAAAGAAAACACATTTCGTATTGCTTGCTTCCAAATTCTGGTGGCTTTCGGCAGTGGTGTCGATTTCCTGGTTGGAGCTGGAATCCTCCCAGACCCCCACAGCATTCTGTTTCATACTGTATTGCTCTCCGGGCCTGCTGTGTGTGGAAGGAAAGCATCTTATAACTCTTGGAATTACTCTAACTGTGCTGTAATGCACCTGATGTCACAAAGACTAAGACCAATAACCTCTCTTGGTCTCGCTTAATTGACTCCTGAAGCTAATGAGGAAGAAGAATGAGGAGAACTCTGTAAGACCCCCAAGAAGAAAGAATCACCAGTTCTCCTGCACCAGCTGGCAGTCCACTGATTTCCCCACCATCAAAATTTGGTCAAGTCCTGGGGAATGAAATCCCCATATCTCCATGACCCCTGACAAATGGCATAGGGATGCTCAAGCAAGAAGACAAAGAAGAAAGCTCATTTCTCCATGAAACCCAGGACACTGAAGAGAATCTCCAAAGACTTAAACATCTAAGATATGTAGCAAAGGGATTCAAGATGGTGGTCTAGAGGGAGGCTGCATTCCTTGTCACTACATACCTCGGGATTCAAGCAGAGGAAAATCTGTTTCTCTGTGAGGAGGTCTTTGCTCCTCACCAATCCTCTGCTATTTACCCTATTTGTTCACCTCGATCACCTGAAGTCTGCCAGCATATCAACTACATTTTGAATACAGATTGCTCACTGACTGCCATTTATCATCCGTCATTTGCCTGTCTGCCTACCTCTGGTCTGCCCATCACCTGCCCTTCACCTACCCATCGCCCAACAACCGAGGTCCTCCTGCCGATCATCTGCAGGTAGCCTACAGACTGCCCACAGACCACCAGCTGATCGCCTGCTGTTGCCTATATGTCCACTGTCACAGTACCTGCAGGTTTGGTTACCCATGGCTGCCGCCATTTTGGGACAAAAGCTAGGACCTGCAGGACCACCGGCCCACCTGACCAAGCCCTGCCTCCAGGACCCCCGGCCCAACTGACTGCACCCCGCCTCCAGAACCCAGCCTGACTAACCTCACCCCACCCCAAGGTCACCTGCCTGACTGACCACACCCCAGACAGACTTGGTTCCCACGCCCTACACAGCATCTCCCCATTTGCCAACACGTTTAGAAGCCAGTGCGCCATCTTGGATTATCCTGGAAGTGGAAACTGTCATCTTTAGGTGGGGCAAATCCCCTCCTAAGACGCCTCCTGGAGACTGGAAACTCACTATCAGGTACCTCTCATGCATCAGGCTACTGAAGATTGGGAAATTTGAATAGTTTATGACTGTTATAGTGTAGATTTTTTTTTCCCTCCTTTCTGAAAATTTTTCTTGCTCCCTATTTTCCTTTTGTTTACCTGTTTCCTCGAAGTCTCTTTCTCCCTTTTCTCATGCTAACAACCAATTTCTTTTAACTACACTTTCACTCTTCCTAGGATCTAGAACTTCTTTATACTCTTTTCTTATCCCATTAACAGCTACATCCTACACCCCTCTCCATCCTCTTTGTGCTCCATTACAAACTGCAGACCTCATTGCAAATCTATTATACTGTAGATAATACTTGAACTCATCCTCTCTGTTTATTATGACAATACTGTTAATGTCTTCATAGGGGCTATTTGGTATATGGCTGCATATTGTCTGTACTGGGTGCTGCTAATATTGCTCTCCCCCTTAAAGAAGATGTTTTGGAAACCTGGAGGGTCACTATAATCCTATGGGGGGAAACAGCAATACCCCAGATCTGCATTGCTAGAGGGGAAGATACATGAACAACATGAAAAAACAAGGGAAGAAAGTGTTCCAAACAAACCAAGATTCTATATTAATAGAATCCAATGACAGCATGGAAGAAGAAATGTCAGAAAAGGAGTTCAGAATATAAATGATTAAAATGATTCAGGAAGCAAAGGATGAGATAAGAGAGCAAATGCAGGCAATGAATGATCACTCCAATAAACAGTTGAAAGAGCAATTACAGGAAGCAAAAGATCATTTCAACAAAGAGACAGAGATTCTGAAAAAGAACCAAACAGAAATCCTTGAAATGAAGGAAACAATAAACCAAGTAAAAAACTCAAAGGAAGGCATCACCAACAGACTAGATCACTTGGAAGACAGAACCTCAGACAATGAAGACAAAATATTTAATCTTGAAAAAGAAGTTGCCCAAACAGAGAAGATAGTAATAAATCATGAACAGAACCTCCAAAAACTATGGGATATCATGAAAAGACCAAATTTAGAATTATCAGGATTGAGGAAGGCACAGAGATACAAACCAAAGGAATGAACAACCTATTCAATGAAATATCAGAAAATTTTCTAAACCTGAAGAACGAAATGGAAATTCAACAACAAGAGGCTTACAGAACACCAAATGCACAAAATCACAGCAGATCCACACCAAAGCACATTATAATGAAAATGCCTTAACATACAAAATAAAGACAGGATTTTAAAGGCTGCAAGAGAAAAAGCATCAGATTACACATAGGAGAAAACCAATATGAATATCAGCAGATTTCTCAGCCCAGTCCCTAAAAGGTAGAAGGGCCTCAAACAATATATTTCAAGCTCTGAAAGAACATAGTTGCCAGCCAAGAATCTTATACCCAGCAAAACTAACCTTCAGATTTGGAGATGAAATAAAATCCTTCCATGACAAACAAAAGTTAAAAGAATTTACATATAGAAAGCCTGCACTACAGAACATTCTCAGCAAAATATTCCATGAGGAAGAAATGAAAAACTACAATGTAAGTCAGCAAAGGGAGGAACTACCCTAAATGAAAAGCCAATCAAAGGAGAAACCAAGTCAAGTTAAAACCAAAACTAAGCCAAAATGACTGGGAATAAGCCGGGCATGGTGGCACATGCCTGTAATCCCAGCAACTTGGGAGGCTGAGGCAGGAGGATCTCGAGTTCAAAGCTGGTCTCAGCAACTTAAGCGAGGTCCTAAGCAACTCAGTAAGACTCTGTCTCTAAACAAAATACAAAATAGGGCTGGGGATGTGGCTCAGTGGCTGAGTGCCCCTGAGTTCAATCCCTGGTTCCAAAAAAAAAAAAAAAAAAGACTTGGAATACAAATGATATCTCAATAATAACCCTGAATGTTAATGACCTAAACTCATCAATCAAAAGACACAGACTGGCAGATTGAATTAAAAAGAAAGACCCAACAATATGCTGCCTTCAAGAGACTCATCTCATAGAAAAAGATATGCACAGAGTAAAGGTGAAAGGATGGAAAACACATACACACACATGGACTCAGTAAAAAAGCAGGGGTTTCCATCCTTTTATCTGATAAAGTGAACTTCAAGCCAAAGTTAGAAAGGACAAAGAAGGTCATTTCATACCACTTAAGGGAACCAAAAATCAGGAAGACATAACAATCGTAAACATTTATGCCCCAAACAATGGCGCATCCATGTACATCAAACAAATCTTTCTCAATTCCAGGAATCAAATAGACCACAACAGAATAAGATATGTAGCAAATGACTATTGGGGTATATGAAAATCATACTGGAACTTCCACGGTAATATGCTAATTAAAGAATAGGAAACCTCCCCTTTCAAGGAAGTGTCTTAAGGTCACAAAGCCAACAGGCCAACAATGATTTATCCTGACTCTTTCCTTTTCCCCATGTCTCTCTAGAACCAACAAACACAATGACACTGATTATAAAAGAACATCTAATCCTTACTTTGAGCCTTCAAGAGCTACTGCTAGCAGGTCTGTTCTGTCCTCTGCTGGAGTGGGGAATACATACCTGTGTGGCCTCCCTCTCCGTGAGGCATTGAGACTGAAGTTCCCCTCCCAGCAGACATTTGTCCTTAGCCCTCCTGGGGACCAGCTACTGCAGCTAGCTGTCCATGGGAGACCAGTTCTGCTAAGATTCAAGAGCATTAAGTAAAATCTAATCACCTCAACAATGACAGATTTTTGCATTTAATTCCAATACTTGCATATTTTTGCTATTAACATTAGTCTCACTTCATTTCTGAATGTTAATGCTTTATAGAACTGGATCTGGAGCTCAGCCTTTGATTAACCTGGAAGAACAAATTTCATTGGTTGATTGGTTTGGTGCTCTTACTCAGAGCCAAATTTGTCTCTTCACTGGCATTGACTAATTCTTTGGAATACAGTCTGGTTTGTGTATTAAACACACTTCTCCATAGAAACTGGGAAGCTGGGTAGCTCACACTGTTGTAGTCAAGTACCTAGTGACCAAAAGTTTGGTTGGAGCTTTTAAGGTAGGCAAGGGATACCTGTGTTATACACACCTTCCCACACTCAGCTCTTCCAGAAGGGACAGAGGCCTCCACGGTCAGATGGCACTGCCGGCGGAATCCGGGCCTCTGTGGAGTATGTCTACAGTGCTGAGGAGCTCCAGCATTCAGTCGTTTGACACTCATCTAAAATACCCCATTTAATTGCTTCAACTTTCACTAGTTGCTGTTTAGTGTTTGTTTTTCAGGGAACACTGAAGGAATGCAGTTGGTTGATTTGCTGATGTCTATATTATTAGTGTACCCTTCAGTCAGCCTCATTTGAATTGTTAATATTCTAAAAAATATACCAAAAATATCATACTTTGTGTTTTTCTGGAGAAAGCAAATAAACAAAATTTACTTATTTAAAATAACTCAAGTAATTCTAATACTACCTAAATGTGCCCTTAAGATTCACATCTCAAAAATAAAGCTATTTTAGTTAGCTATTTTAGGCTTTGGAAAGCCTACATATGCAGAATACATAGTAGAAATCATGGTACAAGAGTACAAACTTCCCAGCAGAGAACAGGCACTTCACACTGTGAATCGTCTTCAGGATACCTGGAATGGCGGAATGCTCCAGGAAAAAGCAAACGAATCAAGATAAACCTCCTAATATAAAAGCAGCATCTCATTAAACTTTCCAGTACAGTCTGATCTTGTCCTTCTTTCAGGAAAAAGGCTAATGATTTAAAAATCTGTATTTAACTCAAAATGTGAACACAAGCCTACAAACAATGCCACACTCAATGCTTCATACGTTTAAATCCAGCCACAATATAAAAAGTAAATAAAACTGTTATTCTAGAAATTTAAATTTTAAGGAACAAAATTAGCATATCTACAAATCTTTAAAAAAAATCATTTTCATGGTACAAACTCCAACTCCAGGGAACTTTGGCATCAAAGCTAGTGGCATCTGCTACCTTCTTGGAAGCAGAAATGTGAGGTATAAATGTGTTCTGTTTGTAAACTTTAAATACCTTCCTGCTCACTGCTAAACAACTACTGAGGAAACGAAGGCAAAATGTGGCCAACAAAAGCCTATTGTTGACACAAATCTGCAATCAGCTGAAAGGACTCCAGACATTTCAGGTGCACAGGCAGAACTGCTTGGCTTCAAGTCTCTGGGCAGAGAACACAGATTCCAGCAAGGCCATCAATAAGGTGGCCTATGGAAATCTCACAGCACTGCCTCACTGGATGGTCAGGAGGATGGCCGCATTTCACTGGCTTGCATATTTACCAGTGCACACCTGCATGCACACGAATGTATAATTACCCAAGGATGCCACCATCACAGGAAGACTGTTTTGCACACACACAGTGGACATCTCGATGAATATGAAAGCCACCAAAGCCCCGAGAGTCTGAATGGAAGGAGGTGCCAAGCACCCTTCCTTCTCCACCCTGCCAGGTCAGTCTTCCTTTCTCCTCCTGTCACACTCTGTCATATTCCCCCAAATAGGAGGGTCAAGCTCTTTTTTAGAAAAAAACAAATTTAGTATTGACTATTGGATTCACATTTGGGTTCAGAGACTGAGTGTAACAGACGTTTCATGCCAAGACCCTCAGACATTCCTAGGGCTGACTAGACTCCCTCTCTCGTTCACCCCTTACTTTTCAGAGAGATTATTCCAACTATATCAAAAAATGATTTTAAAAGAAAAACACTTTTCCCAGAATGAACAAAAACATAAACTAACACAGGTGAGAATCCTAGAAATTGTTCAGGTGCCTTAATAACCACAAAGAAAACATTTATTTTAGCCAAACAATTGTAATGTTTGTCTCCCTTCTAGAAACATCTGGTGCCAAAACAAACATTTGCATTGGAAGAAGTGTTTTGGCTATGAAGATGGTACCAAATAAAATGCTTATGTTCTGAAATATTTCACTCAAAAAACGGCAAAGGCAAGTGTGGTGGCACACACCTATAATCCCAGCAGCTCAGGAGGCTGAAGCAGGAGGATCACAGGTTCAAAGCCAACCTCAGCAACTTAGCGAGACCTTGTCTCAAAATAAAAATTAAAAAGGGCTGGGGATGTGGCTCAGAGGTTGAGTACCCCTAGGTTCAATCCCTGGTGCCAAAAAGGCAACCCCACACACAGCAAAATACAGTAAAACAGATATAGCCAAAGGGTGTAAAAGAAAAAATTATAAACACAAACTAGAATACCTACTCCTTTTAAGAGTCCTCTTCAAAATACGGTAAAAAAAAATTTTTAAATGTTCAACATTGCCAGCAATTAGAGACATGCAAATTAAAACGGCACTGAGATTTCATTTCACTCCAGTCAGAATGGCAATTATCAAAAATACTAGCAATAATAAAAGTTGGCCAGGATGTGGGAAGAAAGGCACACTCATACATCGCTGGTGGGAATACAAATCGGTACAACCACTCTGGAAAGCAGGATGGAGATTCCTCAGAAAACGTGGAATGGAACCACCATTTGACCCAGTTATCCGACTTCTCAGTCTATACCCAAAGGACTTAAAATCAGAATACTACAATGCAGTAGCCGCATCAATATTTATAGCAGCTCAATTCACAATAGCTAAGCTATGGAACCAATCTAGGTGCCCTTCAACAGATGAATGGATAATGAAAATGTTGTGTATTTGTACAACAGAATATTACTCAGTCATAAATAATGAAATTATGGCATTTGCCAGTAAATGGATGGAACTCGAGAATATCATGCTAAATAAAATAAGCCAATCCCCAAAAAGCAAAGACCGAATATTCTCACTGATAACGTGGGTGCTAACACACAACAAGGGAGGGTGGAGAGGGGAAGAATAGAAGTTCACTGGATCAGACAAAGGGGAATAAAGGGTAGGGAGGGGGAGGGGAATAGGAAGGACAGTAGAATTAATCAGACATCACTTTCCTAGCCTAGTATTTGAATACAAAACCAGGGTAACTCCACATCCTGTACAATCATAAGAATAGGATCCTAATTAGAATAAGTTATACTCCATGTATGTACAACATGCCAAACTACATTCTACTGTCATGTATCTCTAAAAAGAATAAAATTTAAAAAAAATGTTAAAGTTCTCTTTAAAACAACTTTTTTAAAAAAATTTTTTTAGTTGTAAATAGACACAGTATCTTTTATTTATTTATTTATACGTGGTGCTGAGGCTCAAACCCAGTGTCTCACCTGTGCAAGGCGAGCACTATACCACTGAGCCACAACCCCAGCCTAAGAACTTGTTTTTAATTCAATTTTTACTTCAACTTAAAGTGATAAGTTCAGATGAATCATTATAACAAAAATAACTAATTTCTACTTAATTCTGCCACTTTCAGAACAATGACCATACTCCATGCTTTGTTGTAAAGGTCTTCACAGTAGATTGCTTCACGAATTAAAAAAGCCCCGCCTTCCGTGACACACCACTCATGAACTTACGCCTCTCCTTTGGTCTCTTTCCCTCTCCCCATTCTGTAATTCCAACAGGCGCCACACCATCAGACAGCGACAACAGGGAAGGGCAGGGAAAACGCCAACCCCAAGCTCACAACCTTGAGGAGGGTCTCAGACTGCACCACAAAATCTGCTGGGCACAGAACACTTAGCTTCTGCAGCCTACTTCTGTTGCAAATCTTCTCTGCAAGTTGGCAAAGGTCTGTGTACACGTTTATGATCACAGGACAAGAAAAATGAGACAAAACATTTGTTACCCACATCCCTGATTCAGTCAAGAATACCTTGGCGTCTTCAAGTTTAAAAAAAAATTGAGAAACTCCAAAGAGTCCCATTCCAGCAACATTAAGGATTAAAGACCTGTGTAGCCAGGCACCAGAAGAAATCGACCAGTGTGCTTCTGCTGGCCACCCCAGGTTTGAGTTACAGGAGCCTGGAGGCAGGACATTCTCCACAGAGGCAGAGAAAATTCATTTCCCTCTCAACTCAATAAAAACTCAAATCGACTAGTTTTTAGGGAACCGTGCAAGACTAATCTGTTTAGGCATGTATTTGCCTGATGGGAGGGAGAACCAGAAAGTAAAAGACCACAAATCTAGTTCCAGTTAATAAAGACTAAAACAATATACTATTATCACATCATGCTTCAATGACCCAGTCATGAGTGTATTTCAAAAATAAAATTATCACCATACAAATCAAAAATCACCAAGTTAATACTAAAATCAAACACTCAGTGGCCAGTTCTTCCTGACTCTCAGAGACAAAAAATAAACAGAGATCAAATCCATGCTAAATTTCACATAAGCACTGCATTTTTTTTCCAACAGAATACTCATTTAAAATTCCTATCACAGGAATGGAATGCCAGCCAGGAATCAAACTGTGACCCCTGAGCCAAAGACAACTTACCACTCAGCTGGTAAGTGGGCAACTCAATTTACAAACTTGAATTCCTGCATTTTAATCCTTTGCAAAAATATATGAGCAATATTAAATGAGCTGGATTCAGCTCATTAGAGGTTCACAAACCAAACACAGAAAGCTCTGGAAGACATCCAAAGCAAAGTCATGCCTAGGTGGTGGTGTCCACTCGATAAATATTCAATGTCATAATTATCGTTCAACCCATTCCCTCAAGAACATTAGTAGCCATAACTACAATACTGCTCATCCAATTACATTAATCCTTGGAGATGAAGGACAGGACCAGCAGCCAACCACAGTGACAGGTCTTTATCTGTGGACACATTTACAACTTCCAAAATTTGCAAACAAAGCAACTCCACTGAAAATTCCTCAAAGAACACAGACCAAAACTAACAAAAATAAATGCAAGTTCTCTAATAACCTCTGCTCAACCTTGCTCACTGATTCTTTCCCATTTCAAATCTATTAAGGTCACATGGATTTGGACTCTATTTATGAAAGTTGTATGTCTTCATTCAAATGTTACACACATTCAGAAAATGTATCCACAGATATTTTAATCTTTTAAACTTCAAAACAAAATATTGTATTTCACAGCTATTATAACTAAATGAAAGGGTGAAAAAGCAGCACAGATTATTTAGATCCTAGATTATGATCAGCTGGATCTGAAAGCTGGTGTTACTGCACCAGGACAGTTTCTTATCAGATCTACTACTTTCCTTCCACTATCAGAAAGATCTGTGCATTTAAAACTGGGCATTTCTTTCTGGTCAGCAGTAAAATACCTGATATAAAATCTTAATTAAAATTTGTTGTAAAGGTATTCACAATATGGATGTTTTTACAAAGCAAAAAATTCATACTTTCCCATTTATAAACCACTCATGAACTTAGCTCATTTTGCTTTTTTTTCACTTTGCCACCCCTGAACTTCTCTCTCATTTTGCTTATTTTTTTTTTTTTTACTGTTCCACTTGGCTGCATTCTCAGCAATTTTTTTTTTTTTTTTTTTTTTTTTTTTTGAGACAGAGTCTCACTAAGTTGCTGAGGTTGGCCTCACACTTGGAATCCTACTGCCTCAGCCTCCCCAGTCGCTGGGATTACAGGGAGGGGTATACCACCACAACCGGCTCATTTTGCTTTTTTTCCCATTTCCCATTTTATAATTCCAGATCCACTATTTGCTGAAATACTCGGGTAATCATCATCAATTTGTCTATTCGGATAAATCTGAGTTGCTGGATTTTTGGAATATAAAAGTCAGAGCTGTTAAATGAAACAAGAAGCTAAGACAAACGAGACTGCTGTACAGATCTGTGCAGGTCCTCTACATTTAGCCTCATACATTTGAGGAACAAAATAATAAAAAGAAATTTCCTAACAATCACTCTCCATCTGTGAGACTCTCACTGTGATTCTGCAAACACAGCCAATGTCTCAAACTTCTAAAAAGGACTTCAGCTCATTTAAGGAAAAGAAAAAGGAGCATCAAGTTCTCACCAGGAAGTACCCTTTGAAAAGGACCTTCCAAGCCCACATCGGGGCACCTGGTGAAAAAGGCAGGCACAGACCAAGAGGTGCCCTGGCGGCACGTGCCTCCCTCTAGGCCCAGCTGTTCCAGCCACCTCTCTGCCTCCTCTCTCCCTGGGACAGGGCGCTCCACGGAGGGGCAGTCCCAGTAGATCAGCTGGACGCTGCCAGGCGACCGCCAGCTGCCGGGGCTTCTTCCCTCACACAAAGGCAAAATCGCTCTAAGCTGCACAGGAGTTGGGGGCTGCAGAGAGACCCTGAGACCCAGGACTGACTTCTCCCATTTACAAATTGCCTCCCTCTCGCAATGAGCAACTGCAGCTAAGGACTCTGATTCTAGGAAGCCCGATATCGCTGGAAGGAAGGCAAGACATGGGGAAACTGCAGTGCAACTCGTCTGCAAGTGAGCTGAGAGCCCGCATTCCAGGGAACCAGCCTTGCAGCGACTGCGTGAGGAGCACACTGAGCTCCTCTCCTCCTCTCTCTCCCCATCGCTGCTTTAAAGACCAAGAGGAGAGAGTACTGAGCCGTGAGGGAAGGCCGGAGCCCCTGACTCATGAACTTCCAGGGCAGCCATGGACCACGTGCAGGATGAAAGAGAACCCGAGTGCCCACCCTCGCCCCCTGCCTCCCAGAAGCATTTCCCGAGAGGACGGTGTGGAGCCCTGGAGTGGGTACGGGCAGCATCACAGAATGCCCCTGGCTGGACGGCAAACCCTCAGGGCATCAGGCCCAGGACGGCCATTGGAAATAAGCCTTTCTGGGCTTCCTAGGAACTAAACACCTGACAAGTCCGAATCTAATTCAGTCTCTTCCCAATTTTATGCCTCTCTGGGCCAACATAGCAAGCAGTATCTGAAAGACAGGAGGGTCAGACTGCTAGGTGGCTTGTAACTTCATTTGATTCTGGAGAAAAATGCAAAAATTAGATCTTTCGTTTCAGAGCAGGAAAAGTAAACATATAAAACTCATTAAGATCTAAGACAACAGATCAAATCCTCATATGAAACACACACACAGAAACCTTTTTTAAAAGGTACACGAGAAATAATTTATTAAAAAATGAAAAAAAAATTTTAAGTTGATGATATCTTCACAGACAAGCCCTGGGAAAGGCTTGGAAGATCACCAAAAGGCCGCTGCTCACGGCTCAGACTCTGACAGAGGCTGCCCTCAGAAATGTGAGAGTGCCAAGTTTACTTCCAGCTTAGATCTATATAATTTGCTGAGAAATTATGACATAGGCCATCATTCAAATACACCAGCACTAGGGGCCTTCTACCAAACAGGTATTTTTGTATACTTGTTGCAAAAAGTTTAACATTACAAGTACCTGAATTCAAAGGTCAAGATAAATTAATGATTTTTACTCTTTCATCAAGAATCAAAAGAGAATGAAAATTAAAAGAAAGCAGAAAAACCAATGAAATGCCCCCTAATTCTGTTAACATCTATCTTAGGTCAACAATAAAAGACAAAGAGCAAAAAAGAAGGCAGGGAGGAAAACTAGCACCCACCTGCTGCTGTGGGTACTGCATGGCTCCCAGGGCCCCTGGGGCCCGGCCCTGCATGCCAAGGGGGTACCGCTGTGCGCCTGGGGGGCCGTAGGAGCCTCCTGGGTACGGGCTGCTCTGCTGCGGCTGGGAATGAGGGTTACTGCCCATCCCATACAACTGAGGTCTCTTCATCGCCATTGGATCCATTGGACTCCCCTGCGAAGAATAAACAGAGAGTCAGCTTTGTTCATTGACCGCTTGTCACAAATGCAGAAGGTTTTGTTGTGTATTTAACACACGCGTTAAAAACACTACTGTTAAAAACACTACTGTCCTAATTTTTTTAATTTTGAAAATATTTAAAACAATGACCTCAGAAATTCAGAAAATTCAGAAATTCAGAACAAAAATTCAGAAGAACATTAAAAAGGAAAATCTTGATGACTAAAAGACTTTTTTTTCAACTTTTAGGAAGGTTCTAAGAAGAGGGACCTGGAGTAAATAATATAAAGATTTTTACATCCTAAGCATCTGAAATTCTATTGTGCACATAGGAAATGAACATACCAGTTAATCCCACTCAGCTCCTTTTAACTTACTAGTAGTAAGGGTAAAGGATGAGGGTGATTAGCAACACTTCAGGACTTCAAAGTATCCTTAGTACGAGGATTTCTTTTAGACCTGAGCCTGCTAGTCCTGATGAAGCCTACCGCATCGGAGTGTTCATGAAAAAGTGAAAGGCCAGATTTTAGATAATGCAAAATGTCTACGGTAAAATTTTTCAAAGATCACTAGTAGTTGCAGACTGTGAGTCATAAGCCACCTTCCTTGGGCAAGTAAGCATCTTACCAAACATAATCAGTTCAAAATGAGACTCGGAATTTTATTTTTGGTCTGGTGAGTCAGTCCTGGCCTCAGGGCCAAGGCCATCAGGGAGGGTCAGGAGCACAGCCTCAGCAGAGCCTTCACACCCAGGGTGCAGGCAGGGGCTGAGCAGCACAGGGAATCCCTTGCCCAGGGCTACAAAGGCCAGCAGCCTGACTCTTCCTTCCAAGGTCAAATAGAGATCCCTATGGTCTGCCAGACCTAAGGCTCGCACAACTCTAAGGACACAGGGACTCTAAGGAAGGCTTGGCCATAACCAGGTTGAGTGGGAATAACAGGTTCCAGGTGGGGAGGTGCGGCGCAGGCTCAGGGACAAGAACTGCCTGGGGAAATGCAAGCAGTCTGGGCTCAGATGAAGCAGAAGTCGCAGAGAAGTAAGAAGAGGCAGAAGCCAGAAGACGGGTGAGCCCCATAAGCCACTGGGTATCCTCTTAAGGATGAACCACAGGGTGCTTTCCCAGAGCACCACTTACACTACCTGTCAGGGAGACTGCTCCCTCAGGAAAAGGCTGACAGCCGGTCAGACAGCCCCATGCACTGGGAGGTCGAGGGCCTGACCTGGCAGCTGTGAAGAGGCAAGCCCTGGCTCGGTCACTCGTAGAGGACTTGGAGATGGGAGTGGCAAGGCACCATCTGATACGGTAGGGAGCGGGAGCCAACACACTTTACACACGAAATCTGAGGTTCCAATGGGAAATCCTGATGAAAACACACTGAGTATGCGGCTTGAGGACCTAGAACGTGAGTGGGGAGTCAGCAAGTAAAAGAAGGGGTTTTCTGTTTTATTTACTATTATCTCTCCAATGCAAAGTCAAAGGTGCACTTGGCACATAGTAAATGCTCAATAAATAGTGAATGAAATAATATTAGGAAGCAAGTAAAATCCACGAACTTTATCCAGGAAGAACACATGAAAAGAAAACAATGGGTGGGGAAATTCATCTTAGAGAACATCACCATTTAAGTAAAAGGGAGGAAAATGAGCCCTTAGAGGCAAAAAGAATGGTCAGAAAATCTAGTGGATTCCAGAGCAGTACAGTGTCATGGGAGAAGAGGCAATCACATGTGGCAACAGACAGTCCCATCATGCAAACCAGGGGTCCACTGAGGTGAAGTTATAAGAGCTTTCCCTGCTTGACCACAGAACGTGGGGAGCTCAGCAAGGGCACTCTTACTGCAGCGATGAGGGAAGAAACTAGAGTATGAAGAGGGGAGCCCAGAGTGGGACCCCACACCCAAGTCAGGAAGCTGTGACCTGCCAGTCCCGCCCCCTCACTCCTTGCCCCCAGACTGCGTGTGGCCATGACTTTAAGGCTCCGACCATGACCGTGCACACTGCTTGGGTGATTTTATCAGTAACCATGCCCACCGCCAGACAGAGGCTGAAACAGCCTGGTAGCTGCAGAGGCAGCCGGGAAGAGGCATCTCCCTGGATGGCAGGCCGAGAAGAGCTCACGGGCTCTGCGGGACACCCCTGAGCTGGGCCTTGAGGGAGGCAGAGAAAGGGTTTCTGTGGACCACGGGAAAGGATACAGAGGACGCTGCTGAACTGTCCCCTGCCCCACCTCCTTCAAAGAACAGTCCTGCTCAAAACTCACAATTTCAGCCACCAATGAAGGTCTGCACTTGTCAAAGGACAGCAAGCGACCGACGCTGCTCAAAGGACACCACGGCAGGCAGGTCACCCACGCAGGCCTTGCAGGTCAAACACGCACTGACCCTCAGGGTGACATGGAACCCAGGACCCAGAGTTTTCTAAGGATTATTTAAAGTAGAACGTATGCCGGAGAAAAGCAAAACCTAATTATCATCCAGACTTTCTTGCAAAACGTGCGGCAAAGCTTTCTATGGAAGTGTGAAGACCAAGACTGAGCTGGCGATCTCAAAACCGCCAGAACAAGTGGCCCTAGGAGGCGAGAACAGTCCCACCCCAGGCCAAGGCCCAAGGGGCCTGCAGCGGCCCTGGCTCCACAGCCAAGCTGCAGGGCCCAAAGCAGAGGAAAGGTCTCCTCCTTCACTTCAGATACGCCAGACCAAACTGGCTTAATTAAAGCTGAAATTTTAGTAGAAAAATGATTGGAATGTCTGCACTTTAAGGCTATAGGGAACAGGGCAGCAAATTCATCTTATCAGTTACGAAAACTGTGTTGTAATATCCATCTCGTGTTTGCCATCAATCCTCCCAATCCTACTTAAAATTCAGTTAATTTGCACTCATGTCAAAACTGTTAGCTTACCCTAAGATTCCTGAATATCAAAAGCATGAAATACAGATTATCAATACCTCTCAAAAGGCATGAAAACAGATACTCCTATACTGCAAATCATTTCATTTTCACCTTCTGTCTTATTATTAAACATTTGCCCATAATCCACATTCATCCCACTGCATAGTCTTACTATTTTTAACATTAAATATGTAGAACTGAAATATCTCGACCCCCACTTTTTACTCCAAGCTCTTTAAAACACCAAAAACCATATCAAATCTAAGCCTTTCCAGAAAGTCAAAGACCAAGTTGTTCCTCATATTTACATTTAACTTGAAACAATTTTATATTTTTTATACTTCATCTCTCCTCCTACTGATATATTTCCAGAGTATGATGATTGACTTTCTCATGTAAAATCCATGCTCTATCAGATATATCATCCACACTAGGAATGGTCCCAGCCCAGCACAGTGGTGCAGGCCTATAGCTCCAGCTACTCAAGAGGCTGAGGCAGGAGGATGACAAGTTCAAACCAGCGTGAGCAACTTAGACCTAGTATCAAAATGAAAAATAAAAAGAGCTAAGTGTGTAGCTCAGTGGTGGAGCATCCCAAGGTTAGGTCCTCAAATGCTTATCTAAACAGGTGATTCCAAACATGCATTCCCCAGCTGCTGCCATCTGCATTTCAATTTCATAAAGACAAGAGTTTTGAAGGCCACAGTATATAACACCATTTTCGAAGAGAGCTTGGCCAGAATAGTCTGGTTTTGAGTTCTACTGCAATCTTATTTCTTGATAAGGCCCACTTGTAATTTCTCCATACTCAAATAAGCTTTTGGACACATATACACACCCTGGCCTGTGTCTCCTTTTGGTGCTGAGTTGTTCCAAGAGCCTCAAGTTTCTGATCCCTGGGGTTATTAACCAAGGAAGGAATGCAATGCATATTTTAAAAAACATATTTTGTACAGATTCTTAAGCAGATGGGGTAGCACTGTTCAGTGTATGTTAAATGGGCTTTCAAAGGCAAACTTGGGAATCCAGTTACCTTTTTAAGATTATCCAAATTAAAGGACAATTTACTCACACACTTCAGATATACTTTACACTTATTTACATTCTTTCAATATCATCCTTTTAGAGTAAAGTTGCCTATGTAATTGTATGTTCCTAAATAGTAAATTATGAACAGTTTATTAAAAGTTCACTTAAGATTTTCTCAGCCCCATTCCTTAAACCACAAATTGAAGAGAGGCTTTGCAAAAACTCACAGAAAAAAGAACTACAACATCTTGTGCTGCAGTTATATCTGCACATCTGGATTAAACAAGAGCTCACAGAAAGAAACACTTCTTCCTTTGAATCCCTGGGAACCGTTCTTTCACTGGAAACTTAGGGAACTTTTCAAGCAATACTCCGCTATCTAGAAAACAGGCAAAATAGCCTAACCTGGCATGAGTAAATGAGTGCTTGAATCAACAGGTATCAAACAGTGTCAAGCTCCTTCCCAGGACAATCTGGCAACAACTACTGATCAGCCGTGACCTCTGGTTCCTGCTGTGACACCCTTGCTCCAGCGGGCAGGAGCTCCTCACTCAGGCACAAGTCACCAGTGCACTCTGAAGCCAGGATTCCCAGCCTGTAGCTCCTCTTAGAACCACTCTGCGACCTTGAAGACAGCTGTTTCTCAGTTTTCTCATTCACAAACCAGGAGAACAACGCCCACCCTCACACATTAGTCAGAACTTGGTGTGCAGGACCTCAGAGCTGAAAAGAGCCACTGCCACCTGGAAGCCTGCAGTCATCTACTGGGTTCAGAGAAGAAAAACCAAAGCACCACGAAAACACAACAGTTTCAGCAGGTGGGAACAGCTATTGTCAGCAGAGTCGGGCATGGGGAGACATGCAGAAATAAGGTCAATGTTTTTCAATTGTGATGCACACTATTACAGCTATGTGAAAACTACAGTGATAATGACCAGGGGCCGCCACAGTGACCTGTAAATAGCTGTCCTATCAGGAAGCTTCCATGATGACATCTAAATCAGCTCGAAGAGTCTCCTTCCCCTCAGCAGGCTACCAGCACCTCTCTGGCTCTCGGCAGCAGGGCAAGGGGCTGGGACAGCAGCCAGCACCTGTCTTTGTCCAGCTCTGGTCTTCCTCCCCCAGCACCCAGCCACCCTCTGAGGTCCTGACAGGCCCACTCCTGCCATCCTGTCCCCCAGTGAATCTCGCCACCTGCGTACCCTTCACTGTACCCCAGTAGCACTTCCTGTTGATGGAGCATCTGCAGAGATCTCCCAGGTGCCGCCACAGGACAGACTTCTGAGTGGTCTCATTTGCCATTTCACTCCTGCACCATGTTTCCATTTTTCATGTGTGACTTCTTACCTCCCAACTGAAACCAAATGACAAGTATCCAGGTTTTATACTTCTTACATCTGACATGGCACACAGAGCAAATGACTGGAATCCGAGTTCACTCAGAACTGCGTGGGCATGCTGAGTGATCGCATCAATGCTGACAAAAATGAAAAGCCAACATCACTTACCGGCCAGATACCTGGTGACCGCAGATATTAGCAGCAGACACATGTAAAGCCAGGCATTCTCCATCAAGTTCTTCTAATGGCTTTAAAGTCCATTTAACAAACATGAACAGGGCGCCAAAGCTCTCTGCCCTCATTTTATAAAGAGCACCTGGTCCTCCTCAAGCCACAAAGTACAAAGATTCTTGGCTACCACAGAGACGATGACCAGGGACCCTCGTGAAGGATGACACAGAGGAGGCTCAGAATGACAGAACGTGGTGGGTTCACAGCTGATCATCAGGCTGGGGCAAAAAATACAGCCCTGCATCTCAAACTGTCTGGTTTTACTTAAACTCATGACAAAATAGTACCTGTTCACTAAGACTTGAACTAAAACACCAGAACTTAAAACCTGGTATAAACATACTATGGAAAGTTCTTTGGTCAACACAGGACTACCTGCCATGTTCTCCAATGGTCCAGGAAGAACTGAAGAGCAGTGCTCCATGATTTCAGACAAGGCAGAAAAAAGTGCTGTGCTGTTGGCTCTTCTCCCTAACCATGATGCCATAAGCAATGTCAGGGGAGAGGTGGATAGAGACCCCAAAATACCCGTACACTTAGGTGACCACTCTCAATATTTTTGGTCTTAGTTTTGGTTTGCACTTAAGGTAAGGTATTGAGAATATATATATATTTGAGGAACTATGGAATGACATTTGAAGGAAAAGGGCAGGAGAAGAGAATCTTTTGCTTAAAAGGGGGGTCATTTAGGCAATTTTTATTTTTGTGACTTTGATCTGAAATGAGTATGTTTTGATGTACAATTTTAAATAAATTTGTTTTTCACATATATGTAGTCATTAAACAAGTCAGAAGCAGAGGACAAAATATTCCTTCCCAGCTACATTTTAAATTTTATCCCGAGCCTAAAATAAAATACTATTGGATTCTTATCTTTTAATATTCATACTATTCATAAAATAGTTATAAACTATGCATAAAGTAACTTTCATAAACTACCAATTAAAAGTAACAGTATGACTCTATCAACTGTGAGTCTTAAGTTTCAGGGATACTCTAAAACCAAAATGCACCCATGATGTTCAGACACCCAAACTTTATCAGTGTCCATGCCTCATGGACAGCCCTGCCTCCACCTCTAGAAACTCATCCAAAGATCCTGATTTGCACTACCAAATAATGACAATAAATGTCACCCATTTCCAAAGCACTTTAGTAACATCCTTTCATGATCAGAATTCTTACCCTCCTTGAGGATTTAGCAACAAAACAGAACCTTATAACTCAAAAGAACCTCACTGGTCCGTACTTGATACATACAAGAGTCCCCCAGTCATGTCCACAACCACAGTGCCATGGATTCCCTCGTTCCTTTTCATTTGACCCATGAGTTTTAAATTTGGTCATCTGGCAGAGTACATGCAACAGGTATAGATACTTCCATTTTTTGAGTGAAATATGACCATCCTTACTTCCTTCACACAAAAGCTATAGAGTGAGATTTTAAGGTAAGGTGTTGAGAATATATGTATTTGAGGAACTATGGAATGACATTTGAAGGAAAAGGGCAGGAGAAGAGAATCATTTATTTAAAAGGGGGAGGGCATTGAGGCAATTTTTATTTTTGTGACTCTGATCTGAAATGAACATGTTTGGATGTTTAGTGCCTACTTTGGTACTAATGCAGCCTAAGAGCTTTGTTCTCGAGGCAGCCCCACACCAACTCAGCTGTGACAGAACCCACCTTCCCTGCATCTCACATTAGACAGCTTGGTTGTTGACCCTAATGCAGAAGTTTGTCTTTATCTCCGCTGTTGTTCCATTTGCTTATTTCTGATCACTGTTTCTAACCTGATAAAATGTTTTTTAGAGCCTCATTCTGAGATCTAACATAACTGCATTTCCTAGCTTGACATCAATCACCAATGAGATCTGTCTACCATTTTATTTGGGTCTCTATGCATGTCACTGGTATAAAAACTCTGAAGAGGTACATGGAAAGGACAGGACCTTGGGCTGCTCATGAGTCATCCATAAAGACCAACATAAATCCAGGCATCTGCATCTGGAGGAAGACCCTCATCAGAAACCTTTCCACCAGGCCCAGCACCCCCCCAACCCCTTACCCTCTTGCACACAAGCACAAGGCCCACCACCTCTGCCTTCCAGCAACAACTCTTGCCCATTTTAAACTTTTCCATCTTCTCTAACACACAAAACAAACAATCCAAAGGTTTGAAACCGAATGAGAGGCAAAAGCATGTAAGAGGAAAGACAAGGGGCTGAGAGTTATTTAAACCTGGATGTGAATCCTGCCTATGCTGTTTACTACCTAGGTGATTTTAGGCTCATGATTTTATACAGTAGTCATATTCACCTTGGAGTGAACTGGGAGTTAAATGAGACAGCACAGAAGTTTTTAATAGTAAGAACTTTCTAAATTTTTTTTCTTTTCCTCTTAATGAATTCGTGAATTGAAATCTGAACAAAATCAACAATCGAGCCTATTTATGTTCCTGTCTCCTCAGCAGGTTGTTAGTTAAAGGCGGGATTGTCTTATTCATCTGTGCACCCCAAGCAGTACAATGCCCAGCAGGTAAACGTTGAAGAAGGAAAGGATCAGCCTCCTTAATGCTGCATGGTCAGGAAAACAGCTGGACTCCACCAAGAACGGAGGCTTTCTCCAAGGCCAGTAGGGACAAGGGGCAAAGGTTATCACTGCAGACAAACCTTCACCTTCCACAAGCTAATACAAGCCATGACTTTCATTATCTCCCCAAGCCTGAGTCTCCCAGGTGTCTCCCTTGACTGATGTTTCTGAGCCCCAGGGCTCTACACCCAACACTCCTGCCTGGACACCCAGGGGACACTCCCCCTTCGTGCGACCTGGGTTTGAGTGCCCCATCCAGTTCCAACTCCCTTTTCTCCTCCTAACTCAATCCCACACACTTTCCCACGACCTGGCCCTCCACTGTGCCACCCCTTCCACCAAGAATCACTCTGCTCTCCTTCCACAGAACCCAACTTCCTCGTGACATCCTGAGGGAAGCCTCCCTGAACACCCCAGAGCTGGTCCCCTTAGCACCCCAGTGCTGATCTCCACAACACCGACCACACTCCACCCTGGTACAGATCTGTGTGATGCCCTAACTGCCCGCCTGCTACCTGGACCACAGCACAGGAACCAGAACAGTGAGTGGGGAAAACAGACACCAAACCCGCCCACCTTTGTCACCCAGGTACTGGAGAGTAAATTCAGGAAGTGAGATCACTGTGGGTCTCCAGTGTTTGCCTGGTTTTTATAAACTGACAAAAATCTATTATTAGTTTAAATCCCCCAAAGTTCAGCAGCTTGTAAATCAATGCAATGAGTAAAATACTGTCTGACTAAACTACACTTTTTAAATTTAGTTTAGCAAATGTAATAATTTTATGAACAAACAAGAGTGTATATATATTGTTTACTTAAAGAGCAAATTAGACCTAAAAGGAGTATCAAAATACCAATAGAATACATTTCCATTTTTTCTCAAATTTGTTACTCCTGTCACCCAAAAATATTATAAAGCTTTTATCACAGTGTTACTGTGTTCAACATTCACATCTCTGAGCACACCACGCTATTCATATTCATGTGTCACTTCTGACAGTCTCGTAACAGGCTCTTATTTAGGAAAGAGCATGACGTGGTGCATTTTCATATAAATACAGGCTTAAATCAAGAAGGGAAGATTTGTGCGCGTACGTCCGATTCCAGTCCCACCACTGGTAGCTACCAGTGAACTCGCCACCTGCACACCAGGACACCATTGCTCTCAGTGGGAACTTCTTACACCAGTGGAGATAAGATATACCACTTTGTGGCCCTTAACAGACTTTTAATAAGGACAGGTTTTAGTACCATCATTAGTAGAGGGAGGTACAATTCCAGAATAATCAATATGAGGCACGGAAACCCTCCACTCTTCCATCAGCGTGCAGAAGACAGAACTGCCAATCAGCCCTAGCACTCGTTTCCGAGGCCCCAGTGAAGCTGCAGGCAGCCACTATCAATTACCACACTTTACAGACAAGAGCCCAACTTGCCATCTGGTTTGTCATCAGGGAGGCCTGGGTTCAGCTCTCTGCTGCTCCTGACTCACCATGAAATGCTGGGTAAATTATTCAAGAGCCCTAAGCCTCGGTTTCCCCGTCTGTCAAGAGAAAATAATACCTCCTTCAGAGACAAGGAGAGGCACTGGGAGGTGCATCGAAAAAAACAGTTCCAATCTCTCTCAGACTATTCGTTGTTTCTTTTTTTTTTTTTTTTTCCTTTGTCTTTTCACTTTTGTGGTACCGTGGACAGAACCCAGGGTCCTGTGCATACTAGACAAGCATTCCAGCACTGGGTTACACTTTAGCCCTCCTTAATTAAATTTTAAAATTAACAACTTTAAAACTGTATTACAGAGAATACCAAAAAACATTAGAAAATTTCCAACTGACTCACCTATCTGTGGATAAAGAGTGTGTGCTGTGCTGACCTATAGGCTCCTGGCCTTGGTTTGAAAATGCTTTTCAGTATCTGCTTTATCAGGCAAGTGAAAGCATACACTGACTCACTTTAATTGGATGTTCACAGGAAAAAAGTTAATATGACTAATACAGAGTCAAACCTTACATTCTAAAAAAGGGAAACTAAATGCTAAATATAAGCCTAGCCAGGTTCCAATACTGAAGGAAAGAATACTGCTATACAGGCTGGGCATGGCAGTGCACACCTGTAATCCCAGAAGCTTGGGAGGCTGAGGCAGGAGGATTGTAAGTTCAAGGCCAGCTTAGGCAACTTAGCAAGGCCCTAAGCAACTTCAGTGAGACCCTGTTAGAGACAGGGTCTCTAAATTAAAAATACAAAAAAAGGCTGAGAATGTGGCTCAGCGGTTAAGTGCCACATTTAATACCCAGTACTCCCCAAAAAAGTGTGTGTGTGTGTGTGTGTGTGTGTGTGTATTGTTATATAGATGATGTTTAGACCAATGGACAAAATTAGAACAGGGAAGGGACTGTAAGTCCAAATATTATACCAAAGTTAAACTTCCTGACGATGATGACTGCACTGAGGTACACAGGAACACTTCTGTCCCTACACTGAGGTACACAGGGCCACTTCTGTCCCTAGGAGCTTCACCTACAAGTATTCAGGAATAAAGTCTCATGCATATGCAACAGACTCTCCAAAGGTCCAAGAAAAGACATTACTGATGGACAGAAAAATTATGTGGTAAAACTTGATGCATCAGAGTAAAAGGCATATGAGATTTCTCTATACTAGCCTTACAACTTTCCTACAATTTAAAATTGTTTCAAAATCAAAGATAAAAAACAAAAAAAGATGGGGAAAAAGGAAAAACAAAGGTAACTGAGAACCAAAATAACTAATACACCTCACTCCTACAAGAGGTCCCAGAGCTTCTCAGCACTGAGACCACAGCAGCTGGGCAGTGTCACTGGTACCCCGGAGGTTTAACCTAAGGGCATGCAGGGGGAGAGAGAGAAAAACAAGGGGGAACAAATGTGGAGGGCTGACAAAGTCAGAAACTCCAAAAGAGAGCATTCCTCCGGGGAAAAAAAAAGAAGTGGGGGGTTGCCTTTCCTAAAGAATGAAGTTAGTAAAATACATATATAAATGTATTTCTTAAAGTTCTCTTTTAAAAAGGAGTTTAAACTGCTAAGGTAGTTACCTGTTCCCACGAGTAAACTTTTTAAGTTATTAGTGTCGCCATATGATTTTTTGGTTTATGGATTTTTTTTACTATGCTTTTGAAACATCTCAAACCAGCCCTTAAAGTTATGAACTGTGCCCTCTTTTAACCCAGAACTTTCCCTCATTTGTTTTACAAGCTTCAGGACCCGCTTCTGTGCAGGCCACTCTCCCCCTCTGAGCCCGGCCCCGCCCCTGCCGTGGCTCCTCCCCTTCCGTACAGAGGGTGAAACTGCAGGAGCCTCCTGGGGCAGGGGCTGCATGGCAGGTTCTTTGTTAAAGTAAGAAAAGCAATCACCCCCATGGAAACACATCTGGGATCTGAAAATCAAATCGAAGAGGGAATCACCCCAAAGGTGTAGCTGACAAAACCTCAGCTGGGGGAAGCAGAAGGTTCGAGATTAAGTCAGAGACCGTGAACTAATTAGCAGGTCAGGTACTTGCTACGGTCGATGCAGAGAAGTGCTGAAAACAAGGAGCGCTCAGCTGGGGCGACTCTGCAGTGCCACGCAGAGGGCCTCACAAGCTTTGGGACGGTGGAGTGGGCCCACGCAGCCTGAGTCAGGCCTGCTGCACGGGGCTACAGCTCACTGTGCGATCTTGAGCAGATCCCAAAAGTCTCTGAACTTCAGCTTCCTCTCTTGGAAGAGTTGGCAGGATAACAGTCTAGCAAGTTAACAGTCCCTCCTAGAACCTGGTGCTAGGTTAAGCTAAGGTAGGTACCAAACACCCGACACAAGGCGGGCCCAGCAGGTGCTCGAGCAACCAAGTGACAGAGACCTGTAGTACGGGCAGTTTCCTTCCTCTGAGCCTCCCAACTCCTCAGATGTAAGATGGGGGGACTGGAGAGAGGAGATGAGCTCAACTCCCAACAGCCCCTGTTGCTGTTCTAAGATTCTGTAATTCTAGAATCATTCCTCCTCAGTGCCAGATCTTCCAACTACTGTGGTATCAAAAGGAATGGGAGAGATTTCTCAGCCAGCACAATGGCACTCACCTGCAATTCCTGCTACTTTGGAGGCTGAGGCAGAAGGATCCAAAGTTCAAAGTCAACCTCGGGAACTCAGTAAGACCTTGTTTCAAAACAAAAAACAAGGCTGGGGTGTAGATTGGTGGTAGAGCACCCCTGGGTTAATGGGTTCAATTCCCAGTACCACAAGAAGAGAGATTTCTTTTTGCCTTGTTCTTTGACCAGAAATCTTACCAATGAACTACCTCAGAGAATTCAAAACCCAGAAGAAGAAATTCAAATAAGTTTTGCCTGAGGGTGATGACATAGTCTGCCCCCTGTCAGTCGTGGCCACCACGCACCTGTCCAGGTCCTGTCCCAAGACTCACCCATCCCCAAGTCGGCCCTGGCTGCCTGTGGCTCAGGGCAGCTCTTCCAAACCCCACAAAGCACCACTGCACAAACCATCCTGCCTCCTGGGCTCCCTCATGCACCGCAGCTCTCTCACTTAATAGACATTAAATATTTACCAGGACCAGCTCAACTCTGCTTATCTGTCTCATCACCAGCAGCACCTTCAAAACAGCAGCGTGGCTCCTTATCCCAAGTCTCCTCACCCCAACTCTGACACAATAAGTGTTGCCATTATTTCTTTAACAAAAAATAAAAACAAAATAAAAGAAACTCAAGTGTAAACTGTCCTCTTCTAAATAATACTGTACTGCCTTCCTAGAGATGGCAATTAGAAATAAGGACAAATACGGAACCTGATCCCTGGTCTGGCTTGTGACAGGCTCTTAATAAATGTTTGGTGATGAATGCTAGAAAGACATCCAGCTGTGTCTCCACTCCAAGTGTGACTTCTGGCTTCAAATTATAATGCTCCAACATAGGCAGCTTTATTCCCACACCATAGTGCCCCTCTCCTAGTTTCTTAGGACATTTTCCAAGTTATATTGATTGCTGCTATTGTAACTAAGAATGGGACCTAGCTATAAAGCACATGGCACTTTTAAGAGCCATAACACATGTTGCCATAATAAAAGTCCAAAGCATCCCGTGTGGGGGCGGGGGGGGGGCTGTTTAACTTGGTCAAACTGAACCCTGTCTGGGCAACTATTTTTTAAACAGACACACAACAACACGAACTGGAATGACACAAAAATATGATGACTGCGGACTAGGTCTAGACAATCAAGTGTGAACAGCACGAAACTCTACCTCCCTTCCGGCTAGACACACTCAGCTTACCTGCGGGTCTCTGTGTACAGCTGGACAGCGCAGCAACCAGGTATGCTGGTCATACAGCCTTAGCACTTATGGCAAATTATTAATCAAGTCCCACCTGAAACAATTTGTTAAATTGATTTTAATCACTGGGCCTCTCATGTGAAGCTTTGTATAATCAGCATTTCATTTACAAAATTAATTGCCTGATTGATTCTCGGGAGGCAGTTGCTGTCATTACCCCGCTGTCATAACTTCTGAGTAGGGTGTCACAACATGAAATTCTGACAGTATGAAGAGCACTGCTATTTTAGAAATGGGTGAGGGGAGAAGAAGGAAAACCAAAGAAGTCACACTGCTCCTTCACCCGAGAGTGAGCTGCAAGTGTCTGTGACCATCACACTCAGGTGATACCCCTCTGCCGAGGGAATCAACATCAACTCCAGGGGTTCTATCTTAAAATAATACCTACATGTAAAAACACAGATTTACCACTACATCTGACCTCTGATACAACACACACCTTGCTCCTGCACATCAAGACAGAGCTCAGCGCTCGCTTGCCCTGGTAGACTGCCAGCCACTTCAACTGCCCACCCTCTTCCTTCCTTTCACTTTCTAAATTAAAAAAAAAAAAAATGACTAGAAATTTTAGGAATTTATGACCAACATACCAAAACATATCCATTTTTAAGCATATGAGCATGCCTTCATTCATCTTCCAAAAATATTTGACTATCTATTACTGTTAGATAAATACACTGATTATTTAATTTTTTGCTCACTACTTAAAAGTCTATTGATAACTGATGAGTCTTTGCCTAAATATTTGGCCTCAAAGTCAATTAATAGAGATTAGGATACAAAACAATTTTCATATAAAAGAAAATGATAACAGAACAGATCAAGGATTTTATTGAGAATCTATCGTTCTTAAAAAAGTAAGACCATATTACTTACATAATCATATTTCAAATGCACCCAGATAAGCACTACACTAGGCAAAGATCCTATTTTTCTTTACTATTAATTTGCCTTTTCAGAAAGAATGTCCAATTCTTGGAAAATCCCCCTCTTGCCCCTCAAGCTCACAGGGGTATGTCCCACATCCACAGCACTCCATAGAAGCACAGCTGACCACACCAACCCAAGGCAGAAAGTAACTTTCAGAGAGCAGTGAGGCGGATTTAAACAATCCCTACTTGGTGCAATCCAGTTCCAAATAGGTCCTCTCTTAAATGGGTCACTCTGAGCTGAAGAGGCCTCCTCTGGAGACCAGATGTACTTTACCTTTCAGCACACTGAATTTCGATCCCCATGTACATCCTCAGAATTCCTTTAAAAAGAAAGATCACCTTCCAAATTGACTCTATTATCTTGTAGCCAAAGGTGCATTATTTGCTGGCCTGGTAAGAGAACTAAGCGGCAGATTACACCCACACCCACGTTGCAGGTTAATAACACAAGTCCACCATGGGTGAACATTCAGGTACACTCTGACCAGCACACCCCCTCAGGGTGGGATTGGAGGGCAAGCCCTCAACTCTCAACCACATGCTCCTCCCCTGCAAGAAAGTGCTGGTTCCCCATGTTCCCAAGGCATTGATAACGTGAGGTCTACACAAGGCTTCTGAGTTCAGAGAAAGACACACCGTGAATGCAAACCTAGGGTCACTTCTTGGACCGCAAACACTCATGGTTCAGAACAGGGTTCACAAAGTCAAATGGTTATCAACAACCCCGATCACTACAAGAGCACTAGGTAAAGGGAGGGCAGAGGATGTGCCAAAGAGGGGACACTACCCTAGGCATGTAACACCACATCACCACAGCCCAGGCTGGGAGTCTAAGGTGTGTCCAGAATCACTGAGCCCAGTAATCCAAGGGTTACAATGATGGGAAGCTGTGCAGACAGGAACAAGGCCAGTGGGCTGTGGGAGTGCAACTGCAACCACTGCTGTTCACAGCACCCCCGGGAAAGCAGGCTTGGGGGACGCTGTGCCTGATCGGGCACAGTGATATGTGCAGATACACATTTGTCAAAAGGAGGCCCGGGCACACGGGCACATTGGGAGACTGATGGAGCTGGAAGAGGAAACAGGGTACCTCAGAGGTCATGTCCACCCATTTGGTCATTCAACGAAACAGGCCTCTGGCTTCCAGAAACAGCCTTTCTAACAAAGGAAATGGGACCTGTGCACACATCATACACAGGGTCAATGAGCTTATAAATGCCAGGGGACAGAGGAAATAAAGTCTTATGAGTTACAAGCAGGGAATTTATCATTTAAGGTGGTTAATAAAAAATGAAAAAGAGTACCACAAAAAAAAAAAGGTTCTTAAAAAAGAATGAAAAAGATACCCAGAAATATCAAGACCCAAACACAGTAACAAACTCCACGTAATGAGCACTCCCTGACGCTCACCTCAGCCAACACCAACAGGAGTCCTGCAAGGTAGCTAATGCCCTATTCTGGTTGGAGGAACCATCTCCCAGAGCAGGGAGCTTGCCTGGGGCCATGCTACAGTATCACAGAGTCAAGCTTTGCCCAGATCTGACTGAAGCTCTTTTAGGAAGGCATCTATAATGGCCATTAATTTCTTCTCCAAGCCACTCCATTAATATCCCTTGACATGAGCAAAATGTGACCAGACTCCAGCTATGAACTGAACTATGCCCATTCCACCCCCAACCCAAATGTTGAAGCTCTAACCCTAATGTGACTGTATGTGGAGTTAGGTCCCATAAAGAGGTAATAAAGGTCAAATAAGGTTATGGGTGTGGGCCCTAATCAGACAGGACTGATGTCCTTATAAGTGAGATCAGGTCGGGCACAGTGGTGCCCCAAAAGGCTGAAGCAAGGTCAGTCTCAGCAACTCAGTGGCCCTCGGCAACTTAGTGAGATCCTGTCTCAAAACAAAAAATTAAAAGGGCTGGGGATGTAGCTTCATGGTGGAGTGCCCCTGAGTTCATTCCCCAGTACCAAGAAATAAAACACAACCCAAAAAAAGTGGGATCAGGGTGCACTAGACAAATAAGCACTCCTGTGTTCCCTCCCTTCCCCTGCACATGCACAAGACAGCCATGTGCACGGGAGAGATGGCAGCCACCTCCAACCCAAGACAAGAGGCCCCAGAAGGAAAGCTACCTTGCTGGCACCTTGACCTCAGACTGCCCGATTCCAGAACTTTGAGAAATAAATTTCTCTCGTTCAGGCTATTCAATCTACAGTACTTTGTCATGACAACATGAGAAGACTAACACAAACCACGGCTAGTTTTAATAATCTGAAACACACAACGTGTAGTTGGCAGAATTCTGAGATGGTTCCCCGGAATTCATCACATCTCTTACAGTTTTGTGTAATCTCCTCTTGACTTGCATCTACCCAAGAAAACAGAACAAAGGTAAAGGAATTTTGCCAACATAAGCCAAGTTCCTACCCAGTTGACTTTGAGTTGCTCAAAACAGTGCCTGGATGGGCCAGACCTAATCAGGTGAGCTCTTTAGAGGTCAGGGCTTTTCAAAAGTTAGTGACTCCCAGTCACAGAGACTCCCTCCTATGAGGCACTGAAGAAGCAAGCCACTGGGAATTCTGCCAACAGTCTGCAAGAGCCTTCCCTTGTTGATTCCCCAGAGGACAAGGCAGCCCAGCTGGTGCCTTGACCACAGCCTTGTGAGACCCTGGGCAGAGGACACAGCTAAGTTGTGCCTGGGCTCCTGACCCACAGAAACTCTAAGACAACACAGCATGTCCTTTTAAGCCATTAAATCTGTTATGCAGCAAAGGAAACTGATCCACAAGTTAGTAAGAGCAATTTGCACCAACACAGCTGCTCCTGGCTCCACAGCCAAGCCAGGTCTGCTCCCAGCCTCCTCCAGGCAGGTCCTGCCGCTGCTGCTGGTGTTGGCATTCAGGTAGTTTCACTGGCCAGAAGCCTGTGAGTCCCAGAAGCTGTTCAGGGTTCATTACTTTCCCCAGTTCTAGGCAAAGTCCTACTCACCCTTCTCACCCTTCAGACTGTGACCGGAGGACCCCCTGCCCTGTCCAGCTTGTCTGGAGGCCACCAGGCAGAATAAGACTGCTCTCTTCTGCTGTGTTAGAGACCTTCAGGGAAGCCTCGATTGCAGCATTTAGGAGCGAAGGTGGCAATTCTCTGTTTACTAGTCTCATAGTACATCAGAGAAGGAGCTAAACAGCACGAGAGCTCACAACGACAAAGGGAAGCAGCCCGCTCTGCGATGCAGACCAGTGAGACAGAACCCATTCCAGCTCCAGCAGCAGGATGACCTGAAGGGAGGCGTGTCCTCCACATCTCCAGCCCCCAGTCCTCTCATCTAGAAAACAGGACAGGCTGCGGGGGGTCCTCCATAAATTTCATTTTAATAGGAAAATTAAAATATGCTTTGGAAGGTCAGCCCAAATTCTACCTCAAAAAAGCCACAGAAATAGGAGCAACAATGCCAGCTGTTGCCAGGAAAGTACTTAAAAACTGAATAGAAAGGGCTCAAAACTAACCACAGCTACTTAGCAGTGCAGGACTACCTCCTGTGTCGGCAGGGGTCAGAGCCGCTGCCCCTGCCAGTCTTCACCACACCCTGCAAGCCCAGTCCTTGTCTGCCTGCCCTACAGGATTCCCGGATAACTGTCAGTCCTCAACTTTAGGGCTATATCGCTTTTCTTTTTTTCATGCTACCTGACCACATAACAAAGTGCCCATCTCCAAAGAGCTGGCTCTCCCAGGACACTAACCTTAATTTGGAAGACACAGCTATAGCCAGTCCATCGTATACTGGCCTCTACCCGAGTGAGTTGAAAAGGGCATTTTTAAAACATTTTTGAATGAGCCAACAAACTGAAGGGAAAAGGGAGTCCTCTCGCCCTTTTTTATGTGAGAACTGAAAATCTTTAAATGCTTTTGACAAGGTCACACAGATCTATCCATACTTATCTAAGAGCTACATCAACCAAGTAATTCTATATAATGCAACTGATTTGCTAGTATCATTTTACAATTCTGATTAGGTTTCTCTAAAATCCTGTTTATTAAATTGCTTCCTTTAAGCATGCACAGTTACTAATTTGTTTCCAGCTAAATCAGGTATCATATAAAAAGATTATACTGCAACAGCCAAAGAGCACTCCAGGGATTACGCCTCATCTGGATCTTGAAATTAAAATGGGGCTACAATTTCACAACTGTAAAAGTTCTTTTGAAAAAGAAGGCCAACAGTATGCACAGGTTTCTGAATCAGTAAATGTCAACATTCCATTATAATGTCCTGTGCACAGAAGACTGCATCATTCACAGAGCACTGGCGCGAAAGCCAGAGACTCCATGTGGACATCATGTGCTGCCTGCTTTGTAACCAGCAGGCCGGCTGTGGCATGACAGCGTGCCACAGTCCTCGGAGCCCCACAGAGCGCCTTCCGGTGCCAGCTCCGAAGTCCAGATGCAGCAACATAGACACCGCCAAAAATTAGACATCTCATACTTTAAAAAGCAAAGTTACTGGCGCTTTACTTTTAAATGAGGAACAGCAAATTGACTGAGTAAAACAGATACAATGAATAAATACCTTTAAAGTGGTATTTCAGATTTGCTGAGCCATGTGATTTTGACTAATTGAGAGTCACTCAGATAAAAAACATAAGCACAAAGTTTAAAGATATTTCTCCCCAAAGCTCAATGAAATAAAAACCCTTAACACTGTTTTTAATCAAGAAATTTAGTGCTTCTAAAAATATTTGCTAACTAAAAATTTTTTTTCTTACACCAAGCAAAAACAAGGAGAGGATATTCCCTTATATTTTAAAACCAGTACACAAAGAATTTATGCATTTAATGTGTAAGTCTTTATTAACAAACTATTCAGATAATGTTCTTATTTTCAATTTGCACATATGGCATACAGATTACAAAGAGGTCTTTAAGGAGAGCTAGTATACTTAATATATTTTTTAAATTTCAACTGAAAATTAAAATTCTGTAAGTAGAAAACAGAACAAAAGCAAAAAATAAATAAATTTTTATAAAGGTGTAATTCCCAGGAAATCCATGGCATGTGGACCATTCGACGCTAGCTGCCTGGTCTGTGGTCAACTTAGACTTGGGCTACCCTTGAAAGCACCACATGTCGGACGCCACGCAGGCAACGGAGGTGCCCTTTCTTCAAGAGAGGTGATTTACAAAGTTAGAGCATACATGTGACAAGGCTGTGACTTCAAGTCGAACTGTGTACACAGGGGAAGGGGACTGAAGGTCCAAATCCCCAGTTCTCCACAGCGCATCCTGCTCTCTACTCTCCCATCCTTATTTCTAAAGCTAACTAGATACGATGAAAATAACTTCAGGGAGAACAAAATCCAGCTGATGCCTTCCAAATTAGGAAATGCATTCATCTTCTTGCAATTACTTTTGAAATTTCAATTACTGAATTCAATTACTTTGAAATGTCTGCCTTTGCCTCTGCTTTGGGACACAACAGGGTGAAGGCATCACGGGCTACACAGCTTAACCTCAAAGCCTGCGTTTGTAGCCCGTTCCTAAGAAACTTGGTTGTGGACAGCACCCAATGACCCAGGAGGCCCAGGACTGCACTGGAGGCTGCCAAAAAAAGACATCACACAGCACTCAGACCTGAGGACCCTGTGCTGATTCTCCAGGCAAGTTCTCTTGTCACGTGACTCAGAAGAAGATGACATTCCAAAATGACTCGTGGTTCATAAGAGAAACGACCTTGTGGTTTTTCATTGTTCAGAGACTGTTTAGATAACTGAGAACCTCTCCTCCCCCACAACCAAATCACCAAAGGAAAACAGCAGAATGCCGTGATACTACCGAGAGAGGCCGCAGTGGGGAAGGCCCGTGAGACCACGTGTGGCAGATGCCACGTGTGATGGCGTGTGTGCGTGCACACATACAGCATTTTAAAGTTCACATGCAGTATTTTAAAATGAAGACTCAACTAGAAAAAAAGTACACTTGACATTCTGGAAAGCAGAAGCAGTAAAAGAGATTGTAAACTTGTTTTTGCAAGTTTGTTGTTGAATCTTTTATAATGAAACTCTTCCTGTACTATGATTTTGTAATTAAAAAAAAAAGAATAAAACTCAAAACTTTGGAGGACAATAGTTAAGTAACTGAAGAGTGCCTAGAACATGAACAACCTCAATTAAATGCTGGCAATAAATAGTAAAATGAAAGACACCCACTGTATGGAAAATCAAGAAGCCTGGTTTAAGATGTGCAAGCTTTGTGTTTATGAATTGATAAAAATCAGACAATCTACTTTCCTTCCTCTGGACCCCAGGTCCTTCATCCCAGAGATCTAAAATCCTCCCAGCTCTAAACTAAGCACCGTTTATAATCCCTGAGAGTAGAGAACTGGGTAAACGAAGACCCCTAACTGGGAACAAGGTACAAGGTTTGGATGAAAACTGAAATGAAGCACCTCCCCCCCCATGGTTGGCAGACTTTGGTCCTCAAGCAAAATCAGTCCACCATTTGTTTTGGGAGTGCCAACAAACTAAGACTTTTTTTTTTTTTTTTTTTTAAACATTTTTAAATGGTTGGGGGAAAAGAGGCAAAAAAAAAAAAAAAGAACATTTGGGTTGGGGTTGTGGCTCAGTGGCAGAGCTTGCCTAGCATGTGTGGGGCACTGGGTTCGACTCTCAGCACCGCATAAAAATAAATAAAAATAAAGGTTCTTCCTCCACCAAAAAAAATTTAAAAAAAAAAAATGATACACAAAATTATATGAAATTCAAATTTCAGCACTCATACTTTCATTGGCACACAGCCTCCCTGATTCGTGACTGTTTTAGAACTACATCAGGAAAGGTGAGTAGCTGAAACAAATGTCTTCCAGCCCAAGAAGTATTTACTGTCTGGCCCTTTACTAGTGAGTCTCTAAGCTGAAGAATGCCTACACCACAACATGAGAGTACGCACTGCAAAGGCTCGGCCCTGGTCACCAGGCCCGGTTTGAATCCAAGTGGTGTGCTCCTCCTGACACTGCTTCAGCCTCGCAGCATACGAGACAGGAACCTTAACCAAACCACAGGAGAGTACTGTGAGGACCAGGTGAGAAAAGCACTTTGGAAATTACTAGTAGGTAAAAGCAAACAATGCACGTTTAAACTTTGGTTGAAAACATGATGGAAAACAGTCCATGACATGTCTTCTTCTGGGAAGAAAGGACCAGCCTCAAGGAGGATGCCTGCAAGCCAGCTCCCATGTGGTGACACACACAGGAAGAACCTGCTCTTCCACTGGGGCAGAGAAGGCAGTGTCCCGACCTCAGAAACTTCAAGTGCTTCCCAAAGACCATAAGCCTTTGCTTCCTTTAAATGTTAAAGTTTTTATGTGCTACATGTGACTTTTCCTTTATTAGGACATAGGTAGTGCAACCTCACAGCAGTTCCCTTAATCCCCATTTTATGGACGAGGAAATAAGGTCAACAGTGTTATGATTTCAGATTCGGGGGCCCAGTATTGAATCTAATTTTCTGAATGTAATGGAAGCAGGGTGGACATTATGCAAATTAAGAAAGAGGTGGAGATGAGAGAAGAATAGAGGAACTTTAGATTGCATAGAGGAAAATGAGAGGGGAGGGGCGGGGGTATGAAAAATGGTGGAATGAGACAGACATCATTACCCTATGTACATGTATGATTAACACGAATGGTATGAATCTACATTGTGCACAACCATAGAAATGAGAATGTGTACCCCATATGTGTACAATGAATTAAAATGAAGTCTGTAAAAATAAAACAAATAAATAAATAAAGAATGAGCTTTCTGGGGCTGGGGTTGTGGTTCAGTGGTAGCACACTCACCCAGCACACGTGAGGCCCTGGGTTCGATCCTCACTATCACATAAGAATAAAAAAATAAAGGTATTGTGTCCACCTACAACTAAAAAATATATACTAAAAAAAAAGAATGCGTTATCTAAACTGAAAAAAAAAATCACATCAAGGCTTCAAAGTTGCAAAATGTATGTGACTCCCTTTTCTTTTTCCCACCCCCGGTATAGAAAATTAAGAAAATAAAAGCAAAGGATAGAAGAAAAGTTTTTAGGAACTCGAAGTGGGACAGGAACATTCTAGAGGCAAGCCAACACCAGCTGTTGGCTAAGGTCCCTCAGCAACGACAGCAGCACCACACGCAATTTAGAGAACACTGGCTAAATACCCCAGAACCTAGGTACTCTTGTCAACCCCTTTTTTAAAACATAAGTGGCAGAGTGGGGGACTCCACTGAAGGCTTCTGCCTACCCCCCTCCCCACATACAGGGCCTAGAAGGGCAGTGAGAGCGGCGTCTACCCCAGATGTACCCGAAGATGCAAATCCAAGCAGCCAAGACCACACTCCAGGAACACAAGGGCGCACCCCAGAAAATCTAACTAGGCCTAGAAGACTGGGGCAAGCTGAGGGAGGGGTGCTATTGGTTAAACAGTCAAGGGTCCGTAAGTTCTGAATTCAGCAAGATGTTGTATCTGTCAAACTCTTGTTCCAATTACATGTCACCTCATAAATATTTGCAACTAGTAATCCTGCCCAGTCTTTAAATTTTATGTTTTAGGGGAAAAAAGAGATAGAGACATTAAGATAAAAAGCCTTCATTTTTTGTTTTGTCTTGTTTTGTTTTGCCAATCAAATCACATCTCCTGGTAATAAAATTCTTCACTGGTTTCTATTGCCTATAGAATAAGATGTAATCTTCCTTTCATGATCCACAAAGCTCTCTATGATCTGCCCCTGATTATCAATTCAGTTCAATGTAGAGGGGTATTCTTTAGGAACATTTTTCATCCCATCATACCAGGAATTCCACATTACGATTTTTACCACTGACAATGCTAGCATTTAACGGATGCTGTTTTATACTGCGCTATACACTTTGCATGCATTATCTAATTTAGTCCTCAAAACAATCATGTAAATTAGGTGTTGCCATCCCTATTCTGCAGAAGAAATAAGGCTGAGTATTTAGTAAACATGATGAAAGAGGGTCAAACTGTCCCTGTACTGGCAATAAGTAACAACAGACACACAGGACAAATTGTGGTATAAAAACCCACTGAAGGCCTGAAGGCCTGGGATGGATCTATTTGGTGAGTAGCAGAGAAGCAGCAGGAAGAACTTGATGAAGAAAAGGAAAAAGACAGAATGAAAGCAAGAAAGAACATCCCTTGAAAGCAAAACAAAACAAGAGAAGGGGGCAGGGAGTCATAAATAAAGGCAAACGGGAAAGCACAGCTTAAGTCCAGGTAAGTGCAGGCTAGGTAAGAACCCAGAGGGAAGAAGGTGCAAGGCGGGAGGGCTCAAACTGCAAGTGCAGCCAAAGGGAGAAGAAGAATGTACTGGAGCCCTCGGGGAAAGGCCAGCACCATCCCTCCATCTTCCCAAGACGGTCACCCCTGTGTGTGAGCACTCACAGGACAGAGGAGGCATTTCTATTACGTAGCTTCACAGACCTGCACTGCAGTCCAGACAGAAGCTGCCGACTCCTAAACATTCACTGAAAAGGCTTAAGAACCTGCATGACCAGAAACAAAAAATCCCATCATCTCTCCACACTAGTTAGGCCAGTGAGTCAGTAGGCCAGCACAGCTGGAAGCTGTGGTCCTTCACAGCATGCCTCACGCCCACCGACCGCTGCAGCAGCAAGCTAGCAAGTGAAGGCCAGGGCAGCGGGGTTGGGGGGGAACCAGGGGAAAGCTTCGCAGCCACACACACCCCAGGACGACTAAGGCAGGAGCACAGTCGGCACTCGATGGGGCCAGCTTGTGCTTTTTCTGTTTTCCACACTTGCATTTATGTTAAATAAAACTGCATTAAATATAACTAGTGATATTGTGTACATACGCACAGACACAAGTTACATACTCAGAAATGCATATGTGCAGATGTATTCATGTCTGAGATGCCCAAAATACTTAGAAGTATAAAAAATAACCTTTAACTTACATATAGCCATAGGAAAACAAGGCCAATTCACAATCTTTCCCTACTTCAAACCTCTCCGGCTCACTCTGCATGCAACAACCCTCTGGCCATTCTGTGGCCTTCATTTGAAATTAAGAGCCCTAGTGGGCTAGGGGAGCTGTAGCCTGCTATTTGCTACATCTTAAGAAACTGTAACCCAAGAACCTAAACAGACTTCAAAATAAAAAGTGAAGTAGTCAAAAATATTTAGTGTTCTCTATTATGCCACCAGCCATTCTTTGAACTAACATTTGATATTTTAAAAATGAAAAGTCCATGACTTAAACACTACATAATTTTTTCAGCTCAAGCTGAAATTATTACTCAAATTACTAAATCCAAAATAGGAGGCATTATTCTGAGTAGAACATACACACTGAATGAACAGGAAGGAATTTGGACGTGAAGAATTACTGACATGCTTTAACATAATCAAGTTTTCAGAGACACTAAACATTTATTTTTGCTTCATCTACTGTTATGAAATAAAATGTTAGCAAGCAGAAGTTTACTTCTAATTCACAGCCACAATACCATGCCCCCCACTGTCCGCACAGCAAGCCTACAATCTGACCCTTTCGGAAGGGTTGAGCCTCCTGAGCCTCCTGACCAAGACCCAGCCCTCCAGCGGGCTCACACCTCGCGAGCCTGCGCCAGCAGCCAAACACGCAGCACTGCTAAAACTGGGTCTCCATCCTTTTGACGATGTGTTTCACGCCTCATTTGCTATGAGGAGTTACAACATTTTAGTCAAGAAAGCAATTCGATTTTTTCCACGCAAAATGTATAACAGTATTCCAACTAATGCATAACTGTATTCCAAGTCCAGACCACGGGAAAGTTCACACTGCCACGCAGACAGAAACCAAGCACCACCTTCAGCCCTGCACACGACCACTCAGGGTCTTCCATGCATTTTCTGTGGCTGTAAGCAGAATCAAGTGGAAGAAGCCCTCCACAGGCTGGCTTGTGGACAGCAGCAATGTCCCCCCACCACCCCTAAGACAAGCAGAGCCAGCTCCACAGGAAGGCTGAGGCAGGAGGGGCCCTGCCGGGAGATCCAGCCAGCCTGGCAAGTCAGACCCCATCTCAAGGAAAGAAAAAAAAAAGGAAAGGCCAGGCTCTCTCCCTGTGCCTACCACCCAGGCAGCACAGCAGCCTGACGGAGCACCTCCTCACAGAGATCTGTTCCTATAATAGTATGCTGTCTTCACAATTACTGTGTGATTTGAGACCACTACAATACATGTGTACTTCTGACGACATCAAGGACATTTCCAAAAACAATGATTATTCAAGATCCGGTCCTATTTATGGCCATTCGAAACAGGTCACGTTCTGCACTGACAACAGAGCACAGTGGTCATAGGTCTCAAGTATCATACATTTTACAAGATGCAAGTGAAGACTCTCGAGCACTGTCCCATAGACCCGTGCTGCATGTGGGCTACTCCTCTTCCTGGATGACGCCCTCCACTCACCCGGCTGGGCCTCGGCCTACTCCTCTGTAAAACAAGAGCAAGAACGGGCCCACTGCAGAGAAAGTGCATGTAGAGTTCTTAGCACTGTTCTTGACACCTGCTCACTGTTCAGTGAATTGCTTTATATTTTCAATCATTCAATACTTATTATTTCAGTACAATGCAAAACAATGATTTCCCTTTGAGGTTTCAGGTACAATGAGGGAATCTGACCTACAACCTCTAATACTTATGAGGGGACACATGTGAATTGTAATTTAAGCAGTGTGTTAATAATAAATACACAGTAAAAAATATACTCCTGTGTTATTAAAGATTTTAACATCAATGAACAACACACACACACATAAACATGGGATAATTTTAATGTCCAACCTTGAGTGACCACCCTAAAATCCAAGACTTCAGAGGAGGTAATAAGAAAATATACAATAGCAGATTTCACCCCCACTAGCCATCACTGCACCCAAGATCACTACCACAGAGCTGATTCCCAACACCATGACCTCTGCTGTAAGAAGTTTCTCCAGGCATTCAGAGGTGTCTCCACCAGACCAGCTGATGCCCTGCTTCAAGCTGATCAAAGAGAAAAAGGGCACCCAAAACACACTGGTACTTCACAATATTACAAAACTCATTATCTGGAAATGTTCATAAATAATCTTTTACAACCATGGCTCCTCCCCCTCAGCCTCCAGGTAAAGTGAAATAAGCACCACTCTTACACAGCAAAGGAGCCACGTGACCTTTGGAGTCACGCTCAGGACTGACTCCTACTGCCATTGCCTGAAGGCCTGGGCAAAGCACATGTGCACCCCGCTCCCATCCTGTTTCCTTATGATCCATCAAATGAGGACAGACAGCAAAACCTGTCACCTAGGTCTCCTGCAGGGATCAGGTAAGAGAACGGTGATAACAAGTACACACGCAGAGTACCCCATGACACACGTGCCTGGGGTCACACAGAAGAGACAGGCCTCTGCCGTCCTTGCCTGAGCAGCTCCAGTAAACTAGAGCAAAGGCTCAGGAGACATTTAGGGAGCTGTGACAGAAGCCCAAATGGTGCCTGGGCACACAGAGAACTGACAGCAAGCGTGAGTTCTCCACCTCTGTCTTCCAATTAAATAAAGCTGTAAAATCAAACAAGAAACCCCACTTCTCATCCAACCATCCTGAAGCCTCTATCCCATTTCCTCTTCATTCCTGGACCTACTGCAACTTCCTTCCTGCCTGACTCTACACCGATCGAGACACCAATGGCCACAGTGTAGCCTCCACTCTCATGGGCGTTCCTTGTGTGCACCACGGCTCTGCTCACCTTCCCTGCAGAAGCCTCTGCTTTCCATGCTGCTAAGGAACTCTCCTGGTTTCCACCTCCCTTCCACCCCTTCAGTGCAGTGCTCTCCTGTCTTCTCCATGCATGCACTCCCAAGAGCAACCTCGGGAACCTCACTTTCAAAGAACATAGACGTACATACAGGTCCGTAAGGCCCGCCTCTGCTCTGCATCCCTACTTTCTTTATGCCAACTGAACCATCCAGAACACATCTCAAATCCAACACGCCCAAAACCAAAGCCTGGAATAAACAGGTAGGTTCATCTGAAACAAGAACACCTCTAAATACTCTGTATGGTTTCTGCTCGTGGGGTCATATGGAGAACTCTGTGTCTGTACCACCTTGTCCTCCCTGCCTGGAGGAGATGAAGGTGGCAATGGGGATGCCACTTGCGACTTCAACCACTGACAGTGGAAATGTCACTTATGTGACGTAAGTGGTGTATGCTGAGCATTTATAGGATTTCAGAAATAACTGTGATAGTTCCTTTACAAATTGACTTATATATTCACACATAATCCCATTACTAAATAAACATTTTGAATGTGCCCATTTCTTTTCTCTTGTCCTATGTTTTTAAGTAATAATTTTTCAGTCCTGGAACAGACCTTTCTGGTTATCAACACCCCAATCACACACACTGCCTTGTGTATGTCAGCACTCCTTCCAACATCACCAAAACCCACACAGAACAGTGAGTTCTAGGCTGCAAACAAGGATGTCGATTTGGCACCTATCTATAAATGTACTTGTCCTCATGTTAAACAATGTTCACTTCTTTTGATTACTCTGTACTGCTGACCTATAATAAAGGCTAGCACGTCCGTCCATATAGATAGTTGGTTCTGCTATCTCTGGGATTAAATCAGGAATGATATTTTTAAACAATAAAGTACAATAAAATATTAGTATGAAAGAGGAAATGCAACACAAATTTTCATTTAATTCTAAACTAAAACAGCATTATGGGGGATGTCATTTGGAAATATTCTCTCCGCTTCAAGTTAAGGAGTGAGCAGGAAGCATGGAAAACAAGCTGAAAAGTCAGGCAACAGACATGAATGGAGACAGTGTTCTGATCTTTCATCCTGCTCCAACACTTCTACAGTATGATTAAGTGAAATTTAACTGATATTGCTTGTATAAGACAATATTGTAAACCAAACTGATTTTCTTAGAAACTGTGAGATTTGGTTTCATTGACAACTTTTTAAAAAGAAGTAGGAAAGCTTTTCCAGTACTGAGTCTTACCCATAAATCAAAATCAGAGAAAGATAGCAAGGGTCTCAGCATCCGCCCCAATGCCCTGAGCCCAGCATCACCGACTCTGGCTCCAAAGAGGCCATGTGGCAACGGCAAAGACACAGATAATTATGACCGCATGTCATGGAACAACTCTGCCAAAGTAGTAGAGGAGTTTCCTGCCTACATTTGTTTTTGTTTGTTTGTATGCTGTGCACTAATGTCATGATTCTTTAAAGACTCTTTTAATAATGTTGTGCACTCGGGAAGTACCACAGGGGTACAGCAACTTACCTGGCAGGTGCAAGGCCCAGGGTTCAACCCCCAGCACCACAAAAAATAAACAAACAAATAAATAAATAAACAAACAAACAAACAAATGTTGATTGGTTGATTTCAGTATTTAGTGGACAACTTTCACGATCACAGCAGTTTGCTCTGGGCATGTCATGCACATTACATTTGATTCTGCTGGTTTCTTACTGCACAATTCTCTCTCCCTGCTGTCTACATTCTCCCTTCTTCCCAAGCTCCTGGCCCCTGACTTTCACCTTGCCTCCCTTCCTATTTTCTGGGAATCCTATTTCTTTGGATTCACAGCCTCTGGCCTCATAACATAAGTGACCTGCAATGCTGTCCAATCCATCATCTACTCTCTTATCGAAGTGACCAAGCACCGACTCTGTGGGGTTCTAGATGCAGTCCACCACCCCACCCCAGGAACTCCAGTCATAGCCACACTGAAATAAGTCCAGATAGAAAAGAATCTGCACTTCTCTTTAAACATCAACAGATTATTTTACAGTGTCCCCGATAACTCAAAGCAATGCCCCAGACTATGGAATGCAGTTTCCCTGACAGGACAATGTAAATTAATGTTCAGTGGCACTATGGGAAAAACCCAACAGCCACCCTTGCCTGCAGCACGGCTGCTTCTCTCATCCTTGTCTGATAGTGACTATGCAGTCTTACAATAAAACCCCTCCGTCACAACAACGTACTTTCACATGTATTAATAACCAAAAGTAAGCTTATTGAAAGTTTACTTCCAGCCCTTCAGTGACCTGCCAGAGAAGAGGTAGACTCTGCAGCCTGATGGTGGCCTCTGAAGGTCTACTCCCAAGAGTGGTCCTGATGCACAACTGGATTTGAGAAAAACTCCTTAATTCTATCAGTTTGCTCATCTACCAAACAGATTTCCAATACTGTTGAAAGCATCAGAGTTGGGAGATGCAGGTGCCTGGCGCACACAGCAGGTGCCCAGTGACCGCAGCTGTTCCTACTACTACTGCTTCTTATCATCGCACTATTAGTCCAGTCTCTAAAGCTCATTTCTTCATTGAGAAGCCAAGAATGAGAAGCAGCATATGTTTAACAATTTTGCCAATCACCCTGACCAGAATGAGAGGATAAGTTCATTTCCCCTCCAAAGCGTCCCCCAGGAAGTCCACCCTTTTCAAAAATCACACAAGCTCAGCTGCTGACTCACTAACACTGATATTTTCCTTGTCTTGTCTGCACCCAGCTGGCCACTCTCCTTCACTGGGACACTCTGCTCTCCCGGAAGGCCACCCTACACTTGGTTACAGGCCAGCCTTGCAGCTTTTCCAATCACAATGCAGGCGTCTGCCTCCTGGGGTGCCAGCCACCCTCTACCTCCACTCGTCCCCATCAGCCAGTGTGGATGTGCTTGCTGCTCCATCTTTCCAGCAGCACCCAAATATGCTAGCAGCACTACAGGCCTGTGCCTACGGACTGTCACCTCACCTCTCCAATGAATGGAGAGCCCTGAAAGCAATTCCTTCTGCGCAATCCCAATCACACGCTTTTCCTAATTATCTTATTTTTCCTCAAAGGAAGAAGAAGCAAGTCTTCCTCAGGTCACAGGATGACTTTGTTTCCCCTTAGGCCAGTGCATTCATTAGGCACAGGCCCTGCACAAATGTCCTAGGGAATCACCTCTATCGCACTCCAAGGAAAGAGCTGTATATCAAGACCGCCTCCCAGCACCTGGGACAGAGGCTCTGATGCATAATAGTATTTCATTAGCCCTAGAGTACACAGGAAAAGCTCAGCCTGAAAGCCACACAAAAGCATTCATAAGTTTTTGACTGCCCTAATCACGTTCCTTTTGCCAACGAACTAGCTGGAGTACTACTTCAGATCTATTATTCTCAGAAAGAGAAATTTCCTTTGAATACTCTGTATCAACCTAATCAAGTATCATGACTTATTTATACTGTTGTACTTCAATTCCAAGTATGTATATTAACAAGGAAAGATAAACTTCTTTTAAAACTAGTTTTATCTAATAATTCTAGTTTTAACCAAAATTTCATTGTTTGTCAATTACATTTAGTAACTGTTACAAAACTCAGAACTTTCATATGAGTTGAATTCTAATATCAATTCAAGTCGGAATTTTACAGCACAAAGACAAGAAGAGCTGTCACTTTCTGACACGTCATCCCCCCAGGTTTCTAGTGACCTTTGAAAGACCTATCTAAATCAAATGCCTCTAAGGCCAGGACTGCCCACAGTATTAAAAGTACTTAAATCTCAAGTAGCATTAGAAAATAAACAAAATTTCAAAAGAATCCAAAAGCAGGTTGGAAAAGAAAAAGAAAGAGTAGTCAGAACAAATTAGAAAAGCCCACAAAGAGAACTTCTTTCTCTGAGGCGACACCGTCCTCCCATCTGGCTGGCTGCTGCACTGCGGTCCTGCACCCACGCACGACACCACGCCACGCGTTTCCGCGCTGGCCCCGAGGAAGCCGCCTGCCCGCCCAACTGCCGCGCTGTCTGCGCGCGTTCCATGTGAATCCAATTTCCTTGCATTACCTCTGCCCAGGTCAGGGATGAATGGCTGTCAAATTCCCAGCGGAATAAAAAGAAAAACCCTTTCTTCCTGAGGCAGCAAGTTTCAATTCACAGAGCACATGGCTAATCTACATGTGTGAAGGTCACGGCACTTCAGTCGGAGAGGTTAAGAATGGAGCAGCTCACGTAAGGGGCTGTCTTAAACATCTTGGCATGATGCCCAACAAGTAAGACTGTTGAAAAGCAATAGATAGCTTCTGGCAGCAGCAAGGGGGAAAATATTTTGATCATGTGATGCCGTACACACTACCTAGTTTATTTCACACGTGAAATAAACTTTCTCAGTCTCTAAAAAATACCACACACACAAAACGAATGCCGATTTCGGCTTCACCAGTTTAGCTATGCTAGCACACGTTCCTCTTAATAAAATAACTTATAGGAAATTTCTAGATGCACTAATAAAACTTCAACATACTGACAAATGGTTGGCTCAAATATCTTACCAGCTGACTACAACTTCTTTGCATTAGCTTTTCGATGAAGCATGAAACTACTTAGACCACAAAAGGGCATTTAGGCAAAATAATCACATTCCTTTAAGTTATCCAAGCACCGCTGACTTAAATACAATTCCTCTTCCCCATTACCCCCCATTCTCTCCCTTCTCACTAATAATGTAGCTGCATGGCATCACAGAACTTATAGTGTGATAAAAGACAAAACACAAAACTGCTTTTTGCCTCCAGTTTTCATTAATCAATTGCTGAATAAAAGTAAATATACTGGTGTTTACAAGTGCTCATAGTTCTGACAAATCTCTCGATGAAGGAGGAAGGACAGGACGGCCACCAGGTGCAGGGGAAAGAACCCAGAGCTGTGAGCAAGTCTCCACTGCAAGCTGGGCCCCTCCTGCCTGCGGTCCTGCCCTCATCCACAAGGTGGAATGGTCAGAAGCAGTGGGCTAAGGCAGGGAAGGGAAGGTTCTCAAGGCCAGCTAACTCCTAATGAGTGTGACTATAATTTTAACCTACTTAATACAGAAAGAAAATTAATTAGAAGCAAAAGATCCAATTTGGAAGTTGTCTGCCTACGAACAACTTCCCTCAACTCAAAATTTAGATTGCTATGAGGCCAGAGCTGTTCAACCCATATTTCTAATTAAGTGGAATAGAAAGCAATATAAAAATCTCCCACAAAGTAACTTAATTAATTTAATCACCAATATTTACTTAGTAACCTAAGGATATCCCTCTATGCTAAACAAGGAACACAATGTTCAACAGCTTACAAAAGTCTCTGGATACATATTTTTCTGGACAGACCAGTCCGCTATACTCCAAGGTCACTAAGTATTTGTTGATAGTAGCAAAGCTAAATTCTTCAAATATCAATCTTTTGAAGTTATTTTTCCTTTCCTAAAAATATGACTTTTTTTTTAAGAAACAGGAAAACTACAACAGACATTTTAAAAATGCTCAATAACTAACTTTGACTAAACACTTGACAACGTAAAAAGACACAGAGGGGCTGGGCACAGTGGCGCCCCAGGCAGTAAGCAAGTACCTGATAAAGTCTACTCCTCAAAAAAAAACACACACAACTCGACAAATTAACTTTTGTTTCTCATTCCTTTAGACATGAGGAAATACAAAGCACAGAGAAATGAAGTAACTTGCCTAAGGTCACACAGCTTACTTCCAGGTTCTCTAACCTGAATTTTGGTTCTTGAGCTTGCCCCTGCTTCCATCCTCTTGCCTCTCCACCAAGCTAACTTCTGCTCCTCAGCCCTGTCTTAGCTGATCAGCAAGAGTCTTCCGCTCCTACCCCACCCCTCAACCTAGTCTATGCAAAGTGCCCCTCTAACAAAACGTCCTGACACTGCATTGGTGGGCATGTTGACTTGTCCTCAATCATCAGGCCCTAGTCACCAAAGGACCCATAATCGAACACAGTGCAGAGGACGCAGCAAGCACATGTGTCTGACAACCATACTCTTGGGATGATGGCAAGAAGCCCTGACATATACAAGACTATTCAATAAGGTGGTTAAATGATCCAGACATTAAATCCTTTGTGCTATTTATAATGTGAAATCATTTCTTTAACAGAAAACATCATATGAATGGCACCCAATATAAAATCCAAATCAGGATCACTTTCTCATCAACATCACAGCACCCAAGAACAATCTCCAAGTACTGTTCACTGGCCTTCCGTCAGTGAACACTGCCTGGACAGACTTCCTTGCAGCCGATATTGAAAATGGGTAATACAGTCTTCAGAAAACATTCATTTTGGATACATTATCAACTACTCTTCAAACACTTCTCAAATGATGCATTTTGAGGGACAAAACAGGGTAAGAACTGCAAAAAAATAATGGAGCCATTCACCTTAATTTCCACTTGGTAAAACACCAGGAGTTTACGATAATTCACCAGGGAAAATTATGGATCATATGCTGTATTTACTCTCTGTACCTTAAGTACCAAGTGGTGCTCAGTAAGTATTTGTTCATAATAGAAATAAATTTTGTTTCATAAATCTCAGCATAAAACAAACAACTGTTCTCTACGAGTCTGAGGCAGCTCCTGGCCTCCTGAGACCTGACTGCCTGTTTCAACTATCTAAGAGCAGTCCCAACCTCCAGGTCTAAGAAATTACAATTTTGTTAGGGACCAAATATGAATGCACTCCGTGAAGTGGAAGCAGACACAGAAGCAAGGCGTTTAACCAATAAGAAGCCAAAGTCCAGCCCCCAGAAGCTCCAAGACTTCTACTTTTAAATTTCTGAAACTTTGTTCCTTGACTGAAAAGCCAGTCACTGTTTAGGTCGGGGGGGGGGGGGGGGACGTAAGAAGGACAAGGCGGGAATGATTCTTAGCCAGAAGAGGGAATGATTAACACCAAGCAGGAACCCAGAACAGAGCAGGAATTTGGGTATAATGACATGGGCCACTGCGGCTCTATCAATAACCAAAACCAAGAGTTCCGATCAGCACCAAACTGCACTTCATGAAGAAAGTTACAACGGAATGCACAAAAAGTGAGCCTCAGCACAGCCTGGGTTTGCACTCACGGAGGGCGCCTGGGACCTGGTGCAGTGGTGCCCAGCTGATTAGGCACTCTCTGCTCAACAATTCAAAGTGGCATAGAATGTGGAGCGGGGAGGGGCGGGGCATTTGACAGAGGCAAGGGCTTGTCCTCAGCCACACCCTGCAGTGTGGCAGGACCAGCCAGGGAACTAGAAACCCAGCCCCACCCATGGTGGGAAGGCAGGTGGGCAAAGAGGAGATGCCAAAGGTTCCAACCCTGCCTGCAGCAACACTCCAGACAGGGAAGCTGAGCCCCTGCAGGATGGCAGAGTGAATGGGCACCCCGTCCACAAATGAGCCCCAGTCTGACCACTTACTTCCACGATCTTTCCATCAGAACGCTTCACATTCATAATACGGTCTTTTCTCTCACAAATCCTCATAATCACAGAAATAAACTAATATACAACAAACATGCCAGTCTCTTAGGAAATGTGTCTGCTTCTTCACAAAGACACCTGCTCGGCAGTGGCAGTGGTTTCCGTTTTTCCAAGGTCATCATAATTCACTGGGTAAAGTGAATTTATTATTAAAAAATATAAACTGGAAACAAAATTTAAAGGATGTCACAATGGGCTTACAGCTTGATATATGGCTGCTTCTTAATATTTCGGAAATTAGACGCCAAATTCTTAATCAACTTTGCAGTTACCAATCATTTTTTAAAAATCAGGCTATGAGGTATGGCAAATAGTTCAACTTCTAAGATGCTCATCACAAAAAGAAACAGGAGATGATACTAAGAATTCCGGAACTGCCTCCACTCATCATCACTGCCTCGCTTTCTGAAAGGTTTATTTCAGGACCCAGAAGCAGTAGCTGAATTTACTCCTCAGCCAGCATACATTATCTAAACAGTTACCAAAAATACCCCAGCAATCTAAGTGTCTTCCTAAATCTGAGCAGACTGTTTAACTTTTTTCCAAGAGTCTGTGTAATGTAGAAAACTGAGAAAAAGAAAAAGGACCATTCTATATAAATTTGAAAGTGATTATATTTTCCCTTTTTTAGTTATTATTCTCTGTAGTGGATCTACATTTTTGCTCTGGCACAAAGTCAGTACCTGACTGGGAGAAATGGAAAAGTTGGAGATAACCACAGCCAGATCCCATCAATCCATAGTGACCCGTGCTGCCCAAATCCACCCCCCCCCCCCCCCCCCCGCCGAAAAACTGGACCACTAGGCTGCCGACCCACAATGCTGCTATGGACACTCTGTTCAAATGAGCTAGTTCTAAGTCATGATGCCGAAGTCCATAATCCAAGAAGCAAATGCAGGTGACAGCAGCAACCCAGACCCCAGCCACTGCCTGCGTCTCACCTAGGCTGACTGAGAAAATGGGTGTTCCACATGGACTGGCCATCTGACTGTCTGGAGTGGACATTTACCTAACAGACACCTCACAGCATACATAAATACTAAAATGTTTACACCTTAGAAATAATCGTTGCTTCTTAAAGAGCAGTTCATTCCCTCTGTGTTCTCTACAGAATCTGGCACTAAGGTAGGTAACTGATCACGTGAAGAGGCCACTACCTGTCAGCATCAACAGCAATTAAAAACAATTCTAATATTTTACCCAAACACACAAACAAAAGGCTGTTCATAAGAAAGAAGAATCCCTTTGCAGCAGCCTTTAAAACTTAATTAAAAGGCCAACTGTCTTAATTCAGGAATTTTTCCAAATACAGAGAGTTTCTGTAATTCTGCAGAGGAATAAAAGCTAACCACATGGGGGGGAGCAGAGAACCCTACCAAAGAGGACACAGCATCACCTGGCCTGCATGTCTGCCCTAGGGTGGGCAAACGGGAAGCCCCAACACCCATAACACAGCAACAACAGCAAAACCAACCACCGTCAATGATCTTCACTAACAGGAGAAAAACATAACAATGTTTAAAGAGAGGCTAAAAATGCAAATGATACCAGAACTATGAAAAGGGAAAGAGATAATGGTAAAAGTTCATGTCCGCATCTGCTCTTCCAAACAAGTCCCAGATTTCACTCAAAAACAAACAAAAAAAAAACCCCAAACCTTCAAACTTTAGAAAGGTTCCAAAAAGTTGCTTTTAAATTTTCAATGACATATCCACCAACGAAACAACCAACTTACATAATACAGCTCCAAAAAGCCCAAATCCGGGAAGATTCTCCTAAAGTTAGAATGGCGGAGAAGTGATGAACTAATAAAAAGCAAACAAAAAAGATCACCATCATTCCCAGGGGCTGCAGGGAAAGACTTTACTAATAGACTAAGAGAAGGCAAAGCTGACTGTCACAGGAACAAGATCACTTATAACCACAGCAATACCTAGCGATTTCAAAGTCTGACATGAAGAAAGTGAAGAGAACACTTCCATTGGAGATGAAAACTTGTGGCGCTGGATGGTGGTGATGGTTGGATAGCCATGGAGGGGTGCTCAGTGCTAACAGCCTGCATGCCTCTACATGGGTAAAACGGTTAACTTTTATGTTGGGTGTATGAAAGAAAATACGGACCTATAAATGTGTAATTTTTTAAGCACCCTATTACCAAAAAAAAAAAAAAAAAAAGTGCAGTATTGTTCATGCAGGACTTTCTCCTAGATTTCATCAAGTACAACCTCCCCTCCAGAATCAACCTCTAAAAAGTCTAGCCTGGGTTTCAAGACTCAGCCTTCATGAAGGCCAGACCAGACACTGAGAAGTGCACCCTACTGACACCATCCAGAGAGGCTGTCTCAGCCAATTCCAAAGGACTGTCTTGCTGCAACAGCTGCCATCTACCTGATTTTAATAATGGAAATAAGTGTGTGTACTGGTAAACCAAATAGGCTTAAGACTTCAAGGCTTTAGTCTCCTTCTCAGCAATGAATATCAATCAAGATATAATTTAATTTCATCATTAATTCATCTGTCAAACAGTAGCCTTCTAATATTCTTGGCACTGATCCATACATAAGTGGGTTTGAAAACTGCCTGCTGGACCCTATTCAAACAAGTAAATCTTAGGAAATAGTTTTCTTACTATCACCATAGGCTAAAAACTTTGAAAGTGAAATATGTTTGCTGAAAACATACTGTGGACTCAAGTATCATACTTTGATGAATTCATTTGTTCAGTTAATATGAATCATTAAACCTACAGTTTATGTAAACCCATAATACAATGTATTCGGATGTTAGCATAGGATAAAATAATGTATACTTAAGGACACACAGATAAAGATAACCAAATTATACCTAAATTATTTTCATCAAATTTCTGAAAAATCACTAAAGTATGCCAAACTCAGAATTTACTCAATCATCCCATTAAACCAAAAAGGGTAATTTACTCTTGTGCAAATAACCTCCAAACTAGAAAAAGCAATACAGCAGAGCATTCTAGGTCTGTGACATGTAAACACACTCGCAGCGGCTATGGCTTCTGCCTGGTGCTCCTCCCCCACGCCGCAGGGAACTAGGACTTGGGATTCCTCAGCCTGGAGCGTGCACACACAGCAGGCGTGCAGCTCGGCTTTCCAGGTCCACAGAGACGCGCAAGAGCCTCCTGTTGGAGGAAAGGCACCTCTAAGAAACGACACAACCGAACAACTACCCAATTTCAAAAAAGCCTAAGAGGTGGGATATGGCCCCTTAAGTAGAAACAGAATTGTAAAATGTCATAAAATTTCTATAATATCCATTTTGAAAATCTAAATATTGCAAAAAAATTAATGGGATTGAGTTTTGCCAGTATTCACTTCAGCCTCCATAAATCTGTGGTTTTAAGAAACACGTGACAGTTCTATCAAAAAATATCAACCTTAAATGTACAAATCTACACACAACCCAAAATGAAAGTGACACGAGTGATATCTTATTCCCTTTTGCACAAAACATGACTCAAAGCACACAGATCCCGGACCTGGGCAACGTCAGCTGGTGCGCAGCAGTGAGAACCGCCTCTAGATCTAGGACCCACACAAGGCTAGGCAGCTCCAGGCTGAACGCCCAAATCTGCATCACCCAACAGCCTGCAAAATGCCGAGGAAAAAGTCCTGGCCTCTACCAAATGTAAATCAAACCGCCCTCCTCCTAGGAGGGGAAAGGGTTAAGTAAACGAGCAGATCCTCTCTCTGCCGGTGAGGTCACTGTGTATTCTAGAGAAGTTCCTATCATATCCGAAGTTGTCCTTTTAAAAATACCCAGTCCCAAATTATACAGGACTAAAGTTCATTAATAAAAAATAGAACCAAAATTTCCACCCCATTCTATTACACCTGTTTCTTTAAAAGAAGTCCGTCTAGGGAAACTATCAAATGAGCTTGTATATTAAAGTCTTACTGTACTTGTCTTCTATTTTTTAAATTGATTCTCAAACCAGAATTCATATTACTTTTATACTGGAGTGAGGATACTTTTCCCTTCATACATTCCCTTCAAATGTATAGTAAAGGAACAAGATTCACAGGCTAAGTACATTAATCAAAGTGTCCAAGTACGATCTGTCTTATTCCCATATCCATAACACACTTCTGAGGCAATATGACGTTGAGAGAAATGGAGCAAGTATAAAAAACCTGGTCAAAAACTCGTTCTTAAAAGCACACCAATAAAACCAAAGGAAAAAAGGATTACGGTTTCCCACTATAGACCAAAGGCAAGAATGTGTTGTTCCCTTGAAGGTACTCAATGATTTAGTATTAATATAAACATAAATTTAAGTGATAGGTGTCATATGGTGGTTACCACTAAGAAAACAA